>CM052715.1:14962537-15075504 GCA_028551405.1 Uromys caudimaculatus | reverse complement strand
AAAGGAGAGGACTTTGGGCCTGAGGGTGCTAGAGGCCCCAGTAAAGGGGAATGTCAAGGTGGGAATATGGGAATGGGTGGGCGGGTAGGTGGGAGGAGGAATTCCCTCACAGAGTCGGGGAGGGGGAGGGGATAGGGGGTTTCCAAAGAGGAGACCCAGAAAAGGGGAAACATTGGAAATGTAAATAAAGTATCAAAAACAAAACAAAACAAAATTGAAATATAAATAAATGAGAACTAAAGTGACAAAAAAACAAAAACAAAAACAAAAACAAACAAACAAACAAAACACAGTTAAATGTGATGAATCCAAGGTTTTGTATACTCGGGATTCATAGCAGCTTTTGGTTCTGATGGCAAAACATACACATTTTGTAGTGTGTTGCATGTCATGGCATACTGAGAACAGCTGCTACAAACCTCAGCACACACTCGAGACTGGTACATAATAGAAGCGGCAGCACTCTGGACACTCACAAAAGTATTTGTTCTTGTAGAAACTTAACAGCTCCCGGGAAACAAGTATATTAATTATTTTCCTGCTTTCATTTAACAGCATAGAAACATTAAATTAATGTGATGTTTGTATTTTGTTGTGTTAGAATGCTTGATTTTCAGACCAATTTATTAGTTTTATAATAAATAAATCTTTCAAAAAATATTGGCTTGGTGTTGAAGATGGTATATGGCTCAAAGTATCTTATGCCCTTCCAACATTTAATTTCTTATGTAAAAATTGGTAAGCATACTAATTTCATTAGTATGATTTTACTAGAATTCTTAGTAAGTGGAAAGATGCATCTATACAACAGAATCAATATACATGAGTGTGCAGGCATGTACATAGAAGTCTCACTTTGATTCTTTAGGGTACATATCTGGAGGTGCTTCAGACGGATTACAGGGAAGTTGTACTTGAAATTTTTATAGTGTATGGGTTAGTTTACATTTCACCAGCAGCATGAAAATATTTTTATTTATATATGTATAGTTATAGAATATCTTTAAGGTGAATAATATTCCATTTTATATGTATGAATGGATAATGAAAATTATATATTATATATTTTATATAAAAAACCTCTTCATTATCCATTTATCTATATCCTTATTTCAATAAACAATTTTGTAAGTTTACATTCTTAAATATAGTAA
The DNA here is from genome assembly GCA_028551405.1 of Uromys caudimaculatus. NCBI lineage: Eukaryota > Metazoa > Chordata > Mammalia > Rodentia > Muridae > Uromys > Uromys caudimaculatus. The sequence goes on along the minus strand of CM052715.1, from coordinate 15,074,350 downwards.
ATTAAAAGCAGTAATAAACATGGAGGTGCAAATCTATTTTAGAGAATGTTTATAAAGAAAACACAGAAATATGAAGGCACTTGATAAGAATAATATTAATAAAAGTCACATAATATCAGAAAAAAGTAAATGACATTTTTCTCGTAAGCAGAATCTCATCAATAATATATGTACACATGTGTGTGTGTGTGTGTGTAAACACATGTACAAATAGGTCAATATAAAATGAAGAAAAGAAAACCAGAAAAACTAAATATAAATGGTTGAGAAAAGCGTAAATGCATATAGTTTACACTAGTTAGGACAGAAGGTATAAGCTAATTGATTTTTAAGTTCTGATTGTGTCAGGAATATTTTCATTTTGATGGTGGATAAGTCCATAAAATATATTTGATACTGAAGGTATAAAATTCAATACGAAGGTTTACAGTTCTGTTCCAAATGTCAATCCTAAGTCTATGTCATTTCATTAAATTGTATAGACTTTGCAAGTTTTTTTTATAATAAAGTTTATTACTAAGAAAAAATACTAGACTAAGTAAGAAATTTAATGAGCCACCAAGGCTTTTTTTTTTTTTAACAATCTATAAGCAGTTCTTTCCATAGTTCAAGTAGTCAACTAGAAAAACCATGCAATTATTTCAAGAGTTTTGTATAATCAGCTTTTAAGAAATCACCTTGTACCCAAAGCCTGTTTTTCCTGTTACTGTCCACTTTGAGGAAAGTGTCATTTGAATGTCTTTCCACATTAAAATATGATTAGAATTGTATCATTATGTAGTAAGCAATCAAAAGTTAAAATAACATTTGAGCTATAAGCAGGCTGCTATTAAAAAGATAATGAGGTTATTTTACCTCTGTTTGTGTATTGTTTTTATGCTCTGAGAGACCGAGTGGGAATTCCAAGAAACATATGAGTTGTAATTAATTACAGGTACTCAGATGGGCCAGTTCTTGAGAAGGTAAAACTGTAATACTAAAACTGGTCTGGATACAAGAAACATTTCACTTTAGAGAAGATGTCAAGAGGATCCCCAGGAAACCTGGGCTGGGATTCCCCTTCCCTCATGGATGACTTATGAGAGTTATGGGACCTTCAAATATGAGCAGTGCTATCTTAGCTTTCTCTTACGAATACAGGTCCAGTGCTGGGTAGTGATAAACACTGAGAAATGATAGATATTGTCCTTCAGAGTAGGGTGCAGATTTTTGAAATATTAAATAGTAGTCATACTATTATGCAATTATAATTTGGAGAAGTTCCTGAAATAAGTGCCTCAACCAACATTTCACATAGATTGTGAAAGAAATCCTTTCATTATCAGCAAACATTTTTGTTACTGAACAATCTGCCACGCATCTTCCTGAAGGTATTCACATAGTCTTGTAGAGTTAACTTTTCCTTTTCTAGTCATGAAGTCCTACCCAACCTTGCTGGTTTACTTAAGGCCACACCATTTGAAGAACTGCATGTAGCACCAAGGTCTTTTGATAGCAACTCCAGTTATTCCACTATTGTCCCTGCTTTTCCGTACCCTAGTAAAGCAGTTAAAGAGTCTACATTCATGAAATGCCATCTTTGTGTGCTCAAGTACAATGGCTCCATTTTCACATATACAAAGTAAAATTGTTACAGGACTCTCACTTTGCATGAGAAAATGTTTAAGTTCAGAATGAATAAGCAATTGGCCTCGAGTCTCATAGTGGGGCAGACCCCTTATCTTCCTGGAAAAAATTTAAAGTTCAAATTTATTCATGTCAGAACCAGCAAAGAATGAAATACCACATTTTGTGATGCTCTGGGAGACATTTGGCAATAATGTAAGGGAGCATGCGAGCTATTTGAATAAAATATTGTAATGGAATAGAATTAGAATCTATTCGTACCCACCCTTATTTCTGCCTCTTATATACCAATTCCAATATAACCACTTTCTTTCTCCATAAAACTTCTTCATAATCCTTTTTGTGCAGGGTTAGCATTCCTACCAATGGTGGTTAAGAATTCATCCAGTTTTTATCTGAATTTAATGAGCCCTATAGCCATGCAATTATGTGATTGACTAGTATACATTAATATTATTTTCTCTTTCAATTTGACCTGTGTGCACTTTCTGTCTTCTGACTCTCTAAGTCAGTTTTCTACTGTATGTTTTCTGAGGACTCTTAAAGGACCTACACTTTCATATGCACACACATATTCTCTCCTCACAAACTCATGTAACTGTCATACATTATGATGACTAAACAAATTGCTAAGTGTTAATGTCTGCATAGTCTAGCTTTCAATGCCTCAAACTGGCTGACAAAAGGAAGCCCAAGACACTGAATTTGGCATATGAAAGGCCACTGAATTTGGTGAGTAGATATAACATCATATCACAATAAGTATTTTTCATGATTCTGTCTCTTCAGTCAAAGGGAGCACAAATTCTATATAAAGTGGGTCAGGGTGAGGTTTTACTTTGACCAAATATGGAAGAAATTTGCCTTATTTCAGAGAACATGCTTTCTTAAGGTTTTTAGGATTGATCCTTCCTTATTGCTTCTGTAGTTGAAAGTACTAGTGTGACCTTCATCACTGAGAAGCTTCAGCAATGGCCAGTTTGTCTTTCTATCTCAGCAATAGCTTTATGTCTTGCATTTCTATTGTTTATCTTTGGTGCCAGAAGTTTAAAGAAATCAAGGAAAGACTGAGCTGAGGAGTACTAGGAGGGCTTTTGGTCTGGAGTCTTATACAAATAAAGGGGATTTAAGGGTATAGAGGTTATGTGCTCAGAATCATTTTCATGGTCCGCATTGACATCAAATGGCTAGTAATGAATTTGGGGATCTGAGAACTTTGCTCAACAACCTTCTACCTCAATATGACTTCCATTATTACTAATGATATGTAGTCATTTAATCATAATGACCATGGTAGTTAGGTTTCCGTATAGGAACTCCATGGATTGATCAGCCATGCTTCAAAAGTAGAATAATAAATGATCAAGCAGTGTGCTGGCATCTAGGTACTTTCCATAATCCACTCCTGAATTAGTGGCTCTTGAATGCACTTGCAGTGCAGAACAATACCATCTACACGGAGTTAATAATTAGCCCACAGTAATGGTATTTAGTTTACTTTTTCATTGAGAAAACATCTCGATCTCAGCCATTAAAAGGAAAAAAGAGAATCTGTTTCTGTTTCATTCTCTCTCTGCCTGTAAATTAATATCTTCATTTCCCTGATAGTATCAGGGCATGAAAGTTATGTTTCCAATTTTTCATTTATATTGCCTCCTACACCACTAAGGACTAAGTAAATGCTCTTCAGCTTTCCTTTTAAAAAATAATAACCCATGCTTATTTGGATAACTTTCTCTACTGTGGCTCCAGAGAAAGTGTTACTGGGGCTGCAGTAATACTGTTAAGCATGCAAATGACATTCTAATTGCAAAAGCTTCTTAGTTCACCTGGGATATCACTTCTAAAATCACATCTCAGTAATTTATTCTCTCAGTTCCCCCAAAGAATTGGCTTGAGGTCAGAGTTGGTGTGAGAGACAGCATCTCTCTTGCTAAATATACAGTAAATTTGGTTTAAAAAATATTCCTCTTCTTGTTTCTGTGCTAGTTTGTTCTAAAAGAAATTTCACATCAGTCATGGACAGATTTTGATGATTTTATTTGATCTAAATGGGTATCTGGGTCTCCCTGGAGATAACTAGGAAATAATTATGAGGTAAGTTTCCACAGGTTATTGACATAGTTTCTTAGTTCATAACCAACCAGTCCAGGACATGGGACATCATAGCTGATGGAGCAGGATTTGCCAAGAACCACCAAAAAATAAAATATGCAAATAAGTTTTGTTTTTATGGGGGTCATCATTAATATAATAATTTGCCTTTACATTACAGGCTTCTATGGCTCAACCAGATAAGAAATGTGATCCACTCATAGACTCCCTGCATAATTTCTCATTTCTGGGTCAGCACCATATAGTTGGCATATGAATGGACACTTAAAAGTTTTTATAGTTTTTCAACTCATTTTTCTCATTCAAGGAAAATAAAAAGTCCTATCACCGTTATTATAATTAATCCATTGATGCTATTATTTTAAAATTAAATATGTAAAGGCAAACATTCATTTTACCTATTACATGGTAGGAAGAAGACAATGATAGATATCTGAATACAAGTGATACAATAGAAGAAATTGGAAAATCAGCGTCTCTTAGGCAGGGAGAAGGTTAAAAGAAATTGAATTTAAAGGGAAATAGAAGGATACAATTGATTTGACAGGGGAAAAGAGGAAAGACAGGGCTCCTTAGAGAAGCAGGAGAGGGCTAAATATAGAAGAAGAATGTAAAAAAAAATATAGATGACTAAAAATGTTATCATCATATTATAATCATAGTATTAAATATGCCATAGACCACTGAAAATAAGCAATAAAGCAACAATAATAAACATGAGATGAGAGGCCCTATTTTTTGAGTTATTGAACAGAGATGTCCAGAGACACCTATTACTGCTGCCCTTGGTTACTTCCTAGAGGTAAAACAGTAATCAGTGCTAAAAACACCATTCACTTTACAAACACTGCCCAGAGTTCACAGAGCTGGAAATGACCTGAATTTACCCTCCATGAGGGCAAGCTTTCATGGTACCAGAAGGCAGCCTGCAAGCTTTCAAAGGAGGAAGACAATCAACAGTCCTACCTAGCTAGCTGTGATTTCTATGAACCACATCAGTAGCCAGCACGACACAATAACTCTAAAGTTGTTATAGTAGTTTGCATGCCTTGATGTTAGATAACAGCTCTTTAATAGGAATTAAGACCTTTTCAACAAGAAGGTGATTATGTCTGGTATTTGAAACATAGGTACTAGTGAAGTGATTTTTGAAGGACATTCTACAGCCACTAATGTATTGGCCCAGCATAATCACTAATAACAATGTATAAACTTTGTCATTATACCTACAGATAATTGTAGCCGTCACCCCTCATCAAGGAAAGTTCTTTTTATAACAAATGGTGATCCCTACAGAAAACCATACATACACACACACACACACACACACACACACACACACACACACACACACACTGGGGAGAAGGAAAGGGAGAGAAAGAAGAAGAGAGAGAGGAAGAGAGAGAGAGAGAGGGAAAGGGAGGGGAAGGGAAGGAGGAGGAGGAAGAGGAGGAGAAAGAAGAAGAGAGAATCAATGTACAGATCTGTGGAGCCTAGTCCTACATCTAACAATACTCCAATACCTAAGGCTCTGAAAACATTGTAGACGTTGTGGAGGAAAGACATGAGCCAGAGGATCAAGAAGTTTGCTGTGATGCTGTACCTCCTACTAACATTAAAATCTGTACTCATAACATCTCATTAATATGACTACCCAAATGTGAATGGGACAAGGAGGACCAAAAGACTCGCCAAACTGAATGAGGGAAAGGTCCATAAAATCTCAATCATAAAACAACAACAAACAAATAAAACAAAACAAAAAATTGTAAGCCCATAAGCAACCGAGTAAAGCTGGGAGTGGAAGAAGTGGACCTCAGGGAAGAGCACACCAATTGGTTGGCCAATGTCAAACTGTCAGCCTAGAAGACAGATATACAAGTAAAATTATATCAACTCAATATGTCATATTTGGGAATATATATGTGTGTGTGTGCTTGGATTCAATAACCATTAATGATAAAAAAAAAAAAGGCCATGAATTTGAAGGAGTGTAGGGAAGATGTATTTGATGGAATGGGAAGAGGAAAGAGAGGGGGGAATGTTTTAACTACAATTCAATTTCAAAAAACAAAAGAAGAATAAAGGCAGACAGACACAAAGAAAGAAAGAAAGAAAGAAAGAAAGAAAGAAAGAAAGAAAGAAAGAAAGAAAGGAAGGAAGGAAGGAAGGAAGGAAGGAAGGAAGGAAGGAAGGAAGGAAGGAAGGAAGGAAGGAAAGAAGGAAGGAAGGAAGAAAGGAAGGAAGAAGGAAGGAAAGAAAAAGAAAGAAAGAAAGAAAGAAAGAAAGAAAGAAAGAAAGAAAGAAAGAAAGAAAGAAAGAAAGAAAAAAGAGAACAATACAATTAAAAGGTAAAGCCAATCATGCAACTTGCCTCTTAGATGGTCTAAAGATGAGGTTCAGTGGAAGGGCATATGCAATGTCCTGCATTCAGACTCAGTCTTCAGAATCTCCAGAACATATCAAAAGGACTTTTCTCATTTCCTCATTTGCCTAAGCCCAGGCAATTAGTACTCTATTGTTTGAATGATCTGATCACTAACTGCCTTTTAACTGGAGTCATATATGGTTTGCCATTCTTTTAAACTGTATTTGAGTGTAATGTCCTCAAGGTTAATAATTAGTAATTTCCAATGATTTGAATGTGAAATACATACACACATGTATATGTGTGTGTGCCTAATATTCTGTCTTGTAAGCACATGTGTGTGCTTTTATGTATAATATCATTCTTATGTATGTGTGTAATGGTGTTCATAATATTCTCATAGCATATATATGTGCTTGTGTATATGTATAATGTTCTATCTTATATATTCATGTATATATAATATATAATGAATTTATATATATATGTTGTGCTTATGTATATGCATAATATTCTGTTGTATATTCTATATGGGTGCTTCTTTTGTTCATAATATTCAATCACACATACCCATGTCTATTTTCTTGTGTGTGTGTGTGTATAATATTCTACCATATACTTTTGCTCTTGTGTGTGCAAAATATTCTGATATATATATATATCATATATATATATATATGCATGTATGTGTTTTATGTGTTTATAGTATGCATGTGTGCATGTGAGTGTGTTTTTGTGTGTGAATAATATTCTATTTTATATATGACTCATGAGTGTTTATGTATATGTGTATATACACATCATTTTTGCTTTTGCAATCCTGGGTCTTTGGGGACTTAGGTTGTTTCCATTTTGAGTTCATGTGTCTCATGCTACTACAGGCTGTGATGTGCAAACATTAGTGTTGGGATACTGGAGACCTTTTCTTCAAAGCTTAGTTTAGTTGAAAAAATTAAATATTAAGAATATATTAACAGTCATGTTTTCCACTAGTGGGCTTTCAGAGTTTTAAAATACTAATACTAGTCAGACTCTGTCAGAACAGCTATCCAAGGTGAGATTCTAGTAGGTCCATTGTTTGTGCTTCTTAGCCAGGCAGTTTGAGTCCATAATAGCAGCTCTTCCACAAACTAGGTGGATTTGAACCTCATTTAAGAACTGAGGGTTTCTGATAATGACTACTAAATGTTGGGCTTCAGTTTCCTCATCTCTGGAGGACTGGTGATGTTTTATTCATGAGCCATGGAAACATTTAACAAAGTATAACAAAGTTCAGTGTACAATATTCAGAAAATGGCTGTTTTGGACATCAGTGCACATATGAATAAACTTTACTGTATCTGACTGTGTTTCAAGTGAGATAATAGAAAAGGCCTTGTGGCATTTCAGTTAAGATTCAACAAGCCAATTATTTTATAGAATCTCCCATAAAATCTCCATAATATCAGCTGGTACCATAGAATCACATCTCATATTTCATCCAAAAGCAAAGGATTTTGAGTTTTAATTCAGACTTATCACAACCACAGTCGATAAAATTTTTTTGTCCTCACCAGATGAGTATTGTATAGCTATTTGATGGGCTAGAATAATTGGATTTTCCTAACAGTATCTCCTAGAGTCACATGCCCTTGGCAAAAAAATTGGCTTTAACATTTGCCATGTGCTTTCAAGTATGTATCTAAATCTATTTATGACACAGTTTATCTATTTTATAAATGGAAGATCATTCCAGCATACACCTCACAAGATTATCATTATTTAAATTAAGTGAAAGAATGGAGCAGCTACAGGTTTCATGCTTCCATAGATGTAAATCAGAGTTTTGTAATTTTTTGGCTTTCTGGAAGTATTCTTAACACCAAGCTGTGAACCTTCTCTGAAAGATACGTTTACTTTTTTGTATTCTACTATACTACCTCAATGAGTATGGGCCTTGACTTCATGCTAGCTTGCCTGATCAGCCCAAGTTTCAGTGAACAAAGGACATGCACTGTCATTCATGATCTCCAGGAGCAGAAAATAATCTTTACTTAAATACTTTAAAAATTATCAATGTATTACTACACACCCTACAGGTGAGCTCTTGTTTTTATTGATCCAAATTATTGTAGGTCTTTGGCATTCTCAATAAATCAGTAAGCATAAGACAGTAGAATTATGAGGAGCTTGGGCCAATCATCTGGGGAAGAATCTATGCCTAGTATAGAAAAGGCAGCATCAGGCTCAGGATCTAAGGAGTAATGAACAGCATGCATTATTACATTATATTCATAGATTTATTGTGGGAAGCAAATGGATAATATATAAAAAGCATCTGTCAAAGGGATTGGCACATTGTACATGCTTTTTACAAGACAAGAGTTTCAACATTTAATTATTATAACCTCATTGCCTATTTCCATCACACATGTGTGTATAATTCTGTTGCACTAGGCATATTGTATGTCTAGATCCCATCCTTCCTTGGCCGACCCAACATAAAGCATTTACATTAAAATCATTTTTGAAATGTTTTCCCTCACCTCCTAGCACAGAAAGGACCCTTTTCTCTTCATCTGAACTCTGATCAGGCATCTCTCTAATGTACACACATCTCACATTTTACCACAAAACTAACTATATAAGTTAATGGTCGAAGTTTCCCAAGAAATATAAAGGTGATTGAAGGCAGATTTTTAAAATATGTTTTATTTCCCTTACATGATTCAGTGTACCTCGTATCTATTCAAAAAATGAAAGTTATCTTATTGCTGTGAATGGTTCAGTGGACTCTGAAGACAAGAGTCTTGTACCTTCGATCAGAAATTTTAAAAATAGAGATAAGAAACTCAATAGCAAATTTACAGTAAAGATATTTTCTAATGTGTGGCTTTTTTTCATCAAAGGTAATTTTTGTTTTAAGGAAAGCCTGTGAATCAAATGTTCCAAAGGCAGGGGCAAGATTTTATCTATTCATATCTCCTCAACCTAAGACTGCTTGCTCTGAGAAGAGCAGACATCCCGACTCCAGCTTTAATGTGTCATTTAAAATTCTCTTATTATATTTTCCATGCATGGATTCAGGTGTACAGGCTGGGAATGAGTGGTACAGTCTTCAGTCTGGGTAGACTGAGCAAAAGGAACAGGGAACTATTCTGTGAATCATTGATTAATTCAAGTTAGGCAGAACCACAATATTTTATGTTTAGGTTAGCACCTGTATTTTAGGAATGCACTGGAGACTAAAAGCTAAATCCCAAACACTGCCTTGTCTCCTTCCTTACTGCAATTTCCTCTCCAAGTACAGCTTCTAATCCCTGGCTGGGACCTGTTCTTTCTCCTTTCAGTCTGTGCAAGTCCTGCTTGCATGTGAGATCCAGCCTTAGCTCTCCTGTTCCACTTCCAGTCTTCCTTCTTTCTAGTAACAACCACCTTGGATTATTTTACCCTTATCATATCTCTTTGGCAAACCATTCACTTGGCATTTGCTACTAAGAAACTGTTTTGTCCTTCAATGATTCAAATGTTATTTTGTTATTCTACTTTATTCTTCTAGGCAGAGTTGCCAAATTCTGCTTTTGTCTTCGTGTGATATTCACCATCATGTTTCCAAAGAGACTTCTTTGTAAACATTCCTTCTTGAAGTAAAACATAATTCACCCAGGCTGAACCAGATCTCATGTCTCATATGAGTTTCTTTTTCATTTTGTAAGCTAAATTGTAACTATAAGATAAATTCCTCTTGTTAAATGCTATACCACAAAGGAACATAATGGAGTCTTTAACTAATAAATGCTAATGCTGATCACATCATTGATTGCTGCAAGGAATAAAGTTCATGGGAACTCAACTGGCTGTGTTGGTACATTCCATTCTCTTCCCAGGCTTCTTAGAAGACTTAAAAAAATGGATGGCTGTAACTCTGGAGGGATCTTCATACATAATTACACAATTGTTCCACATTTTAGGAGGTGGGCTCTGGTCCCACCAAAATCAGATCATAAAGAAATTCAAGGAGCTACCCTGAGCAGCTTACTCTCCTAGCGGAACTGCTAATCTCCCACAACCTCTTGTCCCACCTTCCTCAGACCTAAGCATGAATTATACAGAAAATCTTCCCTTCCCCACCCATTTTCCCTGCTTGCTAAGTTCTCTAGGCACACCAAGCTGCCCTAAGAATCCTGCCATACAGGCTTACTTTCATTCATCTGCCACCTTTCTGCCCACCTCCATTACACCCAACGCTCCTGAAACACACCGACCTGTAGATCCTGAACCATACAGATCTGTAGAGCCTGAACCATACATCCCAAAGATACCTATTAGAGGGCTGCCACACCAAGACCATTGAAGTTAACTACCCTCCCAATACCTACTACAACAGGAACATCCAGGGACCAAAGCTGTCTAGACGGCTAAAGGCCCTTGAAAGAAAATAATCAACAACAGCAATATGACACCTTCCCTACTACACATGCCCTGGCTATCCTAACACAACCAAAGCACAAGAAAATGACCTTAAATCCAATCTCACTATGATGATAGAGAACTTTAAAGAGGAAATGAATAAATCCTTTAAAGAAATACAGGAAAATACAATCAAACAGGTACAGGTCTTTAAAGAGGAAGTGAATGAATCCCTTAAAAATACACAGGAAAATACATCCAAACAGGTGAAGGAAATAAATAAAAATGTGCAAGACCTGAAAGTGTATATAGAAGCAATAAAAATCACAAAATGGGGGAATCATTTGATATTTTTTTCTTTGCTTCTTTTTTCTATTTTTCCATCTTCATTAAAAACTTTCTCTGCTACTATCTCTCAGATTGTTCTCTTAGTCCCTGAGCTCTTGAGAGTAAGATGTTCTCTTAATATCTGGTGCTGCCTGATTGATAAAACCTAGAGCTACCTCTGCTTTCACTTTTCATCTCTGTGATCCTCTCGAGAAAAGTTGTAGGGCAAAGCCCCAAGCTCTCAGCAAGACAACGTTTTATAGGAAATGGCAAACACATGAGGGGGACTCTTGCCTGGCAGACATCTGATTGGGGGGCTATTATGAAATTTTGTTACCCTTTAAAACAATTGGGAGCCAAACCATAAATTTTTTGTTGTTGTTGTTGTTGTCGTTTTTCGAGACAGGGTTTCTCTGTGTAGCCCTGGCTGTTCTGGAACTCACCCTATAGACCAGGCTGGCCTCGAACTCAGAAATCCACCTGCTTCTGCCTCCCAAGTGCTGGGATTAAAGGTGTATGCCACCACTAACCGACCCAAACCATAAATTTAACTTCTGCTTTCCTCCTGATTGGTGGATGTTAGGAAGAGACATGCCAGGGGCAAGCTTGTAACCTGGAGGTGTAGTTTTATTGAGGAGTAACCTGGAAACTGGTGCTAGAGAGTTAAACCTTAGGTCAGGTTCTCTAAGATAGAGTCTGAACCCTAGATCTGGTCTCTCATCAGGGTGGGGGCCCCTACCCACTCAGAGGAGAAGTGAAGGGTTTTGGGGGGAAGGGTTCTAGGAGGAGGTGACTAAAAGGGGCACTGTGTGGGATGTACAATAAATAAATAAATAAATAAATAAATAAATAAATAAATAAATAAATAAATAAATAGAAATTCAAAGGACCCCAATTACAAAAAAGTGAATTGTCCATGGACGTTTAAAACATGTGCTAACTGGTCTGTTTACTTTTCAATGTATGTAAATATTTAACACACACACATGTAATGTGCTGTTTTCCTGCCAGTCCCAACTTTTGGAATCATGACTTAGACTGAAAATATATTTATAAATACCTAGGCCATATAGGTAGGTTCATTCCCTGTCTGGTTAATATTTTGAAATAACCCATGTATATGAATCTGCATTCTGCCATGTGGCTGGTTACCTTTGCTTTGGTACCATGTGTCTGTGCTTCTCATATCTTCCCTGGCAACTCCCTATATTAGAAATAACATTTAGGGTTCAAGGTGGCTTGATCTATATATGTGTGCATTTTTAAGAGATATCTAGCTCTAAGACATTAGCTAAATTCCCTGCTCCTTCTTATGTCACAGTTAAGCTAGATGCAGTTGGCAGCTCAGTTTCATCCAGGGTTGATGGTGGTAAATATCGTGTGTTCATTTATTTCTCCAATAATACCAGCAGAGCTTCCACACTTTACAATGATCCCGTTATTCCTTCTGGAAAGAAAAATCCATTACTCAGTAGATAACTACATATATAGTCATATTTTGTTGTTATTACAATAATTGGAACTTTACACAGTATGTTGAAATTGGAAAAGTAGAAGTCCTGAAGTTCTTTTTGATAATGTGGCATTCCCAGTATTGCTAATTCTGTCATTATCATTGTCATAGGCATCACAGGCAATTTTTAAAGTGAACTTGTAATGAAAAGAAATATAACAATTTATTTTTCCAAACAGAAAAAATGGATATTGCATGTGTTACCCACACAAAATAATTGATAGTATATCTTAGCCTGTTTAGAAATATCATTCTAGTGACCAATCTGTAGTTTTGTTTACTTGACTTTGGTTTAAAGAAGTACCATTACAGGAAGTCTGGCCTCACTGTTATATTTTCAGCCACAAGAGGTAATAAGAATCAAGGCTTTACATCCACCACTACTGTTTTAAGGAGACAACATCAAGATGCATTATATTTAGCCATCCTTTTAGAGTTTGTAAGAAAATAAATATGCAAGGAATATATTAAGCTAAGAGAACAAAAAAAGACAATGGGGTAATCAATGGCTTTCATAAAACGAAATGGTCCAAACATCTGTACAGAATACAATATACAACTTCTCTATACTATTTACCAATATAAATAAGTTAAATGATAAATGTTATTCAATAACAATTTTAAATTGTTCTCTTTTGGGAATATTAGATGCGATGAACAGGAACAATGAGAAAGTGAAATCTCCATTTTCAAAAGAAAAAATATAAATCAGAATATATGAAATTGGTAAATTAAAGGAGGCAGATCACCATCATGTCCCAGAATCCAGAGGAGTTGAACTTACACATTTCTATGGAGTAAAGTTGGGGGTTGAAAATTAAAGAAGCAAAAATGCTAGTTTTAGGTATGTTTAGTAGGATAATTGGAATGGCTGTTGCCTACTATCATATAATAATAGAAAAGCCTGGGCAGTGATGGTGCATGCTTTTAATCCCTGCACTTGTGAGGCAGAGGCAGGAGGATCTCTGTAAGTTGGCAGTCAGCCTTGTCTACAGAATGAGATCCAAGTCAGCCAGGGCTACATAGTTAGACCCTGTTTTGAAAAACTAAAAATAAACAAACAAACAAACAGTAAGTATCTGTGGTTGCCAGTACAAGAATGAATATCCATCAGATAATGATGTTATCAAACCCATGACAAAAAATTATTTCTAGAAGAAAAGAGTAGTCAATATAACCGTATACAAAGACATTAAATTTTAAATTAAATTTTATTTTTATTTTATTAGTCTGTATACATAAGTGTGTACAGATGTAACTGACTATGAATACATAATGTAGGTCAGAAACTAAAGTTTTCTCTTGCCATCTACTTATTCTTTGAGATAGTTTTTCATCCAAACCTGAGGCTCACTGACTGCAGGTCTTCATGATTGAATCTAGCTGTTATGTAGATACCAGAGATCCAAACTCAGATCTTCACATTTTTACAGCAAACACTTTAGCAACTGAGCCATCTTCAGGATCATAAACAGGAAGGAAGAGGCCCATAGATGTGGCAGGATGAATAGCGTAGGTACTGCATAGTTAACTTTGAAGGAGGTAAAAGTCTGAATTCATTGCATCTGCTCATCACTTCCACAATGGGATAAACTCAGTGATTTCACTGCAAACCATAGACATTTGTTGAAGCAATACAAGACAACTTGGTGTTCTTGCATATCTTACAAATTCATGGGTAATGCAAAGGTTTAGCCATGAGTTACAAAAGAAACCTCACAGTAGTAAAGTATTTTAAGTAGATACTCAGAGAGTGTAAATTAAATAATAAACTACATATGTACGTAGACAGAAAAGGCTTTCTCAACCAGTGAATCTGGCAAAAATGAATAAAAACTGAAGGTCTTATTGTTTAGAAATATGATTATTTATCCAACCAAATAAAGTATCTGTACACAGTTATATCCAAAAAGCAGGACAAGATGGTTGTATTTCCATGAATAACAGGAACACTGGAAATGCCCTGCTATTTGAAACCTGATTGGGTTAAATATATATTGGAAAGTGCTATAAGAATAGGACATCCCCCCCAATGGGCATCATGCTTTAAGATGTTGAAGCATGCTGAATTGTCCAGATCCTGCCTCCTCTCAGAATACAGTAGCTTCTACATCCTTGTTTATCAAGGAAGCATACTTCTAGGAGACATTGCTTTGTCCGATTGGTTAATTGAATTGTTTGTTTGCTTGTTTTGTTGTTTGTTCCTTTGCTTGGCAGACTTAATTAGGTTTTTGAAGCTTCATTTCATGCTGTATAGCCTAGATTTTCTGGCAATCTTCCTGGTAGCCTAGGCTGGCCTCAACTTTGTATAATATCATTGCCTCTACCTCCCAACAGCTGGGATTACAAATGTGACCAACACACTTGGATTGTTCAAGGAATTTACTAATTCAATTGTGAAACTTGGGCGTTAGTCACATTTCCAAAGTATCAAATTGCTTATTGTTAATGCTGACTCTTTGCTATGTAGTTATTACCTGCTTTGGGAAGAAATTATAGTTGTCAAAAACTGTAGCTGCTCATTGGTTTTTCTGCCAATTTTCTCCATTTTTTTTTCATTCAGGTTCTAAATATTGCTAACATTACCTTTGGTAATTTTAATCATTTTACAATTAATAGATAGAGGGATATATAAGTAGATAGATAGGTAGATATGTAAGTAGATAGATAGATAGATTGATTGATTGACAATTTTGGGGGTTTCTAATTAAAATGTCTTTAAAATTTTCACATTTGAACACAAAACATCAAAACTTTTGTCAGATCAATTTTTAAAATGTGGAAATTTATTTATTTCTGATGAACTGTGACTCTCTGGGACTTAAGGAAAACCAGTGGGAGTGGTACCTTCTCACAATCCTCACTGTGCTGGAGAACACTTCAAGCTTAGAAAGAGGTCTTTGTAATGAGGCCTAGTTTTTTCTCCTCACTGATTTTATCTTTTGTTTCTTTGACATGAGCACAGCATACAGTCCTGTAGAAAATTTAAAATTACAACATCACTTCCATGCAGTTGAGTCAATGAAGATATAACTTTTTGTTGACTCGAACGCTAAAAAGTGCTTATAAAAATGAATTTTAAGTAGGGTTAGCCAAATGGAAGAGAGAGAGAGGAAACAGAGTCAGGGCTGGCTCAAGTCTTGGTTTAACATCTTAGTTAACAGCTCTCATATTTACCTTGTTAAGACCTTAATTGTTCTCCCATTGTTGACTTTTGGTCCCTATATTTTGAACCGCTTGCCAGGATATAACAAATGATGGATATTGCAATACTGGATTAACCCCTTGTGTCTCTACTTCTGTTTTTCAACCAGTCTATTGATTTTTGTATTATGGTCCAGCTTGTTACTCGAGTCTATTATCATCCTGAAGAAGTGGTCATTGATGAATATGATTTCCGACCCACCCGATTCAAAAGAGAACCTATATCTTTGACCCTAGCAGTCATGCTTGAGCTAGGGGTAGTGGCCGGAGTAGGAACAGAGACCGCAGCCCTGGTCAATGGACCACTGCAGTTAGAGAGAGGATTGAGTGAGCATCAGGCAGCCGTGAACGAGGACCTTCAAGCTTTAGAAAAGTCTGTCAGTAGCCTGGAAGAATACTTAACCTCCCTATCAGAAGTAGCTCTACAAAACAGGAGAGGATTAGATTTGCTATTCCTAAAAGAAGGAGGATTATGTGTAGCCTTAAAAGAAGAATGTTGCTTTTATGTTGATCACTCAGGGGCCATTAGGGACTCCATGAGCAAGCTTAGAGAAAGGCTAGAAAGACGCAAGAGAGAACCGGAGGCTGGACAGGGGTGGTTCGAAGAATGGTTCAGCAAGTCTCCTTGGATGATGACTCTGTTTTCTGCCTTAGCAGGACCCCTGCTGATTTTATTCCTTTTGCTCACTATTGGACCCTGTTTAGTTAATGGATTAATAGCTTTTGTCAGGGAACGAGTAAGTGCTGTACAGATCCTAATGTTAAGACAGCAATACCAGGCTTTGGGGGAACACGACAAACAGGCTACAACGATACAGAAATATAGTTCTAAGATTAGAGCTAGGCACTAGAAGAAGTGGGGAATGAAAGACCTGACTCCCTTATGAGGAAAGTTAGACCCCTAGCACACTTGGAGCCAGAAACAGAAATAGGACTGAAATTGCATGCTTGGCTAATCCCCACCTGGCTGCATTCTTTCCCCTAAGAAATGGGTGACCTTGGACTAGCCCCAGGGCCAGAGGCACAATGTTTCAGGAGCTAGCTAACCACAAAAATGTTTGTGCAACTGCCTTGTGACTTACTTAGAACATTCTGTACTTCCCCATAATGCAAATTCTTTCCATTCCCCACCCCTTGCTTTGCAGTTTTTTTCCTTTAAACACCCCTGACTTTAACTGCTGGGGGTCGAACTCCTCTGCCCCTGCGTGGGTTATGAGCTCCACCCCAATGCACTGGTCCTCCGAATAAACCTCGTGTGATTGCAGCAAACAAACAAAAAAAAAGAATTTTAAAAGAAGTTGTACATACCTACACATCTTTTAATGTCCCCATGTTTCTTTTTCAGCAGAACAAGTCAATAATATACAAGTTAGCTCTGCTTTAGGAAAGTATACTTTTACCAAATATGCTACAGAGTTGGACAAAAGCAGTCCGCATTCTATGGGATTCTGTGTTGTACTCCAAGTTTTCTCTCAGAGATGCTAGTGTGGCATTATTCTACAGAATTCTTCTTGATTCCTCTATATTTTCATCCTTATGTTTTGTATGATGGTGCCATAAACAGAATTATTCCTTGTACTATTTAGTTCCTGCATATAGGTCAAATTTGTAACATGATTTATCCAATGAAATCTGGTAGAAGAGCAACTCTGCTGAGTTAAATTTAAGCCTATGAGGGATAGAAGATTCCATTTCAACATTATTCTAGCTCAAAATGGTGTTTTGAGAAATTAAAACTGTGCAAAAAGTTCAAGAGAAGTGGCATTTTCTGTTTAACCAGAAAAGTCGCATCATTTACTGATAATTTCCAGCCATTACCAGTGGCTACATGTATATTATGTCAGGAACCACCTTAGAAAGTTCAAAACAAATTGGTCCCATGTAACAAGATCTACTGATTTGTGGTCACACAGATAGCAGAGGCAAATGAAATCAGCGTTGCACAGGAAAAGAGAAAATGACTATTGTTTTAGGCTAATAAGTTTTATAGGAGCAATGGGCCTGTAACCTACCTATCTATCTATCTATCTATCTATCTATCTATCTATCTATCTATCTAATAACTCTCAAAGGTTATAACAAACATCCTTCGCATGATGTTAGACTCTATATCCCTACTAGTTATGTGAGTAAGTATAAACTAAAGACATCTTTTAAATGTCAGTTCATTTACTGAAAGCTATGTCAGCTACATGAAAAATTGGAATGGTCTTTAACTGTCAGCAGTTACCCAAAGTTCATGAAAGTGCTATGTGTGCACGCCACTCAATCGCAGCCATCACAGAGGCCAGCCCACTTGCCACATGGCATCCTTTAACTGTTTTCTCATTCCTACCAAATGCTTTCTCTCCATTCTCTTTTCTTCTAGCACTGTTATTTAGAACCATATCTCATACTGGAGTTGAACTTGCTCATGTAACCATAGCACTGGCTCAGGATGGATCTAAGAGATCAATATTGCCTTTGACACCTGTTTGGTGTTAACTGTCCATAATGGACTTTTGACACCTTTGTTCATTTATGTCTCCATACAGTGACACCCCAGAGACTGAGAAAGATGCTGAAAGAATCATGAAGTACCTGTTAATTACTTTCACTGAAAGAAATTCCCAGTGATTTTCAAGAAGCCCCCCTACAGGCTGATAAAATAAAAGAGAAAAAATGGAGAAAATAAGTGAATGACTGAATTTTAAATGAATGTGAAGAATTAAAAAAGAACAGAAAGGCAGGGAGAGAGGAAGAGGGAGGTACAGATTTCACAAGTTTAATTAATATGTTTCTCGGTGATTTCCCACATTAATAATTTTACTGATATTATTCATTTGTGTTTGGAAGGCAAAACACATACACACACACACACACACACACACACACACACACATGCACACACACACACACTTTATCACTGAGCTGTTTCCCCACCCTTCTTTGTATATTTCACTTATAAACAGAACCCCATTTAGTTGGTCAGGCTGCCCTTCATCTTTTCCTCTCTCTCAGCTTCAATTTTAACTTTTCCAAATTAATTGTGTTAATAGTCAGGATATTAATTTGTGTTAAATCAATGCAATGCTACACACAAACACACACACACACACACACATACACACACACACACACACACACACACACACACACACACCTCTTACATGCCTGCCAAGAACCTTAAATTTTGGGAAAGACATGACATTATGACATATGACATATTTGGTGTAAAAAAAGCATTTCTTTACAGTTAATAGCATTATCCACGATGTCCCTCTGAAAATCCAACGGCTTGTTAATAAATATGCAGAACAGCCTGGCATCGGGATGGAAGCAGAGCTGTGAGCTGAGACTGTGAGTTCACAACTAACTGCTCTGGCTTCCCTGTGGGTCATTTAACCTTGTCTGTCCTAAGATTTCCTATCACCAAAAAGGAAATTAAAAGTGGAATTCTTTTTCCTGGGTGGTGGCCTAAGAGCCAGAGAGCCTCTTATCAGTCTGCTCATAATTGTAGCTTCCCACGATTAGAGCTGGATGGGTCTTTAGCAAGCATCCCAATAACCTCTTGTTTCCCAGACTCCCCACTGCAACTCACAAAGTGAAACACATTGTTCCAGATTAAGCTGATGGTTCCTGAACTTTTCTACTTGAGAATATACTGAGTTGTAACTCAAGCCTGTGCCACACTAGATAATTCCTTGTCCATCTGTGTGTTCGCCAACACATCTATGTCCAATGAAAATCCATTTGAGTGTACAAAAATACCTCAAGAAAATCCAATCCAGTCCAGTTTGATTTCCCTAAGGACAAGCATTCAAGGTTCTAATTGCTTTGCTATTATGTGGACTTGGGAAGGAAAGGAATGCCTCTGCTTAGCAACTTGTGTTAATGTTGTCAGGGGTCCTAGTGAGGACTTGGGTTAATCGGTCCCCTTAGGATTAAATGGAGCCTCTTATCATTCTAAGAGAAATAGTCTCTTAGGTAGCAGAGACTCTGACTTTCCATGTCTTCAGGGAAAACAAAAGAAACCCACCCTGTGTGTCATTGGTAAGAGCTCATGCCATCCACACCTATTGGATGAGAAGATACTAGTGACAGGGTTGGGGATGTAGCTCAGTTGTTACAGTCCTTGACCAGTATGCAGGCATCCATGGCTTTAAAGCCTAGCATTGCATATGCCAGGGATGGTACCCCAGGAGATAGAGACAGGAGGATAAGAAATTCAGCCTCATCCTCTGCTGTGTGTGGCACTGCTGGCTGCCTGAGCTGAGGAGCCTAGTCTAAAAACAAACAAAAGCCAACATTGAACGCTCACTGGATTCATTTGCATCTCGCCTCTCATCCAGCTCCTCGTGCTTTCTTTGCTGAGGATATGAATTCAAGTAGGTGAGAGCGGGCATGTTTGACAAGTGATATTTTTATTTACATTTTGGAAGAAGCAAGAAATCATTCACCTTAGGTCCCAAGGATGCCCTACTCTATGCTTTATAGAAGAAAGGCATGATTGCACCATGTGAGTAACACTAGGTGTTTGGAAACAGAGCTCCTGGCTTGCTGGATGGTAACTTCCAGCAGCATTTTCTAGAATGTATGGAATGAAATGTTTCAAGTCCCCCCCCCTTGCTGCTATAATTTTTATATCTCATTTTACCTCTGTAATTAAGACAGGTCTGGTAGGTATTTAAATTAGCCCAGCTTTCATCTCTATCACACATTCATTTGAAAACTTTTATGAATATTTAATAGAGGTTTTATAATTCATGGTGATATGATGAACAGCCTTTTGGCCGTTAAGTCAATTGACAGAAAAAAAAAAAATCTCTCTTCAGGCAGAAATAATAACGATTCTATTCCTGTCCCGAGATTGGTGATTACACAGTCACCTGTTTTCACATTAAACTTTGATGATAAATTACTCAGCAACCATGATAATATCAGAAGTTTTACTGGCCAGAACAAATTGCCAGTAATTGCTTGCAAGATAAAAAGAAAGAACTGAGTCTTTTTCCTCTGTCCTTCCCCCAGGGGATTGTGGCTGAGACCCTGCAATCCAACTGGTTCCAATTTCTTTCATTTGTTATTTCCTTTATATTCCATTTTATTTTACCTTTTTTGTTTCCTTTCAAGCCTTAATCTGCCCTTCTAGTAAGAATATATTAATATTCCATTAGCATGGCTACAGATTTAGCACGCGTACATGGAACACAGGCTGCATAAAAACAGTGAACTTCCAGATGGATTGCAGTTCAAATAGGTTCATTTTCTACCCGACACCCCACAGGACATACATGCACATTTGAAAAAATATTTGGGGAAATGTCTCTAGATTAAAGCATGCATCAAATGGTGCAGTTTCCAAAGCAACCCAGAGGTTCTATTTTGTTTAAATATATCAAAGGGTTAGGAACAGACAGTCTGATGATAATACCTAAGTATGTAACAGAGGATTATAAAAGCTAACCTTGGCATCAGATCCTGGGGGCTGGAGGATGCTGCTTCAGTATTCATCCCAGCACAAAACTCAAACCATAAACGCCTGGAGATGGAGTCACACTCCTTCCTTCCCCTCCACTTCTCCATGAGGCCCAGGGGGAGGCTCTCCCTGTAGCATATTGGGAAACTGGACCATCCGGCTGGGCTTTATGTCCCCTGTAATGGGGTCACCGACTCCACTGTCTCCCCAGGGAGGTAATTCTGCTGCCTAATGGCTTCCACTCCAACGAACTTTTTTCTTTGATATGCAGACAACTCCTCTCTGCTCATTTCCTTCTCTGTAATGCCCCTTTTACTACCCTGCAAATTCCTCTTTGGGGGTTTACAGCCCCAGAGGCAGAGAGCATTGCTGCAGCCCTGTAGCAGCAGCTTCATGGAGCTTCTTCTTAGTCTTTGAATCTCACTTTAAGGCCTCCATGCCCTCAATCATTTTTGTGACTCTTCTTCGTAATTCTTCCAATTTGTACAAATATCTGATTTCTGTGGTGAATTTGACTCTGTCTGCAGTGCATCAATGACTACGTGATAGTGAAGGCTGAAACACTCACTGTAGTCCCCACATGTACACACACACACACACACACACACACACACACACAAACACACACACACACACACACATGGGACTTTAATACATTCTATTTCCGAGATCATAAATTCTAATGGCATTCTAGTGCCCTAGCTTTTATGCAGGGAGAAATATAGAGAACCTGCAGTGTTCCTCCCTTTTCCAATTTCTCTCAAACTTTGTGCTCAGTGAGATGTCTGAACTCTGGGTGCGAAAGAGAGGGATTTAACACGCTACATGGAGAATCTTATCACGTTAGTGTCAGGTACATATTTGCTTCCCTAAGACTTTCCTTAAGAGCAGCGTGGGTGGAGTCACTCTGAGTGACTTTAGAGTAGGAAAGCAGAGAGGACTCCCAAGCTGACCTATCTTCTGGTGGAGGTCTCACTGCTAAACTTCTCAGATATAGGGTAGAAAAATAGAGTGTTACCTCAATTTCAGATGAGCCCATTTAGAAAAGGCTACCTGACCCCACTGCTGAGGAGGAGGTAAATTTCACTGTCATCCAGCCTCACATCTAGTCCTTCAAATATCTCAAGGCTGGCCTGGCAAGTGGCATCATAACAGCTGCTACTTTTAAACATACACTGTTTCCGTCACAGGGTCTTTGATGTGTGACCAGTGTATTATTTTGATGAAGGCTTAAACTCAGCTCTATCCTTTTTATTGTGGGCTGCAGGGCCTAATAAAGCAACTGCCAACTGGGCTACATATATTTTAGTGTTTTTAGATGATGAATAATTTAAATAATTCTATTCCACTGAGGTGGAGTAAATTTTAAAAAGCAAATGTTTACAGGACAGTGAGTAGGTAGCCACTCCAGATTCCTTCAATGTGCTAATGTGTGTGCACGCATATGCACACACACACACACACACACACACACACACACACACACACAGAGAGAGAGAGAGAGAGAGAGTCAGATAAAGGCATAAAGACACATATAGACACACAGACACACTGATCATACTTACATATACACACAGACTAACAGACTCATACATATACACAGATATACACAAATACACACTTGCATACATGCATACATACACAGAGACATGTAGACACAGAGCAGATGAACAGAGACACACACACACATAAACACATATACTGATATACACATATACAGGTACACATATACTGGCACATAAGAGAAATGCACATGCATAAAGACAGATTACACACACACACACACACACACACACACACACACACACACACACACACACAGCTTGTAGTCTGTCACAAGGAATTAAAGAATTGAATAAACAGGTTATATTGGAACAGTTTGCTTTGTGTTTAACACACATGGCTTCAGCATTTGTTAAATCATTTCATTCCATCTCTGAGCCTTTTCGTCTGTGAACACTGCACCAGAGGCACTCCTAACAATATGATAAAAATTTTAGAATGCCTTCTCATACCTTTCTCCTTTCCTCTGATAGTTGTAATGTGAAGGAGGATACTTGTTATTGATACTTCTTTGTTACTAGCGGGTACAAGGGATCTTTTGGCCTATGTGCAATGTCCTCAGCTTCAGCTTAGCCATAATAGCTGTTATTTCTTATATTTAAGTATAATCACCACATTTTCCATGTTGCTTTTCTGTTCGACTTTTCTGAAGTAGACATGTAGAGGGCTGTGTTTACATGAATTTGTGTGAAGAATCTGACGTACTCACCGATGTCACCTATTTCCGTCTACTACTCCACCGTGAGCAACACAGACTGGAGACTAGTTAGCACATGCACTGCTCTGGCTAAAGATATGAGTGTAGACCATAAGCCCTTGGAGATACCTGGAAATAAATGAAGGAGAAAGATAAAGATGAATATACTAGTAAATATAAGTATTCAATGTCAAGTTTCTGATATGTATCTTCCCTTGGTAATATATTTCTTTGATCACAACTATATAACGTGTATGCAAGAAAGGATACAACATACTTAAATAATTGTTAACTGTAACCATTTATGGTAAAATTTTATAATGATTACTGTATTTTATGTGTGAATATATGCTGTATGAAGATCCCCAAAGATTACAAAAGTAAGCATTGGGTTCTCCATAGGTAGAGCAAAGATGGTTATGAACTACTCAATGTGAGTTCCTTGAAAGAGCAGAAAGTGATTAATCATTAAGCCACTATTCCCAGCCTTGGTAATTTTGCTTAATATCTACCATCACAATTACTATCACCAACTGTTCCTTCTTGTTTCTAAAGCTGAAGCCCTGAGCAGAAGCTACAAGCAGAACATGGATCTTAGAGACTTTAAAGACTTTTTTTTTTTACCTATAAGGAAAAAAAAAAAGAAATTGTTCCTAATTCATAAAAGGAGGATACTATACTTACAAGGGGACCAACTTCTGTTCATGCCATTCTTATAGCAAGTCTGTTATAGGAAATGGACTCTCCATGGACACCGGCATTCTAAGAAACTCACCAGATCTTCATAGAAACAATGGCCCCAAATCCAGGTTTGGAGTCCAGGTTTGATCACATGATCTCAGATATGAATGTTCCTATTATCTATAATGAAAGATATATCCTCCGAGTTTGCATTGTATTCTAAATTCAGACATTCTCAGTTGCTAACATTAACTGCTGAGAAGAAGAACTGAGTCATTATTCAAATGTACAGATGCTTGACTCTGAGGCAGAATAGACTGTGGCTCTCTAGAAGCATTTAAAGGACTCTGGGGAAGACCTGTACTACACCCCCAATGAGGTATACCACCTGCTCATTAGGGCCTGCATTTCCTTGTAGGGAGCAACATATTCTATTTCATGAATATGGGAAAGACAGCAAACATAATCTCCAAGAGAGTTTACAACAGAATCTGAAATACGTATTCAAATTAGACAAGCTCTCTTACTAAGTTTGATCAGAGAATAGAAAAACATAGTAAAGCATGGGATAAATAAGGATGTCTCTAGAAAAAAATGCTGGAGATTCTTGAGATAAAACAACCAAATATATGCAGAGGTGATACAATTTATGGAGTCTGGGCATGCCTGATCATTATACCCATTAAATATGGGTATCTGTGCATATCTAGGTCCCTTGTTATGTAGGCTAGTCTTGTCCTTCCTTCTATCTAGGGTTCTACATAACACTGAAACAAGCATTTCCATGTGTCAAGAATATGCAGTAACTTTACTAGAGCTACAGTGTGTAATTTAGTAACAAAGTATACAGCTGAAAGTTTGTATTTGTTTCTCTGAATGTTTAATATTCAAAGGGGGAGTAAAAATTATAAAAATTTAGTAAAGACAAGCATCTGTTTGTCTGAAACAAACTGTATATAACAGTGACCAGCTCAGGTGTATTCCAAAGATATATGAAAGATTTGAAGAAACATGCTAGCATAATGTTTAGGTAGTTACATAAATAAGATGTAGCTGTACCCTAAAGTCAGAATTATAGAGTAGTCCTGCAAAAATAAGTTACATCCTTCAAAAAGAATACTTTGGTACAAACAGAAAAGTCTGAGCACATCTAGTTAAAGGCAATATACAAATTTGAGGGGTTAGAGACAGGCATATTATGAAACTAACTGTAGGTATGTAGAAACACAACTAACTTTCATGATGCTTATGCTATGTACTGCAACATGTACAACATGTAACATATATACTACATCTTAATTTCAATCATTACTTCCAAAATGTCAAGTCCAAAGAAAACTCCGTTTCCCTAAATTCTGGAGGCTCGACAAAAGCCAGCATTTCCTACAAACTTGTATAGTTAGTCACCTCTACCAAAAATGTCATTTCCCCTCACTGGCAGATGGGATGAATGCTATCTGAGGTGACTATTTGGATACCAAAGTGCTGACCTTCAGACTTTCCCGTGTCACAATTAACTATTATACATCTTAAAGTCCATGCTTGCAGCCTATCTGCTCTCATCCCCTCCTCTACCTTAAACTTCCACAGCTCCCTTGTTTCCCTTCCCCCAGACACTCATTCTCATTATAGCCCTGCCACTTCTGTTATGCTGACTCCCTTTGTTTTTCTTCCTCAGTCTTCTCTTTCCCTCCCCACCCTCTCTTTGTCTCCCCCCTACCTCTTTATCTCTCTGCTTTGTTCCTTCTTCGCTCCTGGCAAGGTAAAGTCAGCTGGCCATGTTTAATCTATTGGTTTCCCCCTGTGTCCTAAAATAAATATTCCAGATGCCTAAAGCCTCTCTCTCTCTTCCTTTCTCTCTCTCTCCTCCTCTCTCTTTCTCTCTCTATCTCTCTCTCTTTCATAGATAGATAGATAGATAGATAGATAGATAGATAGATAGATAGATAGATAGATATAAAATACAAAATTATTTCTTTTAGCCATACTATAGAGCTGTCATATTCTTAGTTATATGCCAAAGGAATATGATATTGAGAAGCTTTATATCAACTGCAAAAACAAGTTACTATTCTCTTCTCAACATGGGTCACATTCATATATTGTTCTTATTTAGCTGCTTGGGGCAGAACTTCCATTACTGTAGAAATGACAAGAATGGGCATCTTGCCTTGTTCCTGTTCTCAGAGGAAAAACTTTTTCAGCTTTTCTACTTCATTTATACATTAACAATAAATTATTGTAAGAAATAATATAAACAGAAAATTTACAATTACATTAAATCAGTACAATTCTTTGGAATAAATTTAACCAAGAAGGTAAAGAACCTTTATGCTGAAATTTATGACATTGATGAAAGAAATTTAGCAGGACAGAAATAAATGAAAGGACAAGCCATGTTCAGATATATTACTGTTAAAATGTTCAATACTACGGAACAAAAGGGGGATATGATGTCTATTCAAATTCCATTAACATAATCTACCAAATAGGAAGACTTTTCTAATATTTACACAGGATAGGATGAACAGATCACAATAGCCAAAATGATTTTGAGAGAGAATAACAAAGCAAGAAACTTATCATACTTTATATTTTCAATCTAAATACCAAATATCTGTTGGTTGCAAAAGCATATGAAACAGATATATGTACCAGTGTTACTCAATTGAGACCCAGGAAAGTAACAAAGAAGTTTTTGTAATACACTTCTTTCACAAGAAGACCATGGATAAACATTGCGTAAACACATGGCCCTTAAATAAACAGTTTTGGGAAACCATTATACTTTCACTGAAACAGGTTGATTTGGAGCTCTTTCTTGCAAAAAGCTTAAAATGGTTTAAGAATTAAAACAAAATATAAAATCCGAAAAGCACTAGAGTGAAAAAACAGAATGAATTATCTTTGGGGTTAAAGATGGCAATCATTCGGGGAGACAACCTAATTTTTATAGCAGTGATAAAAGTATAAAAAACAAACAAATAAATAGTCAGGTGACATAAAACTAAAATGAATCTGGCGCACCTGGAAAGCAAAAGACAAAGTTAGAAGTAAAGACAACATGTTGGGAACTGCAAAGAATATTTGAAAACCAAAAACCAGCAATAGGTTAGCACCCAAATCTGGAAAATAAAAATATCACTCATCCAAAAAACTCAATCATGTGATTAAAACTGAACAAACAATCTGAATAGATATTTTTAAGATATGATAATACATTTCCTACATACATAGAAATAAAAGAATGGGGGGAGATTCAAAACTACTGAACAAAGGGAATCCTAGCCTCAGTCTAATAATTGCACCATAGCTGCTAGGGTGAACGGACAGAAGATAACATGTGAGCAAAAAATTGCAGAAAGGTGATATTTCAAGAATTGTATATATTTATATCATTGTGTAAAATAATATATAGTTTCCTTAACTTATTTTGAACAATAGCTATGATATTAACCAACAACCACTTTTCTATGTAATAAAACCTGTATTTCAACATGTACACCATCATCTATGTCTTATCACTCACAATAGCAAAAGTGTGGAAATAAATCGCAGGTTCATTGGTAATGAATGCTCAAATGTGTAATGGTGGATACTCTTCATATCTAAGATATGCGCAATGACATGATTGGAACTGGAATGAAGAATATGGGAATAGTCAACATGAAATAAATGTGGTATAGAATGGTGGTTATTAGAGTTTTCTACAGTCAAAAATTAGGAAATGTCTATTTGCTGGTGAAATCTTTTAGTTGTAATGATGAGAATTTAACTTAAAACATAGCAACTTAGAGTTAATAATGATATATTCATCAGTGAAATTACAAAGACAGTATTTTCAGTAGTTTTTCAGTGTAATGTGATTCACATGAACTGAGGTGACTGTTATATTCATTGAACTGATTGCATTTAACTCTTGGAACACAGGGAAGTCAAGGTGGTACCTACTCAGAGCTTTCAACGTTACTGAGTAGTTCATGGTACCAGAGATGAAAAGTAAACACCAACCCAGCTACAATACCTTCAGTCTACAAAGAATACCTGCCTCTGTGACACATTGGTTAAATAGAGACACAAAAGTTGTGAGTATTCAGTTACTTTCTCACTGGATTTAAAGCCCACTCCCTGAGGTGAATCCAATACCTATCACTGCTAGAGAGCCCGAAAACTGAAACATGATAAGCTGGAACCTAGTTGAAAAAACAAGCACTATTTATCTGCTAACAGAATTTAGCAATCAAATGATTCCTAATGACTTTCTGCTATACTCATAGATAAGTGTCCTGCTCAGCCATCACCAGAGGATCTTCCTCCTTTAGTAGATGGGAACAAATATAGAGACCCACAATTAAACAATGTACTGAGAGTGACCAATCTTAGATCACTCAGTCTTTATCTCCATCAAGTTCCTCTTCCCAAGGCTCAGAGAACTCATCAAAATATGATGTGGAAAAAAATTGCAGGATCCAGTAGGGCTGGAAGTCGTCAAGGAAACAAAGCCTTCTAGAACAAGACTGATGGCACGAATGAAATCACAGAGACTGTGACACCATGCACAAGACCTGCACAGATGTAATCCAGACAAGGTCCCAGTACTGAGAAGGGATACAAACACCTTCACCTAGAAGCTACCTCTAATTAATAACCATGTATAAAGGCAAAGACTAGTTGTTCCCCCCCTTGATGGTGTTTCATTGAATATACATTAAGGACTGACCTCAAAACAAAAAATAATTCAGTTGTAATTCTGGAGTTTTGTTACTATTTTGTTTAATTGTTTATTTTTTCTTTGTTTGTTTTTAACCTTAAAGTTCTTATGATTATATATAATGATTTCAGCTTTTGTGTTTTTATGGAATTTCTGTGGGAGAATGTGAGAATGTAAGAATGTGCATGTCTCTGGGTTTATGTTTGTTTCCTGTGCTTCTTCTTTGGCTCATCCATTCTGCTGTTTGGTAGTTTGGTTTTGGTGGTGGTTGTTCCTTCCTTGTTGCTGTTTTGTTGTTGTTATTTATCATTATTAATTATTATTATTATTGATGCTGCTCCTGTTGTTGCTAAATGCCTTTTCTCCTAATAAGAGAGTGTAAGAAACTGTGGATTTAGATGAGTGAGGAGTTGGAGAGTATCTGGGAGGATTTGATGGAGGGAACTGTAATCAGAATATTATTGACATAAAAAGAAAATCACATATTGTCCAATAAGAACCAAATGTTTTCCTAGGAAAGCATATAATATAACTTACCTAATTATTTTGAAGCAAAATTACATTTATTTGGTTTCTTAGTTGCAGAATAGAATAATTATTCTTTGTCTGTTACTTATTTCAGAAAAAATAGCCTTTAAATAATTACTCATTTTAATTTAACTGTTGAACATAGAGGTAATATCATTTTTCTGCAAGAGTAGGAGTATTTCATGTCAATGTTTGCCAGTATTTTAGAAATATTTCTTAGTACACATATTCCCCAAAATTTAGAAGTTATTTGAATGAGGAAAATGTTATCATCTACTTGGCTAATAGATGATATTCAGGATATTTAGTCAAATGCATAGTTCAGTTGCTTCAGCATCTTCAACAAAGCTTTAAAATAATGTTTCAGACTTTCATCTTTACTCAAACAAAACATAAATTTCAGGAAGGTATATACTACAATTCTCTCTGCAGAAAATTTAATGTTAAAAAAAGTTTTAAAATGCAATTCTACTGACGCTATGTTCTTCTCTAACACTTGCCAGGTTTCTGTTTGTTTCTTTTTTAATTCCCCACTAGGATGACATCCCAACATATCTCTCTGGTCCTCATCACTGTTTCTCGACTCACCATGGTCTCTTTTTAGAGTACCATCCTTTTGTTCCTCCCATTTATTCTATATAATCAAGCAGAAGCCTTGACAAAATCCAGCTTCCAGGAGTACTGGGGCTCCCTTCTGTTTGTGAAGTCTTTTCTAGTAGAAGTTGACTTTATATTTTAAGCCACATAGAGTAGTATAGTTTCTTAGATTGCTCACCAATCTTTACCTGGTATAACTGTTACTTTTCAGCAGCAATGACGCTGAAGTATTCAAACATGAACAATTATGATCTCATTGGTGGTGGTAATGATTTCAAGATCAGATCTTTCTGTGCATCCCAGCTGGTCTTGTATTGTTCAATTTTTCCATCTTACACTACTGCTTATAATACTGTACTAGTATATTAGTTACACACCACCAGACATGGCTTCCTCGATGAGCTCTTCATCAATTAAATTTACCACTTTTTTATTTTTGAGATTACAATGACATTATATTATTCACCTCTCCCTTTCCATCCTCTAAATCCTCCATATATCCACCTTGATCTCTTTTAGATTCATGACATCTTTCCCATAACTGTTTACATATAAACAGTTATATATTCTTAAGTGCCCAAATATCACATGCTTAGAGTTATTTAAGTGTACTGGTTAATCCTGTTATGTTCTTTTTCTGAAGGGTGTGCATTACCGTTGGAATACAAAACAAGGAGTGTTGGTGTGAAATGTACATTTTAATCATGTCACAGCATAAGTAAAAGATGAGAAAGACATATATATTCTTAAATGTCTAAATAACACCTGCTCGATTTGTATAATGTTACTAGGATGTATGTTTTCAGGACTGAAAATTTAGTATTGGATAAGCAATTTGTTTGTTTTCTCATAAGGAAACTAAGTTTTCTGTACTGAAAATTCCTAAGTTGCTTGTAGTTCTGTGTCTAGTGTTTATGCCTCATGAATTTTCCCTGTCTGTGTTTAGCATGTCTAAAGGTGTCATTCTTGCTAAGGTCATTTTTGAGCACCCATGTCCATAAGACTTTATGGGTATAGCTTCTAGCATGCCTTATTTTTCTGAGTTCTTAATCTAAGATAAAATCCTATTCTTCATGTTGGAACTTAATAAATGTTTACAAAAGAAATCTTATTATCTTTTAGACTTTTAAAGATAGACCTTAGGGTAATCTGGCTTAGAAATAAAAGGGGTTTCTCCTTTCAAGACATGATGCTTGACATCAAATCTCAAAGCTGTGGTGCTAACCTAAAAGCCAGCAGAGAGCATGGAGACATGGAGACAGCTGTTCTCTTCAGAGGAGTAGACGATGTTCCATATGTACTGGTTATTCTGCTATGTTCTTTTCCTGAGGGGTGTGCACATGAAGTTTTCATCCTTACAACAATACAGATTTTTTTCAGGGAGGACAAGGCACCATTTACAAATGTGTTAAGTCCTTGTGACAACTGATTAATTTTGCTCTAAGGTTATGAATACAAAACAAGAAGGGTTGTTGTGAACTGTGCATTTTAATGATGTCAAAGCAAAAGTAAAGGATGAGAAAGATAATTTAATTTTCCTTCTTTGAAAGATCAGTTCTCCTGAAATAAAAATTATCCCCATGGTATCTCTGCCCTTCTTAGAAGTTGTTCCTCTGCTGTCTTTCTCTGGCTCCTCTCTTCCTTGGAGAAGGGAGTATTTATACTTAAAGACAATTTGACTGCCTTGTTTGGAACAAAGAGGGTTTGTAGAATAGGGAAAAGTTCCCTAATGCTTAGAAAACAAACATAAGTTTTTTGTCCTTGGTTTCATCATTATTAAATTATTATCAATGACACATCTCAGAATAGAGATGGAATAGAGAGGAAAACCAGCTTTCAACATTAAATAGTTATTACATGCATCACGACTGCATGTAAAGGTAGATGTTTCTGTTAAAAGAAAAAGAAAAAAATTGTACATGACATGATTAAGGCTTTTTCCATACTCTTTCGGGGATATCTTTTTTCCTGGATCAGACTAAATCTTTTAAAACAACAGGATTCAGGAAGGGGTATTTATAAAGTTTGAGTTCAATATGAGATTGTAGAATTTG
Source organism: Uromys caudimaculatus (assembly GCA_028551405.1). NCBI lineage: Eukaryota > Metazoa > Chordata > Mammalia > Rodentia > Muridae > Uromys > Uromys caudimaculatus. The sequence goes on along the minus strand of CM052715.1, from coordinate 15,042,519 downwards.
TGTATTAATATCTGAATCTAGATTTAGTTGCAAACATTCTGTTTGTGAATCACTCATTGACACTCAATGCGCTCATAGAAGCAAATAGGTATTTTGGACATAATTACATCTTTTTCACCTTAAAGCAAGTAGCTAGCTTTAAGCTGCATGAAATAATGGAAAAGAAAGTTGAATTTCTTGTTGCTTGTCATCACAACACTTGGGAAACAGAGACAAGAGAATAACCACAAGATCAAGGCCAGACTCATCTTTATAGAATGTTCCAAACCAGCTAGAGATTAAAAAAAAAAAAAAAAAAAAAAGAGGCTCTATCTTAAAAACAAAACAAAACAAGAAAAATACCCAAACAAGAAAGGGTAATTTTAGCTAAGAATAGACAAGGTCCATCAATATGTTGGTCTTCAAGAATGAATGATCCTGCGTGTGTTCATCCAACCTGAGTGGTATTCCAGAAAATGCAAAGATACAGCATGACAAAGCAGGTGAGAAGCTTGAAGGTGGAGGAGCTTGTCATCAATATTGATTTATAGAGATATTCATAATCATAGCTATTGTCCTCTGGGCTTGTGATACATGTGAGGTTCAAATAGGCTGAGAATAGTTACTCCAAGCCTTTCCAGATAGAGAATCCACCTGTGTATGCAGAAGACTGGTATTTCACTGTTGCCATGAGCCTCGAACAAAGTCTGGTATAGGGTGAAGTTGAGAGAAGGATGTAAGTGTGAGAGAAAGAGTACTGAAGTCATCAGCTCAGGTTTCAGGTTTCTGAGTGTGACTTGCTAAATCTAATGTACAGATTCCCAAACTCCAATGCCTTCAGAAATTGGCCTCCTTGCTTGAAAAGTATAGGTAACAAATTGTCTGAGTATTCATGACCATGTGAGAAATTGGTCATGTAGCCAGAAGGTGCTGCCTAAAGAGGAATCACTCTGTTCATGAAGCAGAATTATTTAGAAAGGTCTGTTCTTGTTGTTAAATGGTAAGGCTTAATGTGGACCTAAATACTGTGGTCTCAAGATCATGCTGATGGGTTTATAAACCAAAGATCATTAGCATCTTTGTACCAACAAGACTTCCAGAAATTCTAGATCTTATGGATAGTTTATAGAAATGAGCATGCATGTTGCTGATAGCCCAATCCTGAACACTTTGAATCAGATCTTATCAAGAAGACACTTGAATAATATTTATTGAAAGAAAATGCATAGTTTTAAGCTTAAACCACACTTAACATACAGTAAAATAAATGCATTTTTTAATTTTCAGTCCTATAGATCTTATAAGTTTTAAACGTAGAAGCAAGGGGAGATGTCGGGGCTCCTACATCTGTCGCTCTTAGTTCATCCCATAACACCTTAGTTACGTTTTGTATACTAATGGAATGCAAAAGGACAAAAGTCTCATGACATAATTGATGACAATGATGGATGGTGAAAAGGAAGACGCTCCTGCTTTACTGTCTTCAGTGAAGACCACCTGGACATGCATATCTACTAAGCCAGGGACACAGACTTAAAAACCAAGGAAGATGGAAATAAGAAAACATTTTGTCAAATACAGTTCTGCAATCCCTACCACATGGTCATCCCCTGTCATAGCTAAGCTGCAGCTTTTATATCTATTGTCTAGTGGTCAACTGGCCTTCTGTTCACAAAGCTATTATGATAACAGGAGAACGGTTTGGATCATAATGGCATCTAGTGGACAACAATTTTTGTAAGCTCATATCGACAAATAAACAAAAGTTTCAATGACTTAGACACCCATAAGCTCCTTTGAAATAAGAATATTTCAGTGAGTAATAGAAAACTTGCTAAGCCCAACATAACTTTCATTAGAACCCAAAACCTTCCAGCAATTTCAGTTCTCAGACCCTGAAGAGAAAGATTTTTATCCTTTGTGATTCTTTCCTTAGTCAAGTATAGAAAGTACAGAGTTTTATAGATTAGCAGTTTTATGTCAGAGTTGGGGAATAAAAGAGACCAAAAACCCTGTATACATGAAGCAAATTCCAATAGAAAACTGAATGAAGATTGTGAACTCCCAGGTATAAACAAGTAACAAAGACCAAAATACATACATTGTAGGAAGCATCTAATTCATTAAAAATGTCAAGTATGCAGCAGCCTTCAATTTGAGCTCTCAACAGTATGAATGGCATCATTTTTTGCAATACATTGAGTCAGAAAAAAATGGTAAACGAAATGCCTGCATTATCACAAAGATCATTTTTTGTTAGATACTGAAAATGGTTTTCTTCATCTCCAAGGACAGATATTCAAAGAAAAGTTGCCCATGTGTAGAGTGCAAAGTGTGCTCCACAGCAACCCCTTATTTGTTTCTGCACACTTGGCTTGCAACACAGAGGCAGTTTGTTCAATTTATATGAGAGACAGGCACAAAAAATAAATACATGGGAAGACAAAGCCAATATCTTGAAGAAAACTTCTATGAACCAACTTTCAGTATATGTGCTATACGGGTACTGTCTAGCCTACAGTTATGTGGTACTTACTTATTTGTTTATTTCTTTCTTTTTCTTTATGTATATCTATCCTTTGTTACTTTGGTTGAGCGCAGGTATGTGTGTGTTTCCACAAGGGTGTATAGTTACATGTGCATGGGGATTAACACAGGATAAACCTCTTACTTTACCAATTTGTATAACATTAACTGGGTAGGTGGTTAGACAAATGAGCTTTCAAAAAGTAAATTTCTAACAGGTGGCTGCTTTTCCACAGCCACTGTTTACATTATACATTCTCACCTCTCTAGCACAGGAATCTAGAATTCCTTTGTGGGTAGCAATAGCTTCCTGCCATTGCTCTTTTAAGCAAATATATATATATTTCTCTATCCCTCCCTTAATATACTAAAAGAACCTCTTTATCAATCTCTTGGGAAACCCCTTGAGCAGAGAATATTATGAATTGCCCGAACATCAGAGAGAATGTGAACTTTAGAGACAGAATTGGATTAGGAAAGAGCTTTCGTAGATAAATGGACTGATATCATGGCAGGGAGATACCAGACACATTCTTCAAGAATCTGGAATGAAGTACATGGCCCGTTAGATTGGGCTCTCAAAGACCTATCAATGAGAGATCAAGTTTAAGAGGCTCACTCAGAAGACCAAGAAAGCCATGCCATAGGGCTAAGGGCAATGATAAGAGAGCTACAGGTGGAAAATAGGCACACTAAATCAAGTGCCACATTTATGAAAGAGACAATGTGAGCCCAATTTTGGCTACTCCAGAGTTAGAGTTCTACCTGTTGGCAAGTGCTGTCTCCAGATAGGGTCAAGTGCAAGAATGTGGTGGATAATTGATTTCTTTGGGTATTTTTATGTCTAGCCTGTATTTTCATCATACAAAAAGGGAAATCTAGGCCTGCAAGTGGACCAAGGCAATACATATCCCTACTCCTTAATAAGTGTTGTTATTTCATTTAAAATTTGTGAGACAGAACTATGAGACCAAGATCTTAAGATGATACCTTAGAGTCTTTTTTTCAGAATGTTAGGCTTATCTACTTGCAACACTAAGTGTTCTTTATTATAGAAGGAGACGTGACAGTAACTGCTTGTAACCCTCATGCCATCATCTTAAAAATAACAGGTTTGGGGGGTTTTCATCATATTTTGTGGGATAGATGCTTTGCTGGGTGGTGATATGAAGGTCATTTACCAGTCTCCTTAGGAAACATGTTCAGTTCAAGGATGAAAACCCAGTCATGCAATATACAGGTAAATATTTTAGTATGAAATTATTAATCCTGCCTTTAACCTTTAGGCTTATATGAACAATTTATGCGGCCAAAAAGTCATATTTTAATCACTAAAACATTGGGTTTAGCTTTATTTTGCTACCAACCATCCAGAAGAAATAGTACACAGAAAATTCTGATGTCTAGAAGAACTTCAATCATAATAGTTTTTGTTTTGTTTCTGTTTCTGTTTATTTTTTAATTTTTGCTGTCTTAGTATAAACACCCCTGTGCCGGTCTCTGGTTCTCTAGACGGATGCCAGGGATTTCCTGTGACTGTTTCACACTTGAGAGAATCCTCTTGAGGTCATGACTACCTGGGAGCACTTCTCTTCATGTTTTCTTTCTGTACAATCCTATCACTGCAGTAGTAGCCATTTCCCTGTTACCCGAGGAGCCTTGAGATACAATGCTTTGCACTATCAGTAGATCCAAACTCGATGGACCACATAAACATTCATACCATGTCCAACTACAAGATCAATTATCAAAATGCCTTACCCATACAAACCTGGGTCTCAAAGCTCCACTCCTGACCTTAACATACGTCTTTGTTGGTATCTGATTATTTATTTTACTTAATTTCTGTTTTATATTTATTCTCGAGGTTCTGACCTGGTCTCACCTACAATGTAGCTTTTCCCATCCCACTGCTGTGTAAATAGGAAAAATATCAGAAGTTACTTTTGTGTCATTTTCTCTATAGCAGTTGGTACTGTTCATATGATTATTACACATTGAGAGGCTCATGATACAAAAAAGCATGTGGCCTGGAACCAGGAGGCCAGAGAAACATGTGCCTCTGCTGGGAGAAAAAGACCTCAAATTTCCATGCGTCGGGACACATGCTGGTGAACTCTGTCAGTGACATTGCTGGGAAATGGACATGCCCCATTTTTTAGAGGAGTAAACTCAAGATCATCACAAACCTTTAAGGTCATCAGCTGCTTCTTGCTGAGAAGTATTTATCTAAAGTCATGTTTGTAATTACTAGAATTACAACTGATGGTATTTCAGTATCAGATTCTAGCCTTTATTTCTAAGTTAATTTTAATAACATTGGTACTATGGTCCCCCAAGATTGATGAGGTCTCATTCCTTTATCACTGGGAGACGGCCACCTGAAATTCTCAGGAAGCTCTGTAAATCTACATTCTTAAGCTTCCTTTAATTTTAAAGAAGACAAAAAGCTTATTACCTGAAATTTTTAATTTTACATTTTCTTATTTTCATAAAGAGACTCCTGATTCAGATATTTGAGGAAGGAGTCATAATTTGCCTAGACAAGGAAACTGGTAGGAAGTTGCTTTCCTGGATGAGAATTCTAATAGCTTTGACTTTGGGTATGCACATCAGAAAGAATCTCGTGAAACTGAGCTCAGTAAAGATAATGCCCCATATACACTGAACGTATAGTTGAAGACCCAATTTGTGCAACTACTAAATATAAGAGGCTATCACTTTAAAGGGTAAACTTGTTCTCTTTATAACTGGAAATTAAAGATGACATTGAGAGCAATCACTTTGTGAACTAAGATTTTTATATGTATATATTCACTCTGCGTGTGTATATGTATAGTGCATGCATATTAGTGTGTGTGTGTATATATATGTTTGTGTGTGTGTGTGTGTGTATTACATATATGTGTGTAATATGCATGTGTTCATGTGCATGTGAGGAAGTGACATAGCAGTGCTCCTGCTAAGATCAAAGAATATCCTTGGGTGTTGGTCTTCCTTTTCTACCTTGTTTGATGTAGGTTTTCTTGTTTACTGCTATATGCACTAGGATCTCTGCCTTACAGATTTATATAAACTCTTCTGTCTCCCTTTTTCTTCTACCATACCAAGATTATAGACAGGTACATGGTACTGTTTATGGATTTAGTTGGAATCTGGGGTTCTGAAGTCTGGTCTTTATGCTTCTGTAGCAAGTGTTTTACTTATTAAGCTGTATCTGAAGCCCAACAAGGTCATTTTTACGTACCAAAAATTTTACTATGACTGGATACATCCCCTTAAGGTAGAAGCATTGTACATTCTTACAATATGGTTAAACACACAGAGTTAAAATGTGAAACAAAATCAGATATAATTGTTAAATTATGATGTTTCCCCAAGTGAAAAAATAATGAACATAAAATGGTGGCTGTTGTCATAGCTGCTCCATCCAAAAGCCTTTCAAGTCCTCAGCCAGGGATCTTTCTAAAAGCAAACTAAATACAAGCATAAAAAGTGCACATGTTCAGACTTGTGAGACTTCTGTTTGTAAAGGGTGCTGGAGATTCTTCAGAGCATATCTAAGAATCTTCCCTTTCCTCAAGTCAGTCCAACACCTATAAAGACATTTCACAATTTGAGACTCTTAACAGCTCTAGTTGTAGGAAGCGTTCTTCCTGCATTCAGAATGAGTCTCATCTTTGAATAGAATTTACTCTGCAGGCTATCTTGCTTTGTACTCCATCCAAAACCTTCTCCTGTCTGTAAGACAGCCAGCTTTGCTCTAGCATAGTGGTTCGTTTTCATGTGCTTACCTTAATCATGATGTCCTTCCCTGTGAAACATCATACATATTCATGGTATCTTGAGGTCACATCCATCAGTAAAGACAAAATGTCCTGTCCTCAGGAAAGCTGAAATCACCTGCTCAGGAATGTCCTCACCCTTTTGCTCTCACCATTATATCAATTAATTTCCAGCCCAAGATAATGCCCCATGTGGAATCTAAATTTCATTCTTCTGAAAAATTTGTATTCTCTGAGGTCTACATGCAACACCTGTGGAGGTTCACACAGTTTTGCTCTCCATAAATGAGAACACACTGTTCTTGCCCATATACATTCTGTGATATGTCAATATTTTATTACTCATTTTAGAACCTATTCATATTCAGCACATTTTGATTGACTATCATATATATTTTCCATTCATGTGATTGCCAGCAGATAAATACTTTTAAACAAACATCTTGCACTTGCATGGCATTTTAACCTTTATGGCAAAATAAATTATCACAGCGATGCGCCTGTATAATCACTCCACTTAAAGATAAGTTGCAAAAGGAGTTTAATTCCAATTTTAAATACAAAGAATAAAAGGAAGTACAGAAGTTTGCTCAAAGTCACAGAGCAAATCATTCCCCAGCCGAGAGTCAGTTGTCCTCTGTTTTCCCTTGTGTCTGTTTCTCCTGCCTTCTATGTAGCTTAGATGCCAGGATATGATCATAAAGAGCTACAATACGTTTTAGTCACCCGTGTGAGAAGGTGGGATCAGAAGGACAGAGAGAAAGACAACAGAAATTGACAGCTGCCAGCGATTCAAAGACCCACTTAGTGCTTAGTTCAAAGTCTTCTTCAAGTTGCATAATGGTACACGTTCCTGACACTTCTCTTTGATCCCATGTTGGTCTGAGAAAAGGAAGTCTGAGCCCAACACTTTCTGTTACAGATTGTTTTCTTACAAAGAAACTTGCCATGGTCAACTTGAACTAAACAGTGAACTTACATATATGAGAGTCCTTTGGTCACCTGACTGAATAATTGGGCTATATATGAGTTTCTGGTAAAACATGGTAATCATGAAGTAAAAGCACCATGTTTGTGTAAGATCCTTGCCAACATGTATAATTATTTCTGTAAGGGACATTTATAACTACCCACGCAGAAAGCAGAACTTTCCTTTTGCTTAATACATGGAAGGGTTGTTTATACAGCCTGGTGATAAGCATTATCTTGTCTTTTCTTATAGTAATTTATTTCTTTGTCCCTCCCCTCCCTAGATTAACTGACTGGGTTGTATATAAAATTCATCAGTGTCAATCCAGGTACTTCTGAGATTCTCCAGACTTCAGTATTTGCAAACTCCAGACAGAGCCTTACTATTTCCCTTCACAGTTCTGTCTCTCCCCATGGCAGCCTTTCTACACACAACTTCCTTAGAGGAAGATATTCCTACATACTGGACTGAATGGATGGCTTTATAACTCCTACTTCCATCATTTATAGTTTGATAACATAAAGACTTTAATCCCTTTTATTTATTTTCCAGACATTTATTGTCTGCTTTTCCTAAATAAAGTATATAAGTCTAAAGGGGAGTCATTTAGGTAATGGGAATAACAATTCTTCACATGTGATTTCCTCATTATTATACCATCTTCAAATAAGATTTTCTACACCCCAAAGGAAAATAGTATGATCATAAAGGTTATTATTCCTATTAAAACCATAGATATGTGTTAGTAGCTCTAAGAATGTCTTTAATGTGTTAAGAGGAAACCTGCAGGCCCTGTCAGCTTCATGACTGAGGAGCTGTGTGGCATTTATCAAATCAATTAACCTCTCTGTGTCTGAGAGATTTTATAGTTTTTTGTTTGTTTTTTTCTGAGGTTAAAATGATACTTGTTTTCTAGAGCCGTTCATATCCACAAAGGGAAAGTCATGTCTAAGGGGAGCTTAGGCAATTATTTAGATGATTCAAGCCAAAATCAATCCTGCCAGAAAGGGAAAGAAAAAAAAGAATGTGCAGTTGAGTCTCAGATGTCTAGATTGCCTCTCAACATCGATCACATTCACAGAATAAATGGTCCAAGCCTTGTGCTTCCCTTTGCTTGTGTTGGGAAGTCATCTCTGTGGGCATGTTAGCTTGTTAAGACCAACGAGAGAATCATTAATAGCACCAGGCCACTTAGCAGAAATCTAAGGACAGTTGAAACACAAGAAGACAGGATTTCTAGAATGTGTGGCTTTCAAAAGCCACTCATCTCTCAAAGTCACCTTCAAATATAGCATCACACGAAAAGGAAAAGAAGAGGAACCCAAATTTGGTTCTATGTTCAGTGTTTAGATCCCATCCTGTGTACTTCATTCATCTTAATTTCTAACTGTTATCACAATAATAGTGTAAGATTGAGTGTCACACAGGAGGAAACTGAGACTTAGAGTGTATGCTCAGATCACATTTCTTCCGCAAGCAAATTCACATGTCATGTCACCTCCATTGCCTTCTTCTAGACTGAGATTCCTAATTTTATTATTGTATAATTTTGTATCCACAAATCCCATTCCACAATTTCTGGAAAACAAAAAGTTCTTACCAGTCATTGTTTCTAAGAGTTGACTTTTTATGGACCACTGATCTATGGACTATCTACATAAATAAGCAAGATCATAAGAAATGCTAACAGTGGACACCAAGTAGAACTTCAGAGGTTAATATCTCTTTAGACATGGGGTATGGACTGGTCTATGTAAGCTCCTGCTAAGATATGGATTAGTATAAAAATGTCATTCAGTATGGGATGAAAATAAATTTTGAGTTAATTGTTGTTAGGTTAACTTGTAGAAAACCATGTAGAACATCTATAAACTGCTAGGTAATAGGGGCTTTGAATCACAATAGGGATGGTTCTCCTTTGCTTCAGTGTTCATGTTGATGTTATAATAATTGCAGAGAAAAGTAGTTCTTAGGATTATTTTGCAGTCTCCAGTAGGTCTAGAGTCAACATATTCCCTGGACATGTGAGGAATACTGATATGTGCAAGATATACAGAACCAAGTCAATGAGAGGGAAAGCAATCTGTGTCTTGAAGCTCAGTTTAATGAGACCCATAGCACAGGACGAGTGTGACAGTGTGGCTTCATACAAGTCACCATAAAAAAAAAGTCCAGTACTGAGTTTTGGCCAGAATAAATATAAAACCTGACATGTACTGATCCTTTAAGAGAAGACACACTGGAAATGATGTTGGACAGCTACATAATATGAATACAGGTGATGAAATATGATTGGAGATATTAGAACTAGCCAAAGAAGCAAAGGTTTCTTGAAAGGCTTCCCCTTCAGCCATCTTGACCATCTATGTACTGACAAGGTTCTTAAATTAGAGGAAAACGCCAGGTCCCCAGGCTAAGAACTGCAATCAAAGAGACAAATGCTTAGCTTGCCATCTTGCAGCCAGTAACAAAAGATAATGAGACTCTGGTCTCTGCTTCCACAGGGATAGCCATCACTGTGTCACCAAATGGTTAGGCTCCTGCCCCTCTTACAACTATTCTTATGAAACGTCATGTGCGATGTGACATTTGATTCTCTGCAGCATGATAATGACAGTGAACACTTACAGTTGCCAGGCTATGAAAGAGGGAAAGGGTGGTGGTTAGGAGGAAGGGAAAAGCTTTTCTGGAAGGCTACAGATGATTTGTGCACAATATAAGAAGCCAGGCTTACATGTGTGAGGCAAGGAGCAGCTGGCCTTGCTGGGCTCTGGAATGAGATTCTGATTTGATTGATTTGGACTGATAAGGATAAGATAGGGATCTGAGCTGTGCTGTATAAATACGCCCCAAGTTCACAGGGTGACCCAACCCTAAATAAGATTACAATACTTTGTTTTCACTGCCAGTACATACTCAAAAGAAATTGATTAAATATATAAGTGGATGTCAGTAACAATAATTTACTTGCTGTAAAAGACAGGGTCCTCATATTCATTCTGTGAAAAAGATATCTAACTTTGATTATGTGTGTCTATGTGGGAATATGTGCACATGAGTGCAGGCACCTATAGTGGCCAGAAAACATCAGATGGCCTGAAACTGGTCTTTTGGACACCAACATGAATAATCTATAATGGGTTTTGGGGACTGAATTTCGATCCTCTATAAGAACTGTAAGACTCTGGAAGAGCCTTAACTTACCGGAGACCCTCCGAGTGAACACATGGAGTCGGGGATTGATGCACAATGCAAGAGAAATTTATTGATTTGTCAGCATGCTGAGGTTGTCCTGCATACCAAGATGGGAGTAGCCCGTTCAGGTACCTTATATAGGATTTTAGAGCAGCCGCCATTAGGCACAATGTGATTGGCAGAACAGTGTGACTTTTAAACTGATTGGTCTTTAGGGAATGAGGTAGCAGGGGCTTAATCAGCCCCTCCCTTCCAGCCTTCATGCTTTCTAACTTGTTTCTTCTAGGAGGGGAGGGTGCCCATGTGTTTGGGGGGGGGGAAGGAGACCCTGGTGGAGTATCTCAAAGTTCCAGAGCTGACCTCTCATTCCCCCCTTTTTATTGTGCATGCTTCAATCTTGAAGCTATTGTTGATAGCTATAAGATCATTAGCTGTACTGCACCTATGCATTCCTTAACAAAAGCAGTTCAAAATATAGGGGCCAAAAGTCAGCAATAGGAGGAGAACAATTAAGGTCTTAACAAGGTAGATATGAGGGCTGTTAACTAAGAGGTTAAACCAAGACTTGAATCAGCCCTGACTCTATTTGTTCTCTCGTCCACTTGGCTAACCTTACTCTCACTTTGGCCATTGAATCTTTAACAATCCAGAATGGCCTATATAAAAGCAACACTCTTCAGCGAAGGCAGCACATAGTCCTCCTTGCTGGAGGAAAAGTTAAGTCTAATCTCCTCCCATTCTATAGTACTACTTCTGATAATGAAGTCAGTGATTCCTTAAGATGACTGATGGAAGCTTCTATCTTTTATATCTAAATTAATGACTGTCCTCAGACTGTCATAATTTTCCTTTTGTAAGACCAAAGCAGATGTCCTGGTGCCTGCCCCAGCCACCCCCAACCACAATAGAAGGGAGACAGTGAGTGTTGTCCAAAGGTACTACAAACAGTCATGATTAAGGTCAAGTGATCTTGAGCCTGAACAGATTGTCCATCTTTTGAATCATCCAGCAGGAGTCTCTGGGGAGCGGGGCATCCTCAGGTTTCACACAGGAAGCATGCACCCAGGCCTCAATACCGTCTACCTTGAGGACTGTGGGAGCAGTCAGCAGCGCCAGGAAGGGTCTCTTCCATCTGGGTTCCAGCGACTGTGCCCGATGTCTCTTTACATAGATCCTGTCACCAGTCTGGAAGCGGTGAGGGGTCTCTAGCATCCTTGGCGCATCTAATGGGACAGTTTGGGCCAAATCTCATGCTGTGGGATATCTCCTGGGAGAGCCCAGTGTACACCAAGGGAGTTGGGGTACCATACAGGATCTCAAAAGGGGTCAGGTTAAAATGGTAGGGGGTGTTCCGAGCTCAGAACAGGGTCAAGGGGAGGGGCACCACCCAGTCCGAGCCAGCCTCCAAGGTCAATTTAGTTAAGATCTCTCTGCCTGCCCTGAGCTTTGGGGACAGTACTCACAATGAAGTTTCTAATCTGTCCCCAAAACTTTTGCCACCCCCTGGATTACCTGACAAAAGCAGAACCATTGTCTTATCCACTTGCCTTGGGCACTCTAAACCTCAGGGAAATTTCCTCTAAGATCTTCTTGGATACCATGGCAGCTGTTTCCTGCTTGGTGGGGAATGCCTCAGCCCATCTAGAGAAAGTAGCTATGAACACCTGAAGGTATTTGTAACCACATTTTCTTGGCTTAACTTCTGTAAAATTGACCTTTCAATATACTCTAGGCTGTTCTCCCCTAGGTCTTTTGCCCTGTTTGGCTGCATAAACATTCACTTGCTGGCATACCTTACACTGTCCTACTATCTTTCTGGCCCAGAACCTGAGTCGTGTTATATATACTCTAGGTCCATTAACTGCTTGGACAAACTTTTTATCCCCTAAACGAGTCCATCTGTGCATTTGGCCTAGTAAGTCTTTTGCTTGCTTTTTGGGGAGCATAGTTTTCTTTCTTGTGTGCTATTTCCCTTCCTTCTCTAGGTGATAGTTGGTAGGGTGGCTAGCAATCTGAGTCCTTTCTTCTTCAGTGTATTCTAAGTGAGACCATCCCTTAATACAGTCCCATTTCCCAGCAGGTGTTTTTTGTAAGCCCATAACCAGGATAGGCTCTTGTATAGCCACTTTTTGAGCCACTAGATATTCCTGGTTATTGCCCTGGGCCACTGACTTTCTTTTTTTCTGATGTCCTGGGCATGAATAATACTCACGGTTACTGTCTTCATTGGAACATCTAAGAGATTCAGGATTTCTTGTTTGTTTTCTTTGGTGTGAGCAGTCTTCTCTCTTAGCATATAGCTCTGTGGTCATGGGCTGTGGCAAAGGCATACCTGTTATCCATGTAGATGTTGATTTTCTTGCAGGCTCCAAGTTCTAAGGCCTTGGTGGGGCTGTTAGCTCCACTTCCTGTGTCTATATGTCAGGGGGTAGAGGTTCTGCCTAGATGACATTTGTGCTGTCCACCACAGCAGTACCTGCTTGTCTCTGACCTTCATGGAGAAAACTGCTCCCATCTGTAAACCAGGTAGCCTCATCTTTTGTTGGGGGTCAGTTGGAGAGGTCTCTTCTTTTGGGCCAGCTAGTTGTGGCCCATTAGGCAGGAAATGTATCTGAGCCCCCATTTTGGAGAGTATGTCTCGCCCCAACAGAGGGTAGGGACAGTCTGGAGTAACCTTAAATGAATGGGATACCTGGCCCATCTCTAGGTCCACTGTTCTTCGGGTAGTCCATGAATACGTTTTGGTGCCAATGTCTTCTTGGACCCAATATCTTTTCTTGAAACGGGGCCATTGGCTTGGAGGACTGAGTGTTGAGCCCCTGTGTCCACCAAGAATTGAGTGGGTTTCTCCTCCACTTTCAGAGTTACCCTGGGTTCTGGGAGAAGGTTTCCCCTAATCATTGTCCTCACTCAGGACTAACACCTTTTGCCGCAGTTGGGGGCGCTTTTCCCAAGGCCTGGGATTTCTTGCTCCTGGCTTCCATTAAGACACTCTCAGGCCCAATCTGCTTTTATACCATTTTAATTACATGCAATCAATAAGATCAGTTCTAGGTTGAGAAACACAAATAGCCAAGGAATGGGCAAGGCAATAAGCAAAAGTCTGTGATCATTCCTGTGATCACTGTTTCTGAGGGCATGTCAGGATGCCAGAAATATTGAACCTACTTCCTTGTCTAAGCCCAAAATCAGATTCTCACCTGAAGTCTACTTCTTCTGTTCCACCCTAAAACTAAAATTCCTACCTGAACTTACTTCCCTGTTCTAGCCTGAGATTAGATTCCTGCCTGAGCTTACTTCCTTTTTCTCTTTCTCTGCTCCTTCTCTTCCCCTGTTTCCCTGTTATGGTAGGCTTTCTCAGCAACCTGCACTAACTTTTAACGGCTTACCCTGTCTTTCTAACCTCTGAAGCTTTTTGTTGCTGTTGTTGTTATCTCAAGTGGCCCCCTTGAGACCTGCCAATGGAGTCTGGTGATGTACTTTCAGGTCAGGTGCCCCTTACCTTCTGCCATAGTCAGGAAAAGCCCAATGTTGATGACAGCCTGGTCAATTGATGGTGTCTGAGGGGGCATTCTTTCTAACTTCATCTTAGGTTGGCTGATGAGTAAATAAGACAGTTTTATAGAGATTAATTGGCTCCTTGGAACTTCCCTCTCTTCCCTCTGGTAAATGGGGGTACAACGGCCCCAGTCCCATATGGGCTGTGGATTCTGGAACCAGTGCTGGTGCTAGTAGGGTCAGGGTAAGAGGATATGGAAGAGGAGAATCTTGGAGTAACAGGTCCACTGTTGAAGGGTCTTGGAGGATCGATTTCTTCTCAAGTCTAGATCTCTCCTCCCAGGCTTCTTTTTTCCTGATGGCCAGCACCTGTGAGGGAGGTCTTGGGGAAAGAAAGGCCTTTATCTATGGAATGGGGGGGGGGCTCTACTAGATTTTCCCCCTTTTTGTTCATCTCTGTTCCCACTCTACAACTCTTAGCCTGCCTGTTTTTTTTCCTACCAAATCACAGGCTCTAGCCTTATCTTTCACCTGCCCTAACCTGCATACAGACAGCTCCTTTTTGTCCAATTAAAAGGTTGTTTTCTCTCAGATATAAATTGAGCACAACTATTAACATTCTGTAATTTATAAAGTACAAGATACACCTAACACCCAGTCCATCTTTCATCTATATATCCTAACTTAAAATGTCTTATAGTTCTACACCTGTTATGTCCTGGTTTAGCTTGTATACTATCTGAAAACCATCCTCTCAAGTCTATATCATCTTTTTCAATACTAAATAGCTTGGGTTGGCCAGTATCTCTCTCTCCTCCCTGGCGATGATTAAGTAAGCTGCTCGGTTTCAACATGGCCTTTACTACATGACAGACTGGAGCTTCTCAAACCAGGATTCAGAAAAAATATCATGCCCCTTTGTTTCTGTGTGTATTTTGTCAAAGCTCTGAAATCAACTGACTAAAACATATAGAGAAACTAGGTAAATGAACACATACCCTAGCTTCCTCTGGGAGTAACAATGTCTTGTCAGTGACCTCCATCTGAGCAGTGCAGGACACAGTGGTTGCCTGTGACTGCAGAGTTTAAGTGAGTCACCCAGCATGCAGTGCTTGATCTGATCACCTACTACTCAGAACTCTCCTGTCCCCCACACTCTATAGAAATAAAGCTATCTTGTAACTCATTCATTATTCTTTAGTCTCATCATATTACTTTAAATAGTATATTGCATTTTATTTATTTACTTTTAGTTTTCCCTTAGAATAGTATATTGCATTTTATTTATTTACTTTTAGTTCTCCCTTAGAATTTGTTCAACAAATTTGTTGGAATATCCTTGCCTTTTTAATTATCACTGTAACTCAAATTTAACCTACATTTAGGAAGCCAGGACTTAGAAAATATATAACACTATTTATGTTTCTGTTTTCTAATTTACTTTTAAATCAGTTTGGATTCTATGACACTTATGGTATTATTATATTTTGGCTAAGAGAAGTGACCATATTCATGTAGAATTCTGTCCAAACTGTCTTCCAGGATATCTCTTGAAGGTAAGACAATAACCTCTATGACTTCTTTCTCAGGACATAGCACATTATAAACACATAATGACTGTTTTATTCTAGGCTTATGTGAAAGACCTGAAAAAGTTCCATTTTATTTTTTCAGAATATGGTGAACAAGAACATAGTTATCTTGATTTTTCAGTCAGTATTTCCTGTATGGGATATGAAACATATATAGATCATAGTGTATCAATTCTCATAAAGAATAGATAAAACTTATCTTTTTTCTTGCTTGTTTTGTATTTGAAGTACTTCCACTTTCCTAAGATGCAGTGTGAAATGGTATTTAAAGAAAACAGTTTTAAGAATTCTAAAAGTTAGCTTAATAAAATGAGCCAGTCAGCATGATTAATCTAATACTCTCCTTAGCAAAGCATAGGGGCGAGAGAGGAAGGAGGTCTAGGGAGCACATCATACATATGAATGAACTAGGTAAAGGCAATGCCTTGTCCTTTCCTAAAATCCCTTCCAGACACAGGCTGCATCTGATTATGTTTGATGTCACTCAAGCAACAACATCCAAGAAAGCAGAGACCCAAATGGGGCTGACAACCAGACATGCCATTTAAGCCATCTAGATTTATAGCCTGTTTCTAAATCAGTTTTTCTGCTTTATTCAAAAAAAAAAAAAAAAGGCAAAGAGAGATGCCACCTGACCAGTTAGAACCAATAAGGATCCATTAATCTGTCTTGAGTCCTTTCACAATGATGGTTTCTCTGGTAATTCTCCCATAAAAAGAAATGTAAAATACATTCCAAAGTCGAGAGATGGGAGGGGACAGGCTTGATTGAATTCAGGAAGCTCGGGCTTTGAGCAAAATTAGCTCATGCTGCTTCTGGAAGGAATCACATTTTGGCCCCTTATTTCATGAGAAAAGCATTTGTTGTGAAATATAAGAATATAGTGTACAAGTGGGTGCACAAACACCCCAACTCTCACCACAGACTACACAGTGAAGTGGGTTCCAGTCCCTTCACGCCTTGTTAGGACCAGGCTGGGCCAGCTGGCAAGGCCTTCCCTGTCCTGAGGCCTGGGCACCATTGTCCCCAGCTTACCCAGCGCGCATCTCTTTGAAGCTTCTCCAAGGAAACTTTATCCTTCTGTTCCAGCTGGCGTTTCTCTAAGCTCTGGCTTCACTGGATTTTCCACTTCCATTGACACATCAGAGCAAAGATGTAGCCATTAAAATAATGAAGGAAAAGGGAGCCAGCAGGGGGAAAAATCATCCTGAGGGGAGCTGAAAGGGAATACAAGGTTATTTAAAAAATAAAGACCAACTTCAGAAAAGAAAAATAGAGCCCCCAACACACACACAATCTGTGTATATCCTGAACTCTCCCCATTTTTCATAAAACCTTATAAGGAGTGACTTCAAAGAGACTCTTTGAAAGTGCCAACTTTACTAGCTCTAAATTAAAAGAAACCAGTGAGATTCCCAAAGTCATTCTGAGACTATGTGAAGATGCACTGATGGCAGAGTGAGCCTGCAATCTCAGAGTTTCCTTTGTCTGAAAAGACACCATTGTATTCTGACTGCTTAGACCCAAGACCACCTAAATCATTAGCCACCCCGGGTGTGACCTCCTTCCCTCACTAGCCTGGCTTTGTCCCTCTTTTGCCTGGTGTGGGCTGCCCTTCTAGACAATTCCTTTCACTTCTTCAAAGAAACGTCGAATCTAAACTTCTCTGTCCACAAAATCATTTTGGTGCTTACCTACACAGTAGGCAATGCCTTTCTGATTTCTTCAAAATTAGGTTTTATGACTTTAAGATACAAAATAAAGCACGAGTCACAGCTCAGTCAGAAAGGTTTGCCTTCCAAGTATGAGGAGTCAAGTTCAGTTCTCAGAAGCTATATGTAAAAAACAAAAGCCAGACATGAGTTGAATGTATTTGTTACCCCAGTTCTGGGGAAGTTCAATCAAGCATATCCCTGGGGCTAACTCAGCCTATTTAACGAGGCTAAGGCTAGTAAAAGATTCTGTGAAACAAAACAAAGAAAAAAATAAATAACAACAAAACAAATAAACAAAATAAACCCCACAAAGTATTTGTCCCTTGCTGTTCATAGGTACATTATTACACATGTACCTACATCAGCATGGTCACCCACACATGAATATGAATGCATATATACATACATACATACCTAAAATTATGTAAAATAATTGTATTCTTGCTTTGACATTGTTAAAAGAACACCCTGCTAGAGACTATACTCTAATTCATCTGTCTAAATATCATCAGATTTCAGTCACTGAAACCTAAACAACACAGGAAGATGTCATAAAAAGTCTTAGAGTTCCCCACAGCGGATCCCGATGCAGAGAGACAGTCCATGGTTTTAGGGTGTTTATTGTCATGGTGGAGAGTGGCAATGAGTAAGTCTGTACCCTACAAGCTCAAGGTGGGCCTGAGATTAAAATACCTTTTGCAGGGAGGAGAGGCTGGGAAGGGGAAGGGAAGTTTATTGGCTATGCCTCTAGGAGCCTCATTAAAAGGGGAATGTCTTGAGGGTACGTGACCATACCTCTACCTGTGGAGGGGTTTGGGGCTACATGACTGATAGTAACAGACCTATGTAGAGTTATGGCCTCATGTCAGGAGCCTGGGGCCCAAGAGCATGGGAAAATGCCTACCGTCCCTTGTAGGGTTATCTCTACTGGGTCCGGTGTTTTAAACTTTAGCTCAACCAGAAACCAGGCTGCCTTTCACGGTTCCACAGCTGATAAGTGGATATTAGCCAAAAAGTACAGACTATCCATGACAAAACCCACAGACTCTCTAAGAAGATAAACAAAAGAAAGGCCCAAACGAAGATGCCTCAAACCCACTTAGAAGGGGGAACAAAATAATCAAGGGTGGCAGAGGGTGGGAGAGCAGTTATGGTGCAGATAAAAGAGAGGTCCAGAGGGCCAGGAGAATGACTGGAAATACAGCTGCTGGGGGTTGGAAAGTGGGGGGACTTCTAGAAAGTCTTAGAGACGTAGGATGGGGATCCTCCCAGGAGTCAATGTGGGTGATCATAGCCAACATGCCCAAAAGTCGGGATATAGAACCTGAAAAGACTACCTCCAGTAGTCAGATAGGACCCCTAAGTGGAGGAATGGGGACACCAACTCATCTATAAAACTTTCGACTCAAAATTGTTTCTGTTTAAAGGAAATGAGGAGACAAAAATGGAACAGAGACTGAAGGAATAGGCAAACAGTGAGCAGCCCAACTTAGGATTCATTCCATGGAAGGGCATCAAGCCCTGACACTGTTACTGATGCCGTGTTGTGCTTGTGGACAGGACCCTAACATGACAGTCTTCTGAGAGGCTTTATCAGGAGCTGACTGAGACAGATGCAGATTCTCACAGCCAAACATTGAAGGTAGGTAGGGACTCCTATGGAAGAGTTAAGGGAAGGATTGAAGGATCTGAAGAGGATGACAACCCCATAGGAAGACCAACAGTGTCAACTAACCAGAAGCCCTGGGAGCTCCCAGAGACTGAGCCACCAACCAAAGAGAATACACAGGCTGGTCCAAGGCACTTGGCAGTGCAGAGGGCTGCCTTGTGTGGCCTCAGTGAGAGAAGCTGAACCTAATCCTATAGAAACCTGATGCCCCTGCGTGGTGGGATGCCTGCAGGGTGGGGAGACCCTCTCAGGGGCAAAGGGAAGAGGGGATAGGGGAAAGTAATCTTTGATGGGGGCCCGGGAACAGGGCAACATTTGGGATATAAATAAATAAAATAATTAATTAATTTAAAATTTTTCTCATCTTTTCTATGTCTACCTCCCCAGAGGAAAGCAGGGCCTCTAATCAGTAGCCTTCAGGGCTTAACAGACTCTCCTCATCTCCATTACGTCTTTGGCCTTTGACTGATTGTTCTAAAGGAACATCAGACAACCCACAGAACCCCTGACTGCTCTTCCTATATAGTTTATAAAAATATGTATTAAATCTAATAACTAATAATGAGGCACAGACCATATAACAAAAGTATAGTGCCCAGATAGCAGTCAGCTTGAGTGGTTTATCTCTAAGGCAAATGTGTTATTTAAGAACTGATACTTAAATCGAGCACTCAGAGAGATAAACAGGGCAATCAGAAGGACTTCTATATAGCCACAAGAACTTGAAACCATCTGGTCAAGGCAAAAGAAATCAGTAATACAACTGGAAATGATCTCCTGTGTCTATGGATATGGGCTTAACATCACTGTCTAATTGTAGGACACAAGAACCTGACAGCTAAGATTTGAAAACTCATACTAATTCACACTAATAAAGACATGATACATACAGAGAGAGAGAGAGAGAGAGAGAGAGAGAGAGAGAGAGAGAGAGAGAGAGAGAGAGGCGGGAGACATAGACAGATACACAGATAGAGACAGAGACAGAGAATGTGTAAGACTGAGATATTTCCTACCAGAGGGACAATTTAGTTTTAGCTTCTCATCAGATTGGTAAAGCCAAAATTAAAATTTGTTTTGATAGTAGAGTAAGATTGCAAAAGACAGGCATGAAAAAACAGACAGAACAAAGGTACAAATCCACTCCATCAAAACTGTCCAAACCAGAGATTTCAATCCAAGCATTTGTTTAGGTTTAGCCTTCTTTCGGTAGCTAGTATCTGATCCACCTTGGTATGAAACCTGGCTTCCCTCAACTTTCATATGCAAAATAATGATGATGATGATGATGGTGGTGGTGGTGGTGGTGGGGGTGGTGGTGGTGGTGATGTAGGAAATTGACAAAAAACAGCATGTAAGATTATAGCACAATTTACTTTATTTTGGACATTTTCTTTTTTGGAACTTCTAGAAACAACTTTATTGGTCACAGTTTTAAAAAACACAGAATTTATGCACATTCACCTTTACTAATCTAAACCATAAGAGGCACAAATTTAGACAAATATGTAACTTCTGTGTTGTTTTAAGTAGACGTATTGCTCTTTTATATTAGCATATATTGATTATAAAAAGTAAGACTAAGTTTTATTGTGAATATTGATGTACTTCAATTTGTGGGAAATGTTTAAATATTAATTGGACATTTTGCTTCTAAAATGTAAAACTTATTTGTGTGTGATTTGTTCATTTATGTTTGAAATAAAGCTGTGACATACAGCAGGGACTAGCCTTAGACTTGTGATTACCTTATATAGCCTCTTGATTCTGTGAATACAAGCATCCCATGATGCCCAGCCAGAATGAATATAATGCTTTGAATAGTTGTTTATGCATCCTTAGCTGTCACCTTAGCTGTAACTTAGTCTTGCTAGATAGTTAAGTAATGTGGAATTGCTCTACCCCCAATATTTCTGCAACTCTATGTGGGGGCAGAAGATTTTCTGGCACTTCACTTTCTTCTCAAGAGTCAGCTCATATATATTCATTGGGTTCCCCTTCTGTGCTAAATGTTCCAAAGGGTGTCACTAAGATTTCAGCAATAGCCTCTCTGTCCTCAAAGCATGGATTCTGATGGAACTGTGCTACAGACATTTGGAATAGTCTAGATGATGTCAACAAGGAAATTCAAAACCCAAAGCCTGCCAGAGAGGATAGGATCTTACTTCCTGTGGTACCTTGACATGCCCTAGTTTTCTCATTTATAAAATGGACATCATAGCAGCAGGTAGTTTAAACCCTTGATTGCATGTGGGCACATAATAAAGGTATATACAGTTCACACCCATGAATCAATCAGTTACAATATTTCATGTTATTATTATTACTCTATTGTCTTTTCATAGATTTTACTTGTCCCTTGACCCCAGCTACTTTTGTGCTAACTCTGTGGTATCTTTCTTCCTGCTTAGACCTGAGTGAGTGACGTTAAGGATTGCTCATTTCCTTACTTGGAATTTTGTCCACTGCTGCATACTACATCTTTCTTCCATGCTGCTGCTTTTAATGAGAAAAATACACATAAAGGAACATATGTATGTGTACATCTGTAATATGCAATGCCAGAGCATAGTACTTGAAAGTTATTGGATGGAGTGTTTGCAAGTCAATATGACACATAACAGGAATCTTTATAATGAGATTACCCACTTCTAGTTTAAAGAACCATGGAGACCTTTAAGGCTTGAGGAACTTCTGTGGGAATCATCATCCCTGACCTCAAGCTGTATTACAAAGCAATAGTGATAAAAACTGCATTGTATTCATACAGAAACAGACAGGTCAATCAATGAAATAAAATCGAAGACCCAAAAGTAAACCCATACACCTATGGACACTTGATCTTTGACAAAGAAGGCAAAAACTTAGAGTGGAAGAAAGAAAGCATCTTCAGTAAATGGTGCTGGTCTAATTGGCAGTCTATATGTAGGAGAATGAAAATAGATCTATATTTGTCACCTTGCACAAAGCTCAAGTCCAAGTGGATCAAGGACCTCAGCATAAAACCAGATACACTGAATCTAATAAAAGAGATAGTGGGAAAGAGCCCAAACTCATTGGCACAAGGAGAAATTTCCTGAACAGAACAAAAATTGCTCAGTCTCTAAGATAAACAATCAATAAATGGAACCTCATGAAACTGAAAAGCTTCTGTAAAGCAAAAGACATCACCGATAGGACAAATTGGCACCCTACAGATTGGGAAAAAAAACTTCACTAACCTTACATCCAACAAAGGGCTAGTATCCAAAATATATGAAGAACTCAAGAAGTTAACCTCCAAAAATCCAAAAACCCAGTTAAAAATGGGGGTACAGATCTAAACAGAGAATTTACAACAGACGAATCTCAAATGGCCAAGAAGCACATAAATGTTCAAAGTCCTTAGTCATCAGGGAAATGCAAATCAAAACAACCCTGAGATTTCACCTCACACCGGTCAGAATGGCTAAAATCAAAAACTCAAGTGACAGCAGATGCTGTCGAGGATGTATGGAAAGAGAAACACTCCTCCATTGCTGGTGAGATTGCAAGCTGGTACAACCACTCTGGAAATCAATCTGGCAGTTCCTCAGAAAATTGGAAACAGTTCTACCTGAACGACAAGCCATACCACTCTTAGGCATATACCCAAAAGATGCCCCACCATACCACAAGAACATCTGCTTCACCATGTTCATAGCAGCTTTATGTGTAATAGCCAGAAGCTGGAAACAGCCCAGATGTCCCTCAACCAAAGAATAGATACAGAAAACGTGGTTCATTTACACAATGGAATTCAGCTATTAAAAACAAAGGCATCATGAATTTTGCAGGCAAATATATGGAACTAGAAAATACCATCCTGAGTGAAATAACTCAGACCCAAAAGTATATATGTAGTATGTACTCACTGATTAGTGGATATTAGCTAAAAAGTACAGAATATGTAGGATACAGCCCACAAACCTTAAGAAGTATAGCAAACAGAAAGACCCAAGTGAGGATGTTTCAATTCCACATAGAAGAGGGAAAGAAATAATCAAGGGAAGCAGATGGAGTGTGGTACCTGGGTGGCAGAGGGGCGGGATAGGGGAAAGGGGGAGCAACATGAGGTATGGAGGTGGAGACAGGAGAGAAGTCCAGAGGGCCAAGAGAATGAATGGAGATAAGTAGCATTGTAGGGTGGGATGTGGGGGTGACAGACTCTCAGGACTCAATGGGGGTGACCTTAGCCAAAATGCCCAACATTGGGGAGAGAGAACTCGAAGAGTCCACCTCTAGTAGATAGACAGGGCCTCAAGTGCAGGGATAGGCTT
Organism: Uromys caudimaculatus; assembly: GCA_028551405.1. NCBI lineage: Eukaryota > Metazoa > Chordata > Mammalia > Rodentia > Muridae > Uromys > Uromys caudimaculatus. Next base: position 15,019,292 of record CM052715.1, on the reverse strand, counting down.
ACTAACCCATAGTCAACATTTCTGACCCAGAACTGCTCCTGTCTAAAAGAACTGCTGCTAAAAAATGGATAAGAGACTGAAAAAAGGCAGTCCAATGACAGGCCCAATTTGTGACCCATCTCATGGGAGGGCATCAAGGCCTGACACTGATGCTATGATGTACTTACAGACAGGAGCCTGACATGACTGTCCTCTGAGAGGCCCTACCAGCAGCTGACTGAGAAAAGTAGATCCTTACACCCAACCATTGAATTGAAGTCATGGACCCCTGTGGTTGAATTAGGGGAAGGATTGAAGAAGCTGAGGAGAGTGACCCCATAGGAATACCAGCAGTCTCAACTTACCAAGACCCCAGGGAACTCCCAGAAACCAAGCCACCAACCAGGACTATACACAGGCTGGTTTGAGGCCCCTGGAACATATATAGCAAAGGTATGCCTGGTGTATCTTCAGTGGGAAAAGATGTGCTTAATCCTTGAGAGACTTTGGGCCCTAGGGAAGAAGGAAGCCTGGTGTGTGGGGGGACATCCTGTAGGAGGCAAGGTGGAGATAAATGGGATGAAGAACTGTGGGAGGGGGGACTTAGAGGCAGGAATTGACTAGAAGGTAAATAAAGAAAAAAACAAGGCTAGAGGAAGACAGCAGAGGTTAGTAACTTAATAGTGATCATGAAAGATTACTCTGGGCATTAAGACCAAGAATGACCTCCTTGGATCCTCTGCTGACTTTCCAATCTGCATCTGAACTATCTGGCCAGGTTGGTGACATAGAACAATATTCTTAGACAGGGAAATAAAATGGATAAACAATAAAACATGGCTTTTATTTTTCATTGGTCTTTACCTTAGACAAACCTCCTAAACATATGAGACTTTCCTGTTCTATATAGTGAGATATACATGAGTGCACTTAGCTTTTCTTTCTTTCCCAACCAGGCTGATTCTATATAAAGTCATTATTTCCCTTTGGGTATGATATCTATATATGACAAATAGATAATAGATGATAGATGATAAATACATTATAGATAGATAATAGATAGATAGATTAGATAGATAGATAGATAGATAGATAGATAGATAGATAGATAGATAGATGTTGATATAGTATATGGTGTACATACATACACATACTTCTCCACCATATATTATAAAAAGTTTTCTCCTCCTCTATTAATATATCAATTTAAGGGTTCTCTCAACATTTATTGTTAACATCACTGTAGAATATGTAAAGGCTAACTACAGTTAATTTTCTTTCCCAACACTCTGAGAATTCCATTTTCCCTTCCTCTGCTGAAGTCAAATACTCTGCCTCACATGTCTCCAGATTTCGTGCTGAAACTGAAAAGCTAAAGTTACCATCTGAGTAGGACTTGCAGATGTGGTTTTGGCAGTCAACAGGTATGAACTTGTCTTTATTCTTCATTTTCCATTTATATTTGATTGAGTTTGCCTAGGTATAAAATTGCAAGCAGGAGATTGGTTTCTCTATGAATCTGAATCATTTTCTCTCTTTTCAGCTTCAAATAGCTCAGTGTTTTCATTCTATAAACAAACTACATACTATGATTCTGACTTCTGCTTGTTTATGTTTGCTGGTTAGATTTCTGTTTGTTCATTTGTTTGACTATTGACACTTTAGGGCTTTTGTTTATCCCACATATCAGCAATTTCAAATATGATCCTTGGCCAATTATGGTTCACATTCATAGTATGTTAACCTCAGCAAACTTCTTAAAAAATTTTTAGAAACATATTATTCATGTCTAGGAAGTTTCATTTTATTATCCTTTTGACAAATTTCTCTATATTTTGATAAATTTTACTTGTTAATCTGATCACATTTATGATGTAACATTCTAAGGATGGACTTATCTTTTTACCTTTATCTTCTTTTGTTTTTTGATTTCTAGATCTGTTTTCTGTCTTACTGCATGTGTATAGCATCTTATTTTGTTACATGTAGGATTCTCACACATAGTACCTGTAATTATGTCTGGATTTATTAGTCAATACTCATTGTTACAACTAAAAATTTGGATGTGTGTGTAGGAAAATATGCATGTTGAGGGAAAGTATGCATTATCTAGAGGCTGCAGAACTGTTTTAGTGTGTAAAAGCCTTTGTCACACAGAGCAGTAAAATAATGGACATTTGGGCTTAAGAAGGTGACTACACAACTCACTGACTCGCCATTCTAACTCTCTACAAGCTGAAGAGAGTTAAGAGGACTGTGTCTCTGAATCCTAGATGTTGCCATCATAAGGGAGTTAAAATTTCTGTGCCAAACAACTGAAATGATTAGAAAAAATCCTTCTTCGGTTGTAATATGAGATCCTACTTATTACTGTTGAGTGTCTTTTTCCCATGTTTTTTAATCTTTATTTTTATGTTAGCATTTAAAAATGTTTGAAGTATCTCTGAAGAGACAAATGTCAAATATAGCGAAGTATGATATTATTGGATAAAACTCTGACAGTTTTCAGGAAAAACTAGTGAACTTGGCATCCAAATTCTAGAATACTCAATTTATTAAGATTTCTTTCAATACTTAGTCATCCTACTGGTGACTGCAATGCCTGCCTTGTATGGATAGGTGTAGGAGTGTGTGGGTAAGCATCATGGCTATGCTTGAAAGAAGTGCATTGTTCTTTTTCCTACAGGCAATTCAGAGTACAAATAGAATTCCAGGACATCAGCATAACAAAACACGCTCAAAAGATCTAGGATTATTCCCGACCCTCATAAATAAGTGGTGCCAACTGATTGACCAGCATTTGTACAGAACATTCTAGGTTTGCTTGACACCAGACCCTCAAACTCTCAGTGTTCTAAAATCCCAGATCCTCCATGAATATAAGCACCATGCTTTTGTTATTGTTAGAGTACTAGGGATTTAGTGTATAATTCCCCTGTGTGATGTTTTCCTTAAGAGACAGTCTTATGGTGACCACATCTAACCTGGAAGATCAGCCAAGAGGACTTAAGAAGAGAACTAAGCAACTCACTCACTCTCTATTCTTAAACTCTACAAGCTGAAGAGAGTGAAGAGGACTGTGTCTCTTTCATGGGAGGCTCTTAGGGTTCAGTGCTAGATGCAGTATGGAAAGCTGTTCTTCTCGGAAACTAACAAAAACTGCATTCATACCCTTGTACGAGGGCTCTTTCTATTTTGACATAAAATTGTGTTGTGAATTTTAGCTAGCTACTTGTCTTTTGTGAAATGGCAGTGGTGATGTTGATGAAAGGGGTGATGGAAAGAGATGATAGTGATCTTTGGTAACTCTATCTATGGACTTCCAGGACAACAGAGTCACTAACACTTTGAAGGAAAGGAAATGAAGTTGCTTTAAATTTCCATCTACAACTGAAATATGCAAGATGGATAAGCTCCTTCTTCTATAATTAAACTCAATTTAGATTTCAAATTCTCAATCTTCAGAATGTTAATCAAATCAGTTTCTTTGCATTCTTCTCATAAATGCTTACTCTTAGTACATGAAGGCTGTGCGATGACAAAACAACACAATAAATATACCTTAGGCCTTAATCAAACCAGATAGGTTACCACACAGACTGACCATTCTGTTACACATACATTACTCACAGGCAGTATTTCTGCATGATTTTGGATCATGAATCATATTCCTGAGGTTTCTCCATGGAGTGCAAAATCTATGTTCATATCTTAGTAGTTAGAAAGTCTCTGTTCTCCCATTCTCCATGTCTTTCAGGTAAAGCACACTGCTATTATTATTATTATTTATTATTATCATTATTATTATTATTATTACTAATACTATAGTCCTCTCTCAAATTTCATGTCTTGTCCCCTAAACATGTAAGTTTTTAAAATACATATTTAGTTATCTCTTCAATTCTCAACTAAGTATGACATCAAGGTGTGGGGTAAGTAAGTTACATTATTGACACACCATGTACTATTTTGAAAATACTCCAGTTTACATGCTGTGTGATATAACAAGATGAGGATTTCTACAAACCAATCTTTCATGTGTTTATATTCTCGTATTGTCTTTGCTTTCACCATCCTTTTCCAATTGTACAATTTCACTATTGGTTTATGATTCAATTTATTCACTCATTATTGATCCTGCAACTATTGTATTTTTATAACTTGAGAAAAGTTACTTTTCTGTTCTGAAGCTCTGTCTCTATATGTTGATAATTCATGCTAATGGTTGTGAACCACTCAAGCCATTGTCAATCACTAACCAGAGGCAAGTAGAAGAGTAGAGAGGAGACATGACTATTTGCTCGCATGTTTTCCCATTTGGTCCCTGCTGGAAAAGATGAGACTAGAAATAAACATGGTGGGTGGCTATGGTACAGTTTCTTCAGAATAGGAACTTCAATGGTAGTTTTATAATTAAATCAAATACTTTTTAATCTCAAGGCATCTGGCACATCTTTTAAACAACTAAATGCATTAAAAAAAAAAAACAGTGGAGAGAACAATTGCTCCTCTCAAATGTTAAAAAATGATAAAAGTAGTTGCTTGAGTCTTTCGTGGAGCTACTGGAAATCAGAATGAAATTAACAAAAGCTTACACAGGTCAGTACTCATTTGAAAGACATTATCAAGTGAGTAAGCCAAATATAACCAGGCACCTTCAAAGGTGGGCCCAACATTGTATATCTTATGAAAATTTATGCTCTCTGAACATCTTCAATAAACTTGTCCATCGGGAATTAGGTTAGAGTGGGTGGAGCAATAGTGGGTGGGGCAAAAGCTAAAAGTTCAAAGAGTCTATTAAGGATATAAAGTCAGGTGAAACAAAGCCAAGGAACAACCTATAGGCACTAAGGAGACTTTTTCGCCTCCTGATATATGAAAGATGATTTGCAGAAGCAGCCACATAGTAATCATTCTGACACTGATATGAAGAACAGCCTGAAAAAAGAAGTGGGAGTGAAAACAGTTAAAGGAGCAGGATGGTCAGCACAAACAGGAGTGGCATTGAAATAGAAAAGGGAAGTGCAGCTCAGATAGCCCTGGGATTTTATCTCATCCTAACTACAATCACGATACATAACCTCTGGGATGGGGTACATAGGAAAAGTAACTGCAGTAGTAAGCAGCAGGGCTCATTTCTGCACAGACCATTCCTCCCTCATTCCTGGTTCATTTCTGCTCTTGCCCAGTAGAGTGCTCATGAACCTAAGCCGTTAATATATGATTTGATAAGACAGACACAGAATTAACCCCATCAAAATTCTACTGCTGTTTCCCAAACACTCTAAGTTTTTAGAGAGTATACTAAAGTGTGTGTGTGTGTGTGTGTGTGTGTGTGTGTGTGTGTGTGTGTGTGTGTGTGTGTGTGTGCACGTGTGTGTGTGTGTGTGTGATGGTATGATGTGTATCTGGGTGTTTCATTTTGAAATGTCTGCCCATAAATGCAAGCACACCTGTGAGGAAAAGAACTTTAAGCAATAATATTCTCATTTTATTCTAATGTTGAAATAATTTTAAGGTTTAGCGGATCTAGGAACCCAGGCCAATTTTGGGGGCATTGCAAGGAGGGGAAGCTGGGAGTGTATGTAATAACCTCACTTTAGTAGTCAATATGTCAATAATTCTACTTATTCAGAGTGGACAGTATTGGGCTAAGATTTGCTCTCCCTATATCTCTTTGATCCTTTTGTGTAAATCCTAGGAAATCTGAGAACTTTCTGGGATCCCTCAGACACTCTTGTAAAAAGAGCAGGGGTCCGATTAAACCTACTGGAGGAGAATAAAGAGTGAGTGCTTAAAGCAGTGTGAGAATTCTGTGAGAACTAGAGTCTTTGTTATAGAGAGAATAGCATCTGAATTGTAGCTCAGTGGTTATCTTGAACACATGAGATGGACTGTAAAGGCAGTCCTTATTCTTGTCACTCTGGATTCTGCTCTGAGGAGTAGGGCTTTACGAATCGCCAGGAGGCTGCTCCTACAGGCAGATGACACAGAGCAGCAAGCATGTTAGCATGTACATCATCTCTCCGCAGGGTATGTGGGAACAGCACAGAGTTGGTGCTACTTGGCTCTCCCCAGGGGGACTCATTCTATTCTTCACAATAGCTTGCCACTCATTTGTAGGCAGAGAACATTGTTAAAACTGAATGCTGAAGTTTGTGGAAAATGTCAGCCTAATTGTTGACATACTCAGCTATCTCATGGGTTAGAATCTGAAATCAGAACCCTCAAAGCACACACCTCCTTGTGGGTGGGATGCTGGATGGAGGGAGTGTTAGGCGAAAGGGGTGAACATTGTGAATAGGAAGGAGGTACTGGGGAGCGATATTTCTTACAATCTAATTGCTCTGTTTTATAGAATCTGATCATTAGGGGATCCTGGACATGATTCCTCAGAGATGTTCTTGGGAAATAAAGCAAGAGGCTATTAAACAGGAAGTTTAAATATAGCTACAGGGAGGCATACTTCTGACAACTTGACAGATGTCTTGGAGTGACGACTCCTTCCTTCATCGCTAATTACAAAATCATTTGTCTTAAGGAAAGGACAAAAGAGAAGTAATTATGAAAAACATGATTCTTAAGGGATAAAAAGATAACATCAGTCTAAACCATGGAAGCAATCATAACCAGTTAGAATCCTTATTAGTTTGGTGGAACCAATGACAGCTTGCTTTTTAGAAACCAGAGGGAACAGAGCTCCTGAAGTCTAGGAAAGAAAGCATTCAGTTTCTTGTTATGCTAAACTTATCCCAGACTCTGGAGACTTCTTTGATGAACAGTTCATTAAAATTTCCGACTGCAGATGAATTTGAGCTAAAATACACAAATGTTTTAATTATACATTCCTTTTTAATTATACTAATGACTTGTAATGTGTTTATGTTGGTTTAGAGTTTAATTTCTTGCTTTAGATTAGGTAGTTGACTTAAGGACTGTGCTTTTCAGTAAAATAGCATGATTCATTAGTGTTTGATTATAAATTAATGCTCATATATAAAGAGCTACTGACCTTGGAGGAGTGCATCTGCCTATGAACCATTGGTTTTCTGCTGGGGCAATAGACACTGATCATGCCATCTTGCAGGCAAAAGAGGCAGAGATTTCTACAGAAAACGCTGTGAATAGTTTCCAGGAGGAAAAGACACGGAGGAAGGGATAGATGTGTAGATCAATGGGGAATATACTCTTTCCCCTTTATAACATGGGTCTGTCTACCAAAGTACATATACATGTTGATGTCATAAGGGCACAACCAGGACAGAGTCAGGCTGCAAGGGGAGAGAGAAACTTTTAAAATCCTTAACTCTCCTTGTGTTATACTATGAATATGAAATTTCTCTTATAGGTTCGTGCATTTGAACATTGTGTACCCAGAAGTTTGGGAAAGTTATGAAATCTTTAGGATGTGGAACATAACAGAAGGAGGTATATGTCACCACATGCACGATGGGACTTTAAAGCCTGGTCATACTTCCTTTTCTTTCTCTCTGTTTCCTGTTTGTGGATCAAATATTGTCAGCCTTTTTCCTGTCCGAGAGGCTGGCCTTACATGCTTGCTATTATATATTCTCAATATGATACACTGTGTCACCTATGGAACTTGTTATTTTTTTAAGGTGTTTTATCACTGCAACAGAGAAGTAACAACCACCTTATATCACCTTTCAGGGATTTCCCATTTTCAAGCCCTCTCATTTTAAGCCTTCCAAAGTAACCTATTGTCTTAGTCAATGCCAGAACAAAAACTAATACTATGAAAAACAAAGCCCTAGACATAAATCTAGAAGTATTTAACCTTATAGAAGAGAAAGTAGGGAACGGTCTTGAACTAATTGGCACAAAAGACTGTCTGCACAAAACATCATTAGCATAAGCATTATGGTCAAAATTATACATGGAACCTCATGAAGCTGAAAAGCTTCTGGGTAGCAAAAGACACCATCATTTGGACAACGAGGCAGCCTGTAGAATGGGAAAAAATTTTCCCAACTCAACATTTGATAGAGGGCTGATGCCCAAAATATATAAGGAACTGAAAAAATTAAAAATCATGAAATTCAAAAATCCAATTTAAAATGGGGTGTAGATCTAAACAGAATTCACAATAGAGAATACTCAAATAGCTAAGAAACACAGAAATATTCAACATCCTTAACCATCAGAAAAATACAAATCATAACTACTTTGGTATTTCAACCTACCCTTATTATAATGTCTAAAAATTAATAAAATAAGTGACCGCTCACGATGGTAAGGATTTACAATAAGGAGGACACTCATCCATTGCTGTTGGTAGGGCAACGTCATACAGTCTCTAGGCCAAATCAGAGTGACAGTTCTTCAAGAAGACAGGACTCCATATAGCTCAAGATTCAGGAGTACTACTCTTGGTCTTATATGAATAAGATGTTTATCTTATCATAAAGACATTTGTTCAGCTGTGTTCATTTATGCTCTGTTCATAATATCCAGAAATTTGGGAAAAAATAAACTCTAGATGTCCATCATCAGAAGGAAGAATAAAGAAAATGTGGTACATTTATACAATGGAGTGTTATTCAACCAATTTAAAACATGACATCATGAAATTGATCAGCAAATGAATGAAACCAGAAAAATCATCCTGAGTGAAGTATCCCTGACCCTGAATGAAAAAATTATGATATATAATAACTTATAATTGTGTATTAAGTGTTAAGTAGATGTTAACAAATCTATAACCCACTGAACCACAGAAGGTAGCTATAAAGCAAGGGACTAGAAGGCTCAGATAGTTATCCTCAGGAAACTGAATTAGAATAGATAATTAGGGATGAATAAGAGTGCTGGAATGGGAGCAACAAGTGGGGATGAAGAGAGAAGAAGTTGCAAAACAGAATATGTGGAGGATTAGCTAAACGTAAGGGGCATTTGACTGGGAGCATGAAGATTTAATACAGTAGAAACTTCCTAAAATATATACATATATGAAGGCAATCTAAATGAAATTGCCAAATAATGGTAGAGACAAAGTCCCAGCTGGCATCTCTTGTCAACCTGACTTCATTTGCATCTAACTCAGTTGTTGGCCAAAATGTTCTCATTCTAATCCCTGACCAACCTAGGCTGTTGCAAGGCCAGTCTGTTACTCTTGCCAAACCGACAGCAAAGCCCTATTGCTAAAGACAATATCTACACAACTCATTGAACACCCTATGTGCTAGAGTCTTTAGTACAGGAAGGTACTATGCATGCTACCGAAAGAGAAAGGCAAACGCAAAGCCAGCCACACAAACTTTGGTTAGTGATGAGTGAGTGTGTCAGAGTGAGAGAGTGAGTGAGAGACCTTGGAACACTTAGCTCCAAGTGGGATATCTCTATGTAATATCCAACAGAAGAGTAGGCAGAAAGAATGTAAGAACCAGAGTTAATGGAGGACATCCATAAAACAAGGGCCTCTAATCAACAAAAGCTAAATTCATATGAACTCATAAAGACTGAAGATTCTGGCTTGAAGTTTAGTTTTCTGAGATTCCTGAGTGTGTGAATGAGTAGGTCTATCTCTAATCCTGGTGCCCTTACTTGAGGCTCTTTTACTTCTGTTGCTTTGTCCAACATTGATGTGTAGGTTTTTAAAATATTATATTGTATTTTGCTATATTTTATTATTATATATTAGAAATCTGTTCTTTTCTAATAAAGACGGGAAGGGAGTAGATTCAGGCGGGATGGGAGGTTGTGGGGGATCTAGGAGGAGGAGTGGGAGGGAAATATTTTGTTAGAAAAGAATCTATTTTTAATAAAAAGTAAAGGAAATAAAAAGAAACTTGAAAGATCATGACCTTCTACAGTTCCATATATTTCACAAATAAATATATTTGTGAAAATTTTAATAAATGATTTCCATAAAACATATAATCAAAGTGTCTCTAAAACTTACTAAAAAAATTCCACACATCCAGTCTTAGATTGCTTATATTTTCATAAGGATTCTGGGATGATCCATGCTGAATGTGTGCTGCCTTTTCACAGGAGTGGAGTACTAGGCAAATATACCAATTTCCGTCCCTTTCCTGAGCCGTAAATATAGGTGCCTTACTTCCTTTATTGCAGCAACTCTTCCTTGTCCTGCTCTGATAAAAAACACTCTATTATTCTCACCAAAAAAAAATGTTCTTTATAATGTGAACAGAGCAAAAAGTTTATTCATGCTTTTTCATTTGGACTTGGTCTTATGTGGATCAAGTTAGCCATTATCCCAAGTACAAAGGCTAGCTGGATGAACTGGAAACAAACCTACCATGCTAAATAAAATATAGGGATTATTTCATTGTATAGTTCTCAGTGTTTTATCACTGTGACAAACAACCAAGTAATGAAAAAAAAATACAGAAAGAAAAATCATTTGACTCTTGACTTTAAAGATTTCATTCCATGTGGCCTGACTTCCAGGTATTGGACCACTGTTGCAGTGGGAACTAAGCACTCATAAAATGAGTGTTTAGTAGTATACTGTACATACAAATAAGAGTAGCACCATGAGTGACAGTATGATATTCAGTTAACAATCTTAACATGATTGAGAAATACATTAATCTATAATTGTAAAGGTAAGGACTTAGGTGTCAGTATAATACTCTGTCCATTTAGCAGAATAACTATAGTAGGCTGTTATGTAAGGCCTGTAACTTCATTTTTCACAAGATGGTGATTAATACAGAGACCCACAGTTGGTCAATACAGAGAGAACAAAAGACTGTAGTATTGGGGCTGAAGAGATGGCTCAGTGTTAGAGCACAATCAGTTCCTCCAGAGGTCTTGAGCTCAATTCCCAGCAACCACACTTTGGCTCACAGTCATCTATACTGGGATCTGATGCCCTCATCTGGTGTGCAGGTGTACATGTTGATAGAGCACTCATATGTAAAATAAATAAATAAATAAATAAATAAATAAATAAATAAATAAATAAATAAATAAATAATAAATAAATAAATAAATTTATTTTTAAAAGACTGTAGTGTCATTCCTAAATGGGACATCAATGTCTCACCTCTACCCCTGAAGAGTCAAAGGTATTCTCAAAATATGGAACAGAAAGAGTGTCAGAGCTTGAGAGGTAGTGGATGTCTGCAATGAACAAGTACTTTCCAGCTAGAACAAGAACTTTGAACACATGAATTTGCAGTAACTGTGACTATATGCACAGGAAATTTACAGGATCAAGCCATACAAATTTCCAGGTTGAATATGAGAGAGAAGTTCATTTTATTAAAATACATTAACCTAAATTCATAAGAAATACAATTTATAAAAATCTCTTTTGAAACAAATTTTAAGATGGAGCAATCACCCTGGATTTTAATATACCACATATTATAAACAAACAGGATTTCTTAGCAAATAAATAAAAGAAAGAAAGAGAAATAGAGAGAGAAAGAGAAAGGGAGAGAGAGAAAAAAGAAAGAAAGACAAAAAAGGAAGAAAGAAAAAGCAAAAAAAAAAAAAAAAAAGAATCCAAAAAACAAATAGCGGTCAGAATGATCTAATTACTTGGAAGGCAGGAGGAGTCACAGGGTCAAAAGCCAAGTGATATGAGCCCCCTTGGGAAGCAGAATGAAAGCAAAAATAAAAGAACCCCCCCTCCCATATCTCACAGAAAAGAGTGTAGGAGTCTCCTAGGATTCACCAGGACTTCTGACCTTAACACAAAACAAATCTCTGTGGCTGTAAGTTGCCCCATTCATGGAAATTTGATAGAACAACCAAAGCACATTTCAGTACAAATGTATCTCAGATGGAAAATGGGAGCTTGATATATTGAAAGTGACCATGTCTTCTGTCTGTTACATGGGAAAAGGTTGTGCAAGCAGTAGAAGGAAACAGAATTTCTGAAACTGTAGAAATTGCCAACCAGGTGAACCTAGATCTACACTCATACATTACCTTCTGCTGTGTGAAGCATCTGATCTATTACAAATCTTTGTCTTAAGCAAGATGAATTAAGTTTCTGCTATTAAAAACTATAGATCTTTTAAATTAGTACACTCATTTTTCTCTGCCAGGTAAAATATGAAAGATAAACTTATTTTATTTTTTTACTAGTTTGTAGCATTATAATATCTTCATTTATTTTCATTCCTACTATTTCCTTACCAAACCATTTCTCTGCATGTATGACAGAATCTGGGTACTATGCTCTTACAATCCTTCTGTTCCCTATTTTGAGAGGTGTTATATAGATATCACATTTAGGGATTGACAGGCCATAGTCTCTTTTTCTTTCTATCTATCTATCTATCTATCTATCTATCTATCTATCTATCTATCTATCATCTATCTATCTATCTATCTATCTATCTATCTATCTATCTATCTATACTGTCTAGCTGTGGGTCTCTACATTTATCACCATCTTCTGCAAAATAAAGATCACAGTATCTCAGGAAAAACCTACTATAGTTAATCTGATAAAGGCACACATCATTAAACTACAGCAAAGTACTTATTTTCATAACCATAGATTAATGCATCCATAGCATATTAACAGAGTAATGAATTTGAATATAATACCCCTGCCCAAATTGCAGATTCCGACCTACCATCGTTTTAGCATATGCCTCCTCTTAGTAGCTATGTGACCATATTCATCAGTGATGTTTAAACTGTTTAAGCTGCAAATAGTAAGCATGTAATTAGAAAAGTCAAACTGAAAATCAGATACACTAACTCTAAGCACAAAAAAAGGGACAGCAGAGTTGCTGCTCTACTGGGCAGTGAGTCATACAAGCAAAATAGTAAGTGACTCTCTTCAGAAGTAGTGAGGACAGATAAGCAGTATATCCAGGTGATGCTTTACACTGGGCACAGCCAGGTAGTACTGAACAGTGAATACTAAGGTTCTTCACAGTGAACAAAGACAGGTAATGCTGTACACCAGACACAGTCATGTTGTGTTGCAAACTGGACACAACCAGGTGATGCATTACCCTAGGCACAGCCAAGGTGTTACTGTACACTGAGCACAGCCGAGAGCTTACTTTACAGTGAATACAACCAGGTGATGCTGTCCTCGGGACACAGTCAGGCTTAGCTTGTACACTAAACATAGTCAGGTGACAGTTCTGGAAATTGCAGTAGATTAAGACATTCTTCGCAGTCTGAAAACATCGGGCTACATGTAGAATCTGATTTACAAGCTTTTTATATCTAGTCTCTGGATATCAGTCTGGGAAGACAGAGCAAGTGAAGTTAAGCTAGGTGTAATGTCATAGCAAAGGCCAGAAGAGTCAGCTAGCTCCCAGGCAGGAATCTGGGATCCTTCAGATGCTCATACAAGGGTAGTAGAACACTGAGGGAAATGCGTCAGAAACCACAGTGTTTCTTTGAATAGACTCTCCTCTTCCAAATAGACTTCTATCCAACTAGTACATGTTTAACTATGAACTGTTCTGGATTTGTATCTAATTAAGGAAATCCCTTCTGGCATATGGATAACCATGTCTTCTTTAGTATGCATTTAGTCACAGTTATTTCTCTGTAGCAGAGATGGGATTTCAAAGATTATTCATTTAAGTAGAATCCACTGGGTGGTTTTCTGAGCCAGACTATTGCTGCGAGCAATGGAAGAATAACCGCCATTCTAGAAGCATTTCTTAACCCAATGCCAGGATGGCTACGAGCTGTGTGGTACAAAATTAAGTCACAAAGGCTAAAGACAAAAGCATTCATATTTTTCAATTTTGATGAACACTACTCCATGGTGTCATCTTTTTCTTCCCACTTTCCAATCTCCCCACCATAGTTTCCCTAAGCCTTTCCACATTCCATGCAGATATTCAGCAGTTCAAATGCCAAGTGATTCTTTCATTCATAGTCGTCTGTTTCATTGGTAATCCAGAAAAGAGCACAGGCAGAAATCAGAATTGTGGAACTTCAAATAGCACTGGCATTTTCCCAAAGTCAGCTGTGCAGGTATTCCACACCATCTGAGAAGGGATTTCTTAGGCTTTTCTACTATTCCAAATCTTGCCAGCCAGGAATTTTCTCTAGATGCATTTCAAAATTCATAGACACTACTGAAATGGGTCTTGTCACCTTGCAGGTGCATTGCCACTCTCTTAGCTCATCCATTCGAGGCAGAGACTCTACCATACAGCTGGGATCTTGAAGCATTTCGCACATTGAAAACTGAGCATCATAAATATCTGATCGAAGCTGAATGAAGGGAATTGAATTTGGGTCACTGAGAAAAGGGAGCAACCAAGTCAAAGAGAAGTAATTATAAAACTTGGGCCATCTGGGGTGGCTAGCTAGGACAGGGAGGGAAGTCTAAAAGGAGCCTGCAGGGGAGCTATTTAAGTGACCAATATGGTCATCCTGGTGTAAGCAGATAAATGCTCTCAGTGTAGTCAAACTGGGGCAGGGAGGGAACAAGCATTGAAAAACATTTCTACCCATGATACAAGTGCAAGCTGGAGATAAGGTACAGAATTCCACATGAGAGGCCGAACATGGTGGCACTACAGACAAAATGTGCAGGCTAGCTGCTTGGTAGAGACTGCTGGTCTTATCCATAGAAAGTCTGACCATTCTTTTGATAACTGTATGTTTTCATTAATTTGCTGAAAGTGTTCAGGATTCTCTGAGGAGAGATGTCCAAATATCTAATCTGTATTCCCAAGAACATCTTTGCTCTATCTGGTTGCCTCAGAGCTATCAAAGACTGTAGAGGGAAAGCAAAGTCAGCAAATTCTTGGCACTTCCAACAACTACTCAGTGACCTATTTGGCCTGTTTTAAATGTGGTAGTTTCACATAGCATGTCTATCATATAGTTGATTCCCAGCATCCAGTATATAAGATAGGATGCCTAAGAGGCAGAACCCCACTGTGAATCACACCTCAGGAAAAACCCAAACCTTTCAAGAGAAACAATTTCTTTGGCTCATGGTTTGTGAGATTTCAGTCAATGGGTAGTGGAACTCCATTCATTCTGGTGGGACATCATGTAATAAGCCAAAGTGACACAATGTTATTCTGTTAGGAAAGATGAGTAGAAAAGAGGTAAACTTCCAGAGGTTATGAATCCAATATGCCCATCAGGAGCACACATACACACATACCCTGAGTAATGTTTACCAGGTATGACCCGTCTCCTAACCATTCTATCATCTTTCAAAATAATGCTATCAGCCGGGACCATGCCTCATCCTACCAGCCTGTGGGAACATATCATATTCAACCAAAATAGAAATGAATACCCTTTACCTTATGTGTGTAGGTGTACGGCTATGGTGTGTTTTGTGTGAGCATGAACATGTGATGTGTATGTGTGCATGCTTGCAGAGGCTGGAAGAAGATGTTTGGTATTCCACTCTACCCTGTGCCCTGTTCTTTTGAGGTAATTCTCACTGGATCCAGTACAGGGATATACCCATATCTAATCTGTATGCCTAAGAACTTCCAGGCTGTAAGCACCAGCAATTCTTTGTCTCCACCTGGCCTCTGCCTACAGTGCTGGTGTCTAGAGGACAAATACTACAGTCAGGTTTTAAGGTCAGTGATGAGATCTGTATTCAGATCCTCGTGCTTGTACAACAGTGACTCTTAGCCACTGAGCCATTTCCCAAGCCCCATCAATGATTTTTGAAGTGAATAAATGAATAAATAAAAGGAGAAGTATGTGCAACAAAGGCCCAACTCTACCACATTCCCCATAATATTTACAATATTCTTTTTAATTGTTTGCTGTTTTCTGAGATTATACTATAATTACACGATTTCCCTCTTCCTTTTTTCTTCCAAACTCTCTAATGCAACCCTGTGTGCTCTCTCTCAAATTGATGGCCTATTTTTAAAATTAATTGTTGTTATATGCATATATTTATATGCACAGATATTCCTAAATACATAAATACTCCTTGCTCAGTGTGTATTAAGGTTACATGAATGTATATTTTCACGACTGACCATTTTTTATTGGCTAGCCAATTGGTTTATTCTTCCTTTGGGAAAGACTATTTATCCATTCTCAGCAGTCCTTAATTGCTTATGGTTCTTTGTGTAAAGCTGAGACTTGCTGAGCTAACCCCAATCCACATTAGAACATCGATTGTTGTCTTCCATGTTTAAGGAGTCCTGTGGTAAAACTTTATGGGTGTAACTTCTGAAAGACTAGGAGATACAATTTCACAGCACACTTGCTGTTCTTTACAATCTTTCTGACCCCTCTGCTACAATGTTCCCTGATCCTTAGATGTAGGATGGCTTGTAGATGTATTCATTCAAACTGAAATCCACAATTCTTCATTTTTTATTGGTTGTGGTTTCCTGTAATAATCTCTATCTTCAGCAAAGAGAAGTTCACTTGATAGGGGTTGGAGACCACAATTAACTGTGAGTGTAAGAAAAATGTATAAATGTCGTTTGTGATTTCACTGATTTAGTAAGAGGGTTATAATTCTTCTCCAAGATCAATGGCTAACTAACTCTAGCTTGTTGACTAGTTACCCTCTTGTTGAAAATTTTTAAATAAAATTAGAGAGGTATTGGTTACCACCAAGGTATTTGTGCCACTACTGCACTGTTAGGGTTACAATGCCATGTTAGTCGTTATTTTAGTTTATAGGTATCATAGCTGGGGAGGACTCTGGTTTACTTTCGTCCTTTACAAACTAGCAGGACACCAATGGTACCATAAAAGATAGTAACCTGGGATGTAGTTTTCATGTCAGTTCTAGCTCAGGGGTCTAGATTCCTCTGTGTGAAGTGCATGGTACCCTCAACAATGAAGACTTACTTTCTATTTCTGGGGGCAACTAATGGTACTAGCAATAAATTGTAGTATTTGGGGAATCTTTTGCAAAATTCCTGCCAACACCTCAAAAGAGGATTTCCATTTTATTAGACCTTTGCCTCTTGAAGGGAACATTGTCAACCCAGGTGAGGACATTTTATTCAAACTATATATGTATATTTATACACATATTTACATGTATTATAGCATTCTTAGGACAATTTAGAGAGGAATAACAGGCTACAAGTGATCTGATTTGGAAATGGGAAGGTGAGAAGCTCTAATTAGGATATGGGATATATATATATATATATATATGAAGAAGAGAGTAAATGACAGGAAATATGTTTGAAAAAGTTATACAAAATCATATCATTGATGACCTGCAATATTGGTTTTTGAAAATAACCTTTCCAAGAAAAAATACTCTGAATATAAGTACAACTTCTTTAAATGAGTACCTTTACTATGTGCATCATACTATCCTAAGCTCCTCCATGTTTCTTATTATTAAGGACTCTTTTCTTACAACAGCCAACAAACACTGAGCCTTTTGTTCAGAGCAATAACCAGTCCCTCTTTTCTCACAGTGTTTATAAAACACTTCATGATTCCAGGCAGGCCTCATGGAAATATTTATGCAATGAACAGCTAATTTTTCAAAATAGTTATGGTTATACATATTGGTCAGGGAATATCCTAAACTCCAAATAAAGTGCCTTATTTCAGTTATATGGTATGACTTTCCAATCACAGCAGCCACCTTCTTACAGAGGTACATCAAGATAAATAGAGCAATATCCATATTTTACAGTCTATAAAATTCAAATCTTGCTTAAAAAAAGAGAGTTTACATGCATTTCATATACCAGCTACCAAGTTTATTTATCAACATATATTTATGCAATATGTGCATTGTAAACTTTGGACATCAGTGTTAGAGTCTGGACAAATATTTATTACCAAGTTTCAAGCAGGAGCGAGCACCTATCAAAATATTTTGTGACAGCAATTGTAGTTCATGGAGAAAGTGCCTCAGAGTGCAAGCCCTCCCCAACTTTCAGAAGGTGTTGTATCCTCTGGAGCCAAGCCTTCATTTCCTTCTTTTGAGTGGATTTCTGAACTCTACCCAAGATTTACATTGTCATTCTTTTACCTTTATACACTGAACATCTAGATATACTTGAAAATGGTGAAATATAAATTTTTCACTTATAATAAGGTATACATGTTTAATAATGTGTGAGATTTATATCTATGAAGGTTGGGTTTATTGTAAAAATCAACCAAAAGGGGATATATAAACAAAACTTTAGAATTATGTTAGGTAAAGGACTGGAGGGATGGATCAGTGGATTAGGGTGACCACTGTTTCTGAAGAAAACTGGATTTGGGGTACCAGTATTGCTTGCTGTTTTAGCCTGGCACTGGAGGTTATTTCCTGGTATTCTTATGTAACAGCTCAGAGTCATATGTAACTCCAGCTCCCGGCACCCAACATTCTCTCTGATTGACATGAATGCATACACATATTTAAGAATAAATTCATAGAAACAGTACAGTAGATAAAAAGAGTTGGGTATTTTGAAATGCAGGTACAAAATTATCTTACCCAATTATCCACCCCCCCTGAAAGTAGGTCCAGTCTTAGGTTAAGCATGTTGTTGGATATTGGAACACATCCAGGATCTAAGACTGAGAGTGTCTACTGGCAACAAATAAAGTGATAGTGATATTTGGCCCATATCCAGAGGTGCAGAAGAAAACCCAACTCAAGATTTGGGAGAAAGAAGTCTAATATAAGTACATATAATGTATATGGAGATTGGGGCTATCATATGAGAGGAGGCATGTTAGCAGCTGTGAGGAATGAACAAACTCTTGATACATGATGCATGGAGCAACAGAGTTCATCTCAGTCTCCTTGGGGCCTTTCCTGAAGAAATGAAGTGTTGTTAAGGCAAAACAAAACAAACCAACAAACATACAAAACCAATGCTCTTCTCTATGATCTCATCTCTAGAAGAGAGAGCTTAGGGTCCCTACATTGGCCTAACCACTGAGTCATGTTGTGCAGAATATAGGACATTCTCGTCCCTAGTCACTAGCTACACAACGCTTACTCTAGTCCTTCTGAGTCATAAAAGCAGCATTAGAATGAAATATTTTCCCATTCTCTCGTAGAATACTAGGTACACACAGGTCTTAGGGATGATCACAAGCAGACAATGGCATCAGTCTCCTCAGGACACCTGAAACTAGAACTCCAGATAAGAAGCTGATGTTGGACACATTATAAACTTCTCTGAGATGCAAACAAACCTACTTGTATTTTATTTTGTTTTAGTTTTTGTTGCTATACTGCCATTTTAAGTTGAAGACGTTTGTCAAGATAATCAGAGCAAAATTCTAAAATAATGTAATCAACACAATGAATGTAGATTAACCCCAGTCACTTGACAACTTACCAGACAAAGGTTATCCAGAATACAGCTGCCATGAGTGTTGTGTAGTTTTTACCACATGAGACTAGAATTCTATTCCTGTGCTCTTAGCCATTATTTTCTAGAAATTGTCAAGGAATGCAATTGCAATAATAAATAGACAGTTTAATAAAACAATGCAACCTGAAGGATCTTGGGAAGTCATATCAGAGAATAGAAAGAGAAAGTAAATACACTGAGTCCCAGCATGAATAATGTCAGCATTATTCATTAACATGCTCAGGAGTCATGGAAATCCTTTCTCTTTACCACCACAGGAAGAGGTGAGGATATGCGGAGTATGATGTAGTATCATGAATGTATCATAGATTTAGTTCATAATACTAGGTTTACTCAGTGAACTCCTGGGTTGACCCAAAGCTGAGGATATCTTGACACAAGTGGACAATGGAGCAGGTAGTAGCAGGAGCTGCCTGCTGAGTTTGTGGTGTTCTGGTTCTTTGTGAGTACAGTTGAACTCATACAAAAAGACCTTAATTTTTATGAATACCTTATTATTATAAATGATGTACATTTTATTATTTCATTTAATCATCATGATCATCAATGAAGTATTGCATATTAATACTATTTTAAATAAGAATCTGAGGCTTCAATAACTATTTTTTCTTGATCACACACTCACACACAAAACAAATCAACAAATAAAAAACCTACAACCACACACACCCCAA
The DNA here is from genome assembly GCA_028551405.1 of Uromys caudimaculatus. NCBI lineage: Eukaryota > Metazoa > Chordata > Mammalia > Rodentia > Muridae > Uromys > Uromys caudimaculatus. The sequence goes on along the minus strand of CM052715.1, from coordinate 14,999,356 downwards.
ATGCACAGGGAAAGACAGACAAATAGACAGAAAGACAGATGAATAGATAAATGGACAGACCTAAGGAAGGAAGGAAGGAGGGAAGGAAGGAAGGAGGGAGGGAAGGAAGGAAGGAAGGAAGGAAGGAAGGAAGGAAGGAAGGAAGGAAGGAAGGAAAGAAAGAGAGAGAGAGAGAGAGAAAGAAAGACAAGGAGGGAAGAAGAGAGGGAGAAAGTAAGGGAGATGGAAAGTTGGAAGGGAGGATTGAGGGAAGGAATGAAGGAAGGGAACAAGAGAGGGCAGAAGAAAGGAAAGATGGATGAAAGGAAGGAAAGTGTCTTAGTCAGGGTTTCTATTCCTGCACAAACATCATGACCAAGAATCAAGTTGGGGAGGAAAGGGTTTATTCAGTTTACACTTCCATGCTGCTGTTCATCACCAAAGGAAGTCAGGACTGGAACTCAAACAGGTCAGGAATCAGGAGCTGATGCAGAGGCCATGGAGGGATGTAACTTACTGGCTTGCTTGCCCTGACTTGCTCAGCTGGCTTTCTTATAGAGCCCAAGACTACCAGTCCACAGATGGCACCACCCACAAGGGCCCTCCCCCCTTGATCACTAATTGAGAAAATGCCTTACCATTGGATTTCATGGAGGCATTTTCTCAACTGAAACTCCTTTCTCTGTGATAACTCCAGCTTGTGTCAAGTTGACACAAAACCAGCCAGTACAGAAAGGATCACAAACCATATCAAAATGCACAAAAACATTCTACAGTAGTGATTCCAGAGGCATATATTATACTTAGTCCTAGTTCTGTTCACAAAGAAATGAGGATAGCTACAGTCTCTACAATTTTGGGGTGTGCTATGACTTCTTTTGGTACTGAAAGAAAAATGTCATTAGAATTTTACTTTGCATAGAGTACTAGACACTGGAAATACCTTAATGAATCTTTTTCTCTTAGCATCTTTTTTACTTTGAAAGAGATATATGAAGGCAGACATATGTAATCTTAATGAATAAATGATTAATGGATCCTTTAACAGGTAGCTTTAGGAAGAGCTCTGACGCAAAGGAACTCGACTGAATCATGCTGTCATTGACTTTTCAACTTTAGTTTTAGCTTAAGTGACCCTAAGCAAAGAAATGTCTAATAATGAGATTCCATAAATACGAGTTTGGTGAAGCTGCTCCATGCATAGTAAATTTGTCTGGTCCAGTTCTGGTATCAAGTTCTAACAACTATTAAGCTCTTTTTAATTTTATATCAAGATGAAAACATACTGTAAGGTCTTCTGCTGTTTAGACATTATCAGCTCTGCTTATTATAAACAAGCTTAAGAAAAAGTTATGGAAGTTACTTCAAAAATGTTCTCTTTGGCAGTGTAGAAAATAAAATAAAAGCCAGCAAGTGCAACAGACCTCATTAATTCTAGCACTCAGGATGCCATGGGAGGTGCATGGTATACATGTGAGGCATCCTGGGCTACTTAAAGACTGAGATCTCCTCACCCTTCCCCCCAAAAAACCAAGTAAACTCAAACTTGCAATTGGCTGTGGAAGCAGAAATACTAGAAGAGGAGACTAGAGCAAAGTAAACAGGGACAGAAGGACATCCAAGGTTCATGCCAGCACCTTCATACCAAATCCAGGTTAATGATCAGGTCTACTAGGTATTCCTTTCTGAGCCACTTTCTAAATATTTATATCTATGGCTTTCCTTCTAAAGTTAAGGTCAGCTACAACAAAAGGAAATACATATTTGTTACTTCCCTACTGCTGTGATAAAATACCCTGCCACTAGCAACTTAAAGGATGGTTTATTTCGGCTCACAGTTTGAGGGCATCCATCATGCAGGGAAGCATGGTGGCCGATGACTGGGGTAGATGGCCACATTCATCATCATCAGAAAGCTAAAAGTGAGTGCTCATGATCAGTTACGTTGCCCCTTCTATTTAGTCCAAGACCCCAGACCATGATACAGCACATCTCAGAGTTAATGGGGGCCTAATCATGTTAATTAAGCTAACTTAAATAATCTCTTAGGAATACTCCAAAGTCTTGGCTGCTAGGTCATTTTATATCCTTTAAAGCTGACAAAATTAAGCATCGGGGATGATCTCGGGGAAAGTTGATTATTCTGTGTAGGACATCAGATTCTGTCTGTGAGAGATATTTGTGGAGTATGATGAAGATTCAGGTGTAGGTGGCAATTACTAAAGAGTGAGGACTACAAAGAAGGCCCAGATGGTGGCATAGTCGAGTGGCTTTCACAAGATCTTAGTCTTGGTGTCATGAGCAGCAGTTCTCTCAAATGTAAACCAAACACTGATTCACCTCTCTCTCAGGCATGTACAGATCTCAGTGTCCATAGAGAAAGCAGAACAGACCAAAAGAGCATGACCATAGCATCTGGATATATGTGATGTCCTGCTCCTCTGTTACAGGAGTGTGTGTATGTATGTGTATGTGTGTGTGTACTCACATGTATATAAAGAATCTTATCTAAGCAATAAACTTAAAGCAACTTATGAATGATGGTTAGATATTTCACTCAACAGAGTCCTCCTTTCCCAAATAAGGTTTAACCTAAGGGTTAATATAACAAGCCTGGGTAAGTAACTTGTAATATATTGTATCTGTAAACATTGAGTTAAGATCTGGACCAAAACTACAATGTGTGTCCCATGGGAAAAGGGAGTGGGGGGCAAGCACTAAAATTTAGCTCTGTTTAATTCAGAGGTCATGACATCTTTTCCACAAAGCAACCTGGGCACCAGCATCTTCCTTGATATAGTGTGCAATATTTTGAATTTATATTTTTTAATTCCCTCAAAATGAAAACCAGCATTGATGTGTATATTTTGTTGTAGATTCTGATCTGCTTTCTGGTGACAAGGCATACTGAGAGGACTCACCCAGAAGACTGTGAGGTCAGATTCCCTCCCCTACAGATATGACCATCTAGGAGAAGGTGCCCTTCCACCAGATTGATCGGAATCCTTGCTTGTCTCCCAATGAACACACAAGACTCACAAATCTCACATTTTAAAGCTCTGTCTAAATTCTAAGTGTTTCTTTAACTGCAAGCTCTTCTCTTTGTTAGATGAGGACTTTAAGTATAACAATGCAGAGATGAATATGCTGAGTGGAATATTAAAGAACACAAGCAATAGCCAAGCCCCTTTGTTGCTCAGAAATAAACTCTAAATTAAATTGCACCCTCCCTCTGTGCCTACTTCACCCTTCTTGCACTCAGGTCACTACGCCAGAAGAAATCACACTTGAAACCTTAGCACATAAAATCAGAGATACTATCAAAAACTTGATTATTCAGAAGACTCAGCCCTATGAGACTATGAGGTGGTAAATGTAGCTAGTTTGCTACATGGCGTTCAGATATATGTTGATATTCTACATTCATCAAAGCCTCTAGAAGCAGCATAAAGGCCAGTAAATATGACTTTGAAAATGAGCAATACTAGTTAGTTAATTGGGTTTTTTTTTACAAGTCACAACAATATATGAGAACTGTGAAGAAAATAGAATGACAGTTGTTATAAAGACAATATGTGGAATTCAATAAAATTAGTTCATCATATGATTGTCTTGGCTTTGAGAAAGTTCTCTAACCCATGAGTAAGAAGCAAAGGATCTGAATAGTTTGTTACCTACCTGTTGCATGCAATTAGAAGCATACATATCACAGTGTCAGTCAAGATGGGAATTAGAGGTGCTCAGTGGTACTGTGATTGTTTTACAAGCAAGAAAACTTAAGTTTGGAAACATAACAAAAAGTTGCATATGGTGGCAGTATGGAACTACTATCCCAGTGCCAGAGACATAAAAACAGTAAGTTCCCTGGGGCATGCTGGACAGCCAATAGAGGCAAACTGGTGAGCTTCAAGATCAGAGTACTAATCTGTGTCTCAAAAAATAGGATGAAGTGATTACAGATGATACCCAAGCTTGATTCCAGACCTTCATATGCTGGTGAACATATGTGCACACACATATACACATAAATATGTATAAACATACACAAACACATACCCCGAGAGAAAGAGAGAGAGAAAGACAAAGGCAGAGGGAGACAGAGACAGAGAGAGAGAGCATACAGACACAGGATGAAGGAAATTACTTAGAGGCGGAGGAGAATGTTCCCCTTGCTCTGTCCTGTATGATTCTCTCTCCTCTTGTGATAATCCCTTTGCCTTCTCAGTGCCCTTTGCCTCCATAGCTGCCTGGTGAAGTTCCATGAAGCTCACCTTCTGACTCGGTCTTAGAGTCTCTTCTTCTTTCTCACACTCTACTACCTGGTCAGTCATCTAGCTCAAAGGAAAGGAAAATCAAGATGCCAACATCCTTATTCTTGGTCTTCAGAAAGATTTAAATGCAAAGTGAGAAACCCAAGATCTTCAGGGGTTCAGTAGGTAATTTTGGGGGGAGATGTTGAAAATTTTCTTAACTCACAATTCTCTGGTTTACTCATCATAGAGATTGGGTTTGGAAAAATGAAAATAAGTCAAGAACAAAGTTGTGAAAAATCTCTCAAAGTTTAAATTTCAGCAACACCTTCACAATGTAGAAGTGCAGGATAAAATAGACAGTGGATGTTTAAAGAACTTTTGCATATCATGAAGGTATTTGCTTTGAGAGACATGATAAAAGTGTGGGCATGGAACTAATTCCAAAGATTGCAAGCCTAGATCTGCCCCTACCTAGATATTCTGCAATCTTCACGATCTCCCTTCTTCTGCTGCTTTATACTAGAACAGAATATGCCTCCACTTGCCCAGTAGTGATGCTGGAATTGAACTACCTTTGTACAGTGATGAGGACAATGGCCTGTTTCACGACAGATTGAGTATGGAAGCTCTGCTGGAACCACTAATGAAAGGTTCAATTTGATTATTTTGGTTTCAGGCTGAAGCTCAGGAAGATGGAGTTTTTTTGACACCTGTAAGACTGTAAATGTGTTATTAACCTCTCTATGTCCTAGTATCCTCATCTGTGAAAAAAATCAGTGATGATACAGAGCCACTTAAATAGTACAGTTACAAACATTAAAGGAGATGCTTGCTCTATTTTGATTAAAACAAAATCTAGAAGAATATATGGGAAGATGTGACTGCTAATTATTCATGAATGAGAAGAGGTTCCATCATGAAACTATTATTGTTATATTATTACATTATAATATATTATATTATCATATATTATTATATATCATGTATCACATAGCACAATATCTCGTATCTCCAAACACATATCACATATGTCATGTATCATGTATATCATAAATCACATGCCATGTGTCATGTATCACATATAACATATCATATATTATATATCAGATAACATACATCATAAATCATGTATATAACATATAACATCATGTATCAATCATATATCATATCATATATCATGTCAATAATATATACATCAATATCAATCATATATTATATATCATATCATGTACCATGTACCATATACCATGTATTATATACCATATATCACATATTGTATCAGATATCATATATTAATCATATATATTGTAAATATCATACCATATGTCATGTGTCATGAATCATGTATCTTACATCATACATTATATATTATATATGATATTATATATATTATGATATATTATATATTATTATTATTTCAATCAACTTCATTCTATTATTAATATTCATAAATATTATTATTGTTATTATGACTATTTTGTGCTTCCTGTATAGACAGGATTTTGTGTGTGTGTGTGTGTGTGTGTGTGTGTGTGTGTGTGTGTGTGTGTGTTTGTGTGTGTACTCCATGCTGTCTATAGACCAGGCTGTCCTTGAAATTACAGATAAGCCTGCCTCTGCCTCCTAAGAGCTAGGATTAAAGGCACATACCACTACCACTTTATTTAATTATTTAAGTAAACCTACAGCAACACCAGACTTTGACCTTCCTGTTTATAACTTGCATAATTGCCCAACTTTGCTGATTACAAGCCTTGCTTCCTATGTTTCTTTTGACTTATGGCATATTTTCTCATGTAGAGGTTATCTTTCCTAGGTTGGAGAGCCAGGATATGTTAATTATTTTTGCTGCACTATTTGATATTACTTTTTTCAACAAAGTGGATACACATTCTTTCTTTAATTTCTTCCTTAGATGCTGCCAATGAGCTACTGTTCAGAAGGAATAGTCCTTTGTTGGCATAGTAACTTTATGGAGCAATATGGGAAGACAGGTTATTTCAACTCAGAACTTGGCTTGGAATTGTTTGTAATGTCTGATCCATCATAGTTACCTTCACTTCTTCATGGTTTTGCTGCTAATGTTATGTCTACAGAAAGCATAAACTGGAGCTTCTAAACCTGAACCAGGCCTAGGGCCGGAGAGATGGCTCAGTGGTTAAGTGCATTCACTGATCTTCCAAAGGTCCTGAGTTCAAATCCCAGCAACTACATGGTGGTTCACAACCATTCATAATAAGATCTGATGCTCTCCTGGTAGCTTAGGACAGCTACAGCGAGCAGGGCCAGAGAGAAAAGAAAAAAGTGTCTGAAGACAGCGACAGTGTACTTACATATAAATAAATAAAATCTTTTTAAAAACACACACACAAAAACAAAAACAAAAACAAAAACAAAAAAAAAATAGTAACCTGTGGCAAGACTGAATTCTCATCCATCCAGTCTCCAAAAGGGAAATCCCTTCAGAAAGTAGATGCCAAGAAACATTTACGCAAGTAGTCTAGTATCCATTTTAATGTAGTGTTAAGAGGTTCTCCCACTCCCTCCGTTGATCTGATGTGCGTAAGGTGGACTGTTCTAAAACATTAATTCTAGCACAAATGTGTTTCCCCTCAATCCACCATTACTATAATCAGATTTTTTTCTTTTTGCAATTTATCTAACTTTCAGAGTCCAACAATAGTGATAGTTAGATCAATCCGAATGCCATGCTAACACAGCACAACACAATTCACCCAAGCAGGTTCTCACAGTGCGATGTGCTCTTGGTATGGTCTAGGAAAAGATGCTCCAGGGGGAAGAGCTAATGTTTGCACCATGCCAAATCTTTCCAAAGTGCATCACACCAAGCTCTAGCAACCCCTGAGGTCCTTACAGTCAAATCTTCATGTGGGGCGCAAAGCTCAGCAATCAAGAGTAACTAAAATAGAAGTCTGTCTTTAATGAACATTCTAGAATACATGGAAGCACTTACCCCGACTCAGAGCAATAGATCATAAACCTCTCTTCTACGATGTCAGTTTAACGAGATTATTGTTGATGGATATAAACAGTAATTAGAAAGCAGAAATATAGAAGACTTATGAATGTCAAGATGGAAGTTACTTTAGCAAGGAGGGGCACTGAGAAATATCCCACGTTCTTCCATTAAGATGTTCTCCATCGCCCCTCTTTTCTTAGCAGCCATCCTCGTTTCAATTTTCTTCTCTCATGACTCTCTTCTCTGTCATTCGATCTCTTATCTCTCTTGACCTGTTCCCCTTACCTCCTCCTGTCACCCTCTTCCCTCTCCCTCCTCATTTTCCTCTCCTGACTTTCTTTCTGTTCCATATCTCCTTTCTATTGTTCTATCCCCCCTTCTCTCTGAGGGTGGGTCTTCTCCATTCTTTGTGTGTCACACGCAGACGTGAGGAGTACGTGGGGAGTACTCTGACTCTTGATCAATAGATTTACTGTACAAATGGGAGCTACATATTATTCCTATGCACTTTAATTTTATTGTCATATTTCTTTTATTTTGTTATGAGTGCTTTGCTCACATATGAGTTTGTGGATCATCTGCGTGCCTGCCACGCACTGAAATCAGAAAAGGACATCAGATGCCCTGAAACTGGAGATATGTGTGTGGAAGAAATTGAACCAGACTCATCTGCCATAACGAGTACTCCTAAACATTGAGCAATCACTACAGCCTTTGTTTTTTTACACATTTCATATTTCTTTATATTATAATTTGTATATATATTTATATATTATAATTTACAATGTGGAATTATTTACAATTACACATTTTATATTTATAAAAATTTATTTCATAAACATAATTTCATAATCAACACAGCTTGAAGAGGAAGTAGTGGCTCCATTCATTCATTCATCTATTCATTTATTCAGGAAATTATTTTCTCCATGTACAATAAGCACACCAGTTTTCCTAGTTCCTTGAGAAACTAAAGCAAAACGATTATTAATAAAAATCTAGTTTACCGGGCAGTGGTGGCGCACACCTTTAATCCCAGCACTTGGGAGGCAGAGGCAGGTGGATTTCTGAGTTCGAGGCCAGCCTGGTCTACAGAGTGAGGTCTAGGACAGCCAGGGCGACACAGAGAAACCCTGTCTCGAAAAACCAAAAAAATAAAATAAAATAAAATAAAATAAAATAAAATAAAATAAATAAAATAAAATAAAATAAATAAAAAATTAAAAATCTAGTTTAAACTACATAGGAAGAACCTGTATCTAGAAACTAACAATAAAAATAAGAATCCAACAATAAACATCAAACCAACAGTAACAACAAGAAAGGAAATTCATTTTTGATACTTACTAGAAGGACATACACTGTTAAACACAATACTATGAATCCTGCCCATAGGGAGATGACATGTGTCAGGAAGAAGAGACATAGTAAACAATATAGTATGGAATACATTGAAAACTATGGCAGGCAGGATGGAAAGAGGCCCAGGTCTGCACAAGGGCTATGCAAGTCCTGCCTACAGAGTTGATAGCAGGAAAAAAAAAATGAGAAAAAATGAGAAATGGGACTGGAAACAGGAAGCGCAGGTTCTGAGGAGGTGCCCATTGGCCACGATTGCCTTTAGTACCCTCAGTCTATGAACAGAATGCTTGTTTGCTCTTTTCTTTCTTTCCTTTATGATTTTTTTTTTTTCTCTTAAGAAATCTCGTGCCTCTTGAAATGTGAAATAGGTGAAGAAAAATACAGTTCGGGACCATTAATTGTGCTTTCTTATTGAGTATATAAATTTGATGTCAAATGAGCCTGGTGGAATGGTATATATTTATTTCAAAAATATTTCTTTGAGGCATTGCCGCATCATTCTATTGATTTAGGGGTTGGGGTGATTGTGGCTGATGCTTTTATGAAAGGCAGGCTATTAACAAACTAAATTGAAAAACTGGTGAATCTGACTTTCAGGGCCCAATCCAGCATGCTGCCTGGGAAAATACTGTAAAAAGACTTATTTTAATGCCTCAGACTCTTCATGGCAATCCATAAACCTTATTTGCTATGGAGGAAAAAAAGTTTACAAGATAGAATTCTCATGCTTGGGCAGTAATCTCCTCCTTGTTTCTTTGCCATCCATTGCAACATTTATCTTGTGAGTTCAGAAGCTGACTCACTTTGACCTTGTTGGACATTAGGATTAAAATCCTGTGTAAGACAAAGTAGCTTGGAGAGACTCAAAGGAACTGAAAGGAGACATTCAAAGTATCTTTGAAGGATTCAGAATTAAAGCTCTGTGTGTGAAGGTAAAACATTAAACACACTATGGAGGCTAGATATTCTTAGATTTTTAACAAGTTCACACTCGTGTTTTACAGGGAAAAGGAAAAACCAACAAGGTACAGATAAGAGATGACAGGTTGACCCTTGCCCTCTATTACAGTGCCCAATGTGGTCCCAGAGCTGTTCTCCATCTGCCTAGTTAACTTCTTTTAATCCTGACTCCCTACGACCCATGCCCCATAGAGGATGGTCCAGGAGAACACTTGAGACAAATCTGAAATCTTTAGTCCAGAAAAATGGCTCAATGCAATGAACCTACAAGAAATGTACCTGGCTTTTGATCAGAAGTGAAGGAATTCTGACATTATTTCACCCTCCTGCTGTGCTGGTAGAGCTCATCTTGTGGCTGTGTTTCTCCAGTAGTGAGTGGCCTTGACACCTTCTACAGTACTAATATATCTGAAAGGCAGGTGCTTGCATGAAAGGCCATCTGACAATGGATACTTCAATTATGAAAAGAAATTCTACCGTGTAGTGTTTCTTTTGATGACGGAGCATATCCTTATCTACTGCATTATGTTTTAAAATATGTATTCTTCAAGTATGCAGGGGAACCCTGATATTTGTGTTCATGTGGATCATATTACCTAGAAAGCATGCAGAAGGAAGAGAGGAGTGCCCAGGATTTTAATTTATATTCTTTGACTTCTATGGAACAGCTTCGATGATGGAGAGAAGATGAGCCTAGCTGTGGCCTTCAGCAACTCAGAGCTTGGAGCATGTCATAGGTAAAGGAATGAATCAAGGCTTAAAGGTCAGTTTTCTGGTTGAGTTTATATGATGTTTTGTCAAGGTCCCAGTTTGGGTCCTGTTATAACTTAAAAGACAAGCAGCAGGTCCAGGAGAGCAGCTAAGCCAAAATTACCCTTTCGAATGAGCTTTACTAAAAAGGAGGCTTTCCATTCATGGAACTGCATTGCATCTGTAAGCAGGCAGGCACTGGGAGAGCCTCCAAGACAGTGAATTATGCCATATGCAGCATGATGGGGCCCTGAAAGATGAAAGAAGCTTCCCATTAGATACCCAGAATGAAGTTATATTCTGGTCCCTACAGGATTTTAGAGACATTGGTCAGCCTTGCTCCATAAGCTGAACTCACTTGCATGCTAAGGACAAAAATGACTGAAAGTAGGACCCTTAAGTAACTATAACAGAAGGGAGAGGGGCTGCAGGACTACCCTGCACCGTATACTTTCTGACTAGCCTTCTGTCCCACACATGCAGCAGCAGATGAGGCAGCTCAAGAGCTTGAGGTAAGAATCTAAAATATTAATCCAGAATTCTTCCTGTCAGTAGGAAATGCAGGGACAAAGAGTGCCCCACCTAGGGATCCATACCTAGCTGCTGACACCAAACCCAGACACTATTGCTGATGCCAAGAAGTGCTTACTGACAGGAGCCCCAGTATGCTGTTCCCTGAGAGGCTCTGCCAAAGCAGGACCAATACAGAGGCGAATGTACACAGCCAAACATTGGACTGAGCGCAGGGATCCCAATGGGGAAGTTAGGACAAGGACTGTGGGAGCTGAAGGAGTTTGCGACTTCATACAAAGAACAACAATATCAACCAACCAGATCCCCAAAAGCTCCCAGGGACTAAGTCACCAACCAAAGAGTACACAGGGGGAACCCATGGCTCCAGCTGCATATGTAGCAGAGGATTGCCTTATCTGGCATCACTGGGAGGGGAGTCCCTTGGTCCTCTGAAGGCTTGATTACCCAGGATAGGGAAACTCTAGGCCACTGAGGCGGGAGTGGGTGGGTTGGTGGGTGGGGAACACCCTCATAGAGGCAGAGGGAGGGAGGAGGGGATTGGGAGCTTGTGGAGGGGAAACTGTTAAGGGGGATAACACTTGAAATGTAAATAAATAAAAGTACCAATAAAAAAATGAAAACAAAGAATGGAAGTATAATTTCCAGTTGGCACTCCATGTGGCCCAGCATCAGTACACCGACCTCTCTCTTCCCTCTCTTTCTCAATGTCCTTCCTTCCTTTTCCTTGCTTCCTTATTTCCCTTCTCTTTCCCTGTCTCCCGACCCCCCCACCCCCTTATCCTATATTTACACATTACCAAGTGACTGCTGGAAACAGGCCTCTGTGAAAACTGTGTCCAAGGCAGCTTGGACACTTCTCCCTTCTGTGAGGAGACTGACATTTCTAAGACTGGCATGGAGACTGTAGAGTCTTCCCTCCAGAAACTGTCTCTGAGATGCCTCCTCCCTCTTTCTGATTCCCTGGAACTTGGTTGATCTTGGCTTCCCTGCGGTGTGCAACATGGGTCCCTTCTGCATTTCTCCTGCTCTGTGAGAAATACGTTAGTCCATTACCTGGTTTTTAAGCTCTTCACTTCCTTAAAAAAGAAACTTCTCTGAATTCCTCATTTTCCCTTGTGGAATTTTTATCTTACTGCTTCTCCCTCCCCCACTCCTGTCTGTTCTTTTTCTTTTCTTCCTGTTAACACTCACACTCCTTTCTCCTTGCTGGAATTTAAAAGGACTGCTTCAACTAGACAAAAAGAAATCCAGTTTCTATGCACAGACAGCCTTCAGACTGATGGTCCCATTACATTAGCATACAATAAAAGCCAGCAGGGAGTGCATTGGCATGCAGTTATCCTGGGTCTCTGTGCCCCAGGGAGGCTGAGAAGGTTCCCAATGCACAGCTCTTCTCTTTGGTAATGAGGCAATTGTACACTCTGGTGACAGTTCCTTGGCCTCAATGGGAGCTGAAGCTTTTGTGGCAGAGGAATGAAGTGGAAGTAGGTGTCATGTGATCTCAAACTGGGATTCTGCTTTTCTTGGCTTCTTTTTCACTCTCCAGTTGGCCTAGAGGCTTTATGAAATTCCTAAGCTTTTGCCCTGTGTGCTAAGTTAGAGAGTGTTCTGGTGGGAGCATTGCTTCTCAACCTGTCCTATTAAAATGTGGAAGCAGTAACTGAGACCTACAAGGCCCCACCTGTTGGCCCATCCTGTATGAAAAAGAGGGCACAGGTGTTTACCTCTTCCCCCACTGAGAAAATACAGTGCCACGCCATCATGGGTAGTATAAGCCAGGACTCTAACACCAACATTTGAGAGTCATCAGCATTATCTCTGCTTCCTGAATGGAATACCCAAAGCCTAGAGCTGGACTCAGAAACCATGTCTAAAATGAATATGGTTAATCATTCACTATAGCCCTCTGTGTTACCACAGCCTGCAGGTGGGGAGTTTTTGTTTAAATCTGTGATAAAAGGATAAAGGAGATCTGTGACCTAACACACACACAAATATGCATGTGCTCATAGGCATGCACACACATTGACACAAACACACACACACACACAAACATATTCACACACACGCACACATACAACACACATACATATGCACACACTACATACACACATTGGCAAACACACACATGTACATACATGCATTCACATGAACACACAAACACATACAGGGAGACAATTCATGCCCCTGGGCCCATTAGTTCTTGCTGAATACCCACTGTTAAGGCCTAGAGAAGAGAGAGTAGGAGTGGGGGCCCCTGTGCTTTTGTTATGCTGATGCCCTCACTTTCTCTTAGGAAGGAATGAGAAGGAGTAAGTAGCTTAGGAGCTTAAGAAAACAGAATGAGGCTATAACCTCCCCATAGTGAGGATAACTGATAAGCAGGTGCCCTGTGACACAGCAGCTTCACTGTAGACTGCTCCACATTTGGCACTATTCTCTCCTTTCTTTCCCATAGTCCATTCTGCTGTAAATCCCTCCTCCCCAGATAGAAGCAGACACCCTCAGATACATGCAGAGTCTTACAGCCTTTTGCTTCCCAAGAGCTTCTGCAAGCTAGATTACAAAATACTGTCTAGCTTCTTGAGTACTTTGTATATACTGGTGGGATTGCAAGCTGGTACAACCACTCTAGAAATCAGTTTGGCGGATCCTCAGAAAAATGGACATAATACTACCTGAGGACCCAGCTATACCTCTCCTGGGCATATACCCAGAAGATGCTCCAACATGTAATAAAGACACATGCTCCACTATGTTCATAGCAGACATATTTATAATAGCCAGAAGCTGGAAACAACCCAGATGTCCCTCATCAGAGGAATGGATACAGAAAATGTGGTACATTTACACAATGCAGTACTACTCAGCTATTAAAAACAATGATTTAATGAAATTTGCAGACAAATGGATGGGACTTGAAAATATCATCCTGAGCGAAGTAACTCAGTCACAAAAGAACGAACATGGTATGTACTTACTAATAAGTGGATATTAGCCCAAAAGTTCAGAATGTCCAAGTTTCACTTTACAGTAACCGCTGGACTGAGAGTGAGGTCCCACTTGGAGGAGTTGGAGAAAGGACTGAAGGAGCTGAGGGAGTTTGCAGCCCCATGGAGGGAGCAACAGTGTCAACTAGCCTGACACCCCCCCTCGGTCCTACTGGAGGCTGGACCACCAACCAAAGAATAACATTGAGGGACCCATGGTTCTGACCACATATGTGGCAGAAGATGGCCTCGTTGACCATCAGGGAGAGGAGAGGACCTTGGGCCTGAGGGTGTTAGAGGCCCCAGTAAAGGGGAATGTCAAGGTGGGAATACGGGTATGGGTGGGCGGGTAGGTGGGAGGTGGAATTCCCTCATAGAGGCAGGGAGGGAAAGGGGATAGGGGGTTTCCAAAGAGGAGACCCAGAAAAGGGGAAACATTGGAAATGTAAATAAAGTATCAAAAAAAATTAATTAATTAAAAAAAAAAAAAACAAAAGAAAAGAAAAACCAGAAAGAGGGCCTAGAGAGATGGTTCAGTAAAGTGCTCGTGGAACAAGTGTGAGGACTTGAATTCAATCCCAATCCCAGTACTCATGCAAACAAAAGAACAAACAACAAACCAACACAAGACCAACTTGGAAGTACACATTTGTAAGCCCAGCACTGGAGGTAGAAGACAGGCAGATCCTGAAGCTAGCTGGACCAACCAGTTCAGCCTACTTGCTGAGTTCCACAGTAGTTAAAAATCCTGTCTCAAAATAAAAAAATAAAATAAGGTTGTATGGAGGGGTGACAGTACCTGAAGCATGACACATGAGTCTGTCCTCTGTCTCATTTACTAAGGAGAAGCACAATATAGGAAGAATTCTCATATCAACCTCTTTGGCCTCCAAATAATATGCATACACGTGCACACACCTGTAGCCCTACACATATAAGCATGCATATACCTGTACATGTATACTGACAGGTGGTTGGTATCTTACTAAAGCTGACCTCTTTCTGGTCCCTGTCTTGTTCTTGAAGCATAAAAGAAGCTATTGTTGTTCAGAAACCCTGTCAGAGTTGCTACTTATTGACAGGGACATCTTAAAGTGACACCGAAAGCATTCAGAATATACTTTCACAAAGGGCTGAAGGGTATTTTAGGTTTTGTGGGCCAAGAGGCAAAGCCAGCATATTTTGTGAACACATGAAAAAAAAAATACTGTCTAATGTGGTGTTAAAGCTCCCCAATGGGTCAACTCCTAAGGAGTCGAAGGAATGTTTAAATAAGAGCTGTAAGGTTGTAGTAAGACAAGTCACATATCGCTGGTCACAGATGTGGACCACGTCTCTAGGGGGATGTTGAGGGAAAGGTAAGGGGCTCCTGTTCCCATATAACCTCAAAAAAATAATAATGCTGTATTTTCCCATCTGGTTTGTTCTCTTAAAGGGATCAAATAAAATATCTTGAAATCCTTGTGATCCTCAAACCCTCCAGGATTCCTTTGGCCTGGGGATAGTGGTTCCTTATGGTCACAAATTATTCTTCAACATAAGTTAAAAATCACCTTCCTGTGACTCTTACCATCATTGCTTCAGTGTTCTTCAGGTATTCTCATATCTAGGAAACTGACCTTGGTTTCCTATCCAGGTTCTCATTCCCCACAACAGTCTACAATATTGCTAGAACAATATTTTCTGGATCTTGCTAGAGATTTCTATCCTCTTTTAAAGCTGTTTGACAACTTCTATGTTCATGAATACAAACCACTTGTTATTCACTCAAGAACAAGTTCTGCACAAGCACAACTTCTGCCTCAATCCTATTGAGTCTTCTCTAGGGGCCTCATAAAGGGTACCTGGTAGTGGTCCCAGACTGTACACTTGACATCTGATATCTTTTTTTTTTTTTTAATACAGCACTTCAAATTTAGAAATAAAAACTATAGCACAAATATTGGACAGACAAATTTCACTATTACTCTACTTAATCATTTATTATGGTTCTGAGTATAATTCATCAGTTTTAAGGTGAAGATGGCAATCCACCCACTGTCCTAATATATATAGTCTGGGGTAAATGTGTGTATTTGTGCAATGCAGTTGTCCATGGCACAACTTTGATTATTGTTCATCTCCATGTTCTAATGTAGACAACACACCCATGAGAGCTAAGCTTATATTTTACTCACTTCATGAGGATTTTCTGAGGACAATAACTTTGATTTCTTATGATGTTCTTTGAAAAAATTATTTCATTTTATTTTAAATGTGCGCGCGCGTGTGTGTGTGTGCGCATGCGCGCACACACAGGTGCTTTGCCTTTGTATATGTCAGTATAACATTTATGTTCCTGGTGCCCTTAGAAGCCAGACAAGGACATAGGAACCCTTTAAACTAGAGAAACAAAAGCTTCTGAGCTACCATGGACATTCAAGGAATCTAACCCAGATCGCAGGGATTTGTAGCCTGTGCTCTTCACTCACTAAATCAGCTCTCCAACCACTTCTAAAATACACTTATTTACTTAAAAATCTTTCACATTTAACTACTATGCATTGTTAATTGTTCTCTATAGATATGGAACCTGTACAAATAGCAGGAATGAGAGTGGCTGTTCTCCTCTCCATCTCCTTTCCCCTTAACTTTGCTGTCTATTATTCAATTATGAAGCAGTCTTTGGTGATTTGTGGACAACCTAAGATGTTCTGGATCCCCAAGCAATACTTACTTTCCCTGATGAATAGATCCAAGTTATTTTGCAGTCGACATCTTTCTAGCCAAGACTCAAACCTTAGGGGTTGATTGTAGAGTGTTTGCTATCCCTTACAAGGTGTTCACCTCTCTTCATCTCTAGCATTACAGAGAGTGGGGGACAGGTTTGGTCTTACACCGTGGATTAAAGTAGATGTTTTTCCTTTTACCTTCATTCCCGAAAAGTTCTTTCTGCATTTATTTGTACTTGAATTTTCTTTTTCTTTCTTTTTTTTTTTTTTTTTTGGTTTTTCGAGACAGGGTTTCTCTGTGTAGCCCTGGCTGTCCTGGAACTCACCCGTAGCCCAGGCTGGCCTCGAACTCAGAAATCCGCCTGTCTCTGCCTCCCAAGTGCTGGGATTAAAGGTGTGTACCACCACTGCCCAGCTTGAATTTTCAATCTTAATATTACACAATTACTACAGCTATATTTCCATGAGAACTCTCATCTGAATCTTGGTTCTGAATACCGCTGTGATATGTGATGTCACATGTGCTGTCTAGGGCTGAGGTCTATTTTGCCTGCAGTATCATAATTGTTTGCATTTGCTACTTTAGAAACCTCTCCTCCCCTGTGCTTGTGGAGAGTGCAAACTTAGGTAATTATGCCAAACCCTTCTGTAATATCCTGAGCCCCTGATGCTGCCATTTGACTATAAGGGAGAAGATAAACCCTGTTAGTACTGAACTGCCTCTGCCAGTCTGCCTTTGTGCTTTCTCTGAACAGATCTAGTTACAGATGTAGAACACACTTGTGCTTTTCTCATTGGAAAAGTAAGCCTTGTGACCACAGCATCCAAATCTAAACTACAAGGCTATTATTTGTTACAGTGATATACCAGCCTTTCCTGCCCCCTATTAACATTTTTCTTCCTAGCTCAATAGACAGGGGTGCTCAAAACAGAGATGTCTGACCACTTGACTTGGAAGCTTAAGGGTCTGCACAGAAGACCCAGGATGTAATCAAAGTCTCCCAAAACTTGTGAGTTTGAACATTGTCAAATAGGGCTTTTTGGAGGGCTAACAGGCAGACAGCCTTAGGTGCTTGTATAAGAGAGAGAAGCTCAGCACACTCTCCAGTCCCTGACATTCACTGTTTTGTGACCTTGGGAAAGTCACTTACCCTTGTGAGGATTAATGAGTTAATCTCAGGGAAAGTACTTCGAGATCATTGGATGACAGGTGCAGTATAAGTACAAAGTATTATTATTAAAATGTCACTGTGCTGCCTGCATTTGCTCTTGAGGGTAAGAGGCAGGAGTGACAGCCCTGGATGAGTGGATAAAGATTATGTAAGACAAGGAAATAGAGAGTTCTGTCATGAAGACCTCTGTCCCCTAACACTTCACATTCACACCTTCCAGCAATGTCCTGACTTGTCTCACTCAGAGGCAGCTCTTATTTTCCTACACTGAACTGGAAGAAACAGTTTTAGAAATTATATACGTGTGTGTGTGTGTGTGTGTGTGTGTGTGTGTGTGTGTGTGTGTGTGTGTGAATTTATGTGTGTGTGCTATGCATATATGTGTATGCATGAGCATGCAGTGGCCAAAGAACGACTGTTCACTGTCTCTTGAGACAGTGTCTCCCATTGGCCTGGCACTTGATATGTCTAGTCTGGATGGCTAGCAATCACCGGGGTACCTCTTGTTTCTCTTTTTTCACCAGTACCAAGATTAAGAGCACTCATGATATGTGCCCATATTTGGACTTTTACATGGGTACTATAGCCAGATCAGGTTCTTATGTTTATGAAGGACTTTATTGACTGAGCCTTCTTCCTAGTCACAGTTTTATACCCAGAGACCTTTCTGGTCTTTGGTTAGGCTTGGAAAATAAAGATGATAAAAACTAATTTTAATATCTCTAAGAGATAGTTTCCTCCAATAACCTCAAAAAACTTCCTACATGTAAACAAATAAAAACTCTAAGAATTCAGAAGCTTGATGTCATAGACCATCAGAATAGAAGCTAGCTTTTCTACTGTTAGCAAATCATTTGTGTTCAAGATTTATCTGATTTTAGTTTAATTTACTTTTTGTTCCTGAATGAAAGATATTTTAAGGAAACAAGTTTTTTGCTTGCAAAAATTCCTCAACCACCTACAGTGATACTTACCTGTAATCCCTGCAGTGGCTGACAGAGGAACATCCTGGAAACTTACTGAACAGCCAGTCTAAACAAATTGGTGAGAAACTGCCTCGAAAAATAAGGAAAATGCTTGATGTTGACCTCTATCCTTCACACACATGCCAAAACACACACACACACACACACACACACACACACACACACACACACACACACACACACACACACACACACACACAGAGCATAGAACATCCAATAGATTCTCAGTCTATATCAATAAATCTGTAATTTACAGCCAAGTTCAAATCCCTGGATTCCAAAATTCTGAGACATCTCAAAAGTCAACAAAGAGCTTTATAGTGCTAGATCCTTTAAGGAACCCAATTGTTTCCTTTAAAGTAGGTCCTGTGCTTTGAAGATTATAAGCCTGTATGCCACCACATCTGCTTTTGATATGGTGCTGAAGACTGAACTTAAGGTTTTATGCATGCTAAGTGAGCATTCAACCAACTGAGCTACATCTCCAGCTCAAGTTTATTATTTTTAAAAAAGCATTGTTCATTCTTAAAACGAGTGTACTAGGAGCTGTATTAAATCAAGACTTCTGGATAAAAATTCCTGCCTGAAAACAAACTTCTGTTCCAAGGAAGATGAAGCCTCTTTATTACATGCTGTATTTCACAGCAGGCTCACCTTGTGCAAGATCAAACCTTCCTGTGCAGAAAGAGAGGGCAAGCAGCTCAGTTCTGAAGAGCAAAGAGGTTGACCTCCGCAGCTTTACATGCAGAACCAGGATGTTGCCAGAGCTAATTCCAAGCAGGACAGAGAAATAATCCTCTGTTAAGACCTGTGTATGGTCAAATTCTCTCTCTCTCTCTCTCTCTCTCTCTCTCTCTCTCTCTCTCTCTCTCTCTCATCTCTATCTCTATCTCTATCTCTATCTATCTCTATCTCTCTCTCATTTGTTTTTCCCTCTCTCCCAAGTATTACCTTAGCACCAAATATTACCTTAGCACCAAACATTCAACATGCATTTTTTCTTTGGGAGTACTTTGAGGCTTTTTCACATGAAACCTCAACCCTCAACCAACTTGATGTGAGATGGGATTTTTCTGTCCTTGCTTCTCCCTGCTTCATTTATGTCTACCACTTGAGCTCTCAGTATTGACCTGGGTCTGCCATGAAACCCCTAACAGGCTCTTTCTTCAAGACCCCTTTCTCTTTGGATCAACACTTTCTCCCTAACCACATGTCTGAGCCTCCAGGTTGCCTTCCATGATTAATAACCTTGGAGAAATGGCAGGGTGTTTTTGCTGCCACTCATGTCTTGCCTTCCTTGTAGATATTTTCCTCTAACACTTGGGTTCATTGTAATTTTCTGAAGTGGAATGGGGTATGGCAACCTTAGAAGTCAATGAAGGACTAGTTCAGTAGGTATTCAGAATAAACCTTGCCATTAATTATGGCTTCTAAGAAACTTTACTGATAATGTAGAAAAAGAACTCTATGAGAACATGAATGAAAGATTTTCAAATTAACCCCTTAATGCATAGACAGTTGAATGAGTTCAGGAATAGATGAAACTTAGAGGCAATATTGCTGACTTTATAGAATCAGGATTCTAGCCTGGGCTATACATCCTAGCTGCAGGAACACAGAAAGTAGCTCTGGAGGCCCTACTCTGCCCCTGCTTGTCCATTGGACCTTCTGAAGGAAAATCTCTCTGTTTTTCCATTTTATACCTTCTAGAAAAGGCATTAGATTGATGAGTCCTTAAAAGAAGGACAAGCTTATCTTTCCTCATATCCTAGCTCTGTGTGTATGAAACCACACATACATATTTTATATTCCTCTGTGAGTAAAGAGCCTCTGGATGTGACTTATCATTCCTTCAAGACTTTCTCTGCTATGATGTGTTGCTCATGGGGTAATTGTCTTTAATATGTCAACTATTCAAGTGCAAGGCCATTTTCTAGGCCCTTCATTGTTTCAGAGTGAAATTGAAAGAGAGAATCCAGCTGTTTATATGCAATATGCAGCAATTATGAAGTACATTTCCAGAAGCCGCTGTAACCATGGCAACTTGTAATTCCGGAAGAATAGAGACAGACTGTAGAGTGACTTCCAGTGGAACCAACTTGCAACCAGAAATGGCTCAGGCAAAGCTGATGAGCAGCCTGTGCTGTTTACTTTGAATTCGAAGCAGTTTTTGCAACTCAGACTCCCTTAATCCATAACCTCAAGTCCTTTTAAAGCTCAGTTATCAGTGAAACTTGAATTTCTAGATTTGCCAGAGTCTGCCCTAGAGGGCTAAGTAGTTCAAATGAAACAAGAGCCAGCATTGTATTGATGTTTATTTCATAGCTCCTTAAACGCCAAACTCAAAGTCATCACATCAAACTGACTGAACTTGAAGCCTGTGTTGTAGGAACCTCAGAAAGTTCAAATGAGGACTACAGAACCCAGACTCTTGATATGCATGGCTTCTGAGAGCACACAGATTTCTTTGATATTTCAAGGAAAAAATAGATAGGACTTACGTTAGAATGAATGACTTTTTGTGGCATTTTGACCTCATTGGAAACTGGAGTTGCTGAAGGGGCAAGCCAAGGTGAGGACAGGGAAGGGACAGAGAAAAGGTATTTTGGGGTCTGAAATAATTTAAAACAATTTGGCCAGGATACAGAGTTGATTACCTTTTTCTCTGTCACCCACATGTGTCTCTCTGACTAACAGTGTGCATCTCGACGTGTTCCAGAGGGAAGCAGAACAATGGGTAGTGAAGGGCCAACTTTTAAATGCAGCCTGCTCCAGCAGGCACCCTGGGAAACTCATGGAGATGAAATGTTAAATGACTGCAAGCTGCAAAGGCATCCGAATTGGATTTTTGCTCTTTCTGCCTCTTTTGACTCTCTCTTTGATCCCTGCTGGCAGCATGCTGGGCATGTGTAAAAACCACAGTTCATAGATACTGTTCCTATTGGGAAAGCAAAAGAAAAGCAGGCCCGATGGGCAGTAGGTTTTCTTCTCTGAAATGTCCAGGGGAACTAAAGTCAGGGGATGTTCCAAAAAGACAGGGGCAGACCCCTTCTCTGTGGGCCATTTTATTTGTGCTTTTTGACCAAAGGGTAAGTAGATAATCTTACATAGAACACCAAGCATAAGGAAACGTGAGCTCGTTAGCAGATTCCAGAATAAGCTTACTGTCCCTCTGAGCAGAAATTAGACCTTAGGAACAACTGGACATAGATTAAGAAGGTGCTAAAAAGGTGATTAACAGAAATTTAGCCATAAACATCCTAAGAGTGTGACAAAGGGATATTTATGCCTAAAGAAAATTTCAAAATAGCAGGTAGATGCTTGCAAGAGAAACACATGAAAAGATTTAAAGAGATGTCTGAATGAGGGTGTCACATGAGGCAAAGAAAGACATGTAATGACTCCCACTATTGTCCCTATATGGATTCCCACCAGCTTTGATTTTTTTTTACTATGGATTCTTTCTGCTTCCATATACCTCTTCAAAACCAGCCTGATGCTGCTCTCTGTTCTAAACCTTGACTCTGAGATCGAAGCTTATTCTTCTTTAAGGAGAATCATGGAAGAAACCATGGTTTTTGGCAACTGAGTGTACTGACTTTGACATGCCATTAGTTTGGGCTGCCATTATCAAGAACAAAGGATGAAGTGGTTTATAAAGAGCAAATTGTTATTGTTTGTAATTCCTGAGTCTAAATTACTGAGTTCAGGATCCCAACATAGCTGGTTCCTTTAGGGCCCCTTTTTGCATTGCAGGTTACTATATAGCCTTGTACCCTTATATTGATCATAAAGAAAGCTAGATAACTCCACATCTTCTCCAAATAGGAAGGCAACCCCATTCATGAGTGCTCTCTCTTCGTTATTGTAGCTGCTTCCCAGTGGACTAGCTTCCAAATACCGTCATATTGGTATTGAATTTCAATCCAAGAATTCAGAGGAAAGGGAAATGCTGAGTCCATTACATCCACTCTTCTGCTTCTTACCTTTCTTTACCATACTGAGTGAAAGGATCACCAGGAAACCTTGCTTTCATGTTACTTGTATATAATACATTTACATGGTGCCTGTCAGGGGCCTTGGCAATGGCACATCACTAATTCCCATGTAGAATTCATAGAAGCTGTACCTATTGTCTTCAATGCATATTTGGCAAAAAAAAAAAAGGTTAAGAACTCAGGAAACCAGGCAACAGAAAAAACCCAGAGATGGGGTAAAAGCAGTTTTTGACAAGTAGGAAGTCTTTGTCATTCTTTCATATAATAAAAATTGCAAGTAAATATGGTTTAAATTTTTTAAAAAAGTATACAGTCTCAGAATATTACCTAAAGCAAGTCATGTAAACCATCATAAGATATGCCTGTTCTTTTTCATATTCATGTACAGTTGTTGTTTGCTTATGAAAATAGTTCTACCTGATTGGTACTAATACACTCTTAAGTTAGGATACATTTGCAGATGGGCCTGACTTAACCATTTTTGCAACTTTCTCCAACTTTTCTCACACTGATAATTCAATACTGAGCTTTTGATATTTCTTGAATATTTTGGAAGATCATTACCTAGTTTTTCCTCTGATAATTCATTTTTCATGAAGAATGTTAATTCCTTTGGCTGGAGTATCTGCCTTCCTTTTATCAGAAATAATGTAATTTAGAGATATTATTTTGGTCATGAGCTCCTGAACTTAGAAAGATGGAGATATTAAGGAACTGATTGGATGGTTGGAGAGTGCCAAGCCTATTGTTTGCAAACATCAAGGATGGGCTGGATGATATTTTGGAGAAGCAAAAAAAAGGAGAGAAGACATTTCATGGACATGCTGTTGCTAGAAGGAGCAGAAGCAGACTGGGTTCACAGTGGTTTGGGGGGTCACAGTGGTTGGGCAAGTCTGAGGGTCGGAAACTGCATACTGCATTTAAGACACAGGGAATTCTGAGGGAAAAGGAGCAAGGGATATGGGGAAGACGAGTGTAGTTTCCACATGAAATGAGTGGGACACGTCAGACGCTTTGGTTATTAAACTCTAGAACTTGTGTTTGGGTTAAAGTTCACAGGTACTTTGAAAAGTTATGTGAGAAAGGGTGAGGCAAGGGAGAAGTTACCTAATGCATAGAAAAATATTGCAACTCAGTTAGGTTATAGAATGAAGCTTAACAGAAACCTCCAGTGAGAGAGAAATTGGATATTTGGAATAGGAATCTAGATTTGGTCAAAAAAAATACAAATAAAAATATCAATTAAATTTGGAAATGAAAATAATGAGTATGATTTGACCATAAATAGGTCCCCTTCAATATCTGAGATATACTTCAATTAAAAATACCCAATATTGGTGGTATGCTCATTTATAAACTGTTCAATAGTAGAGAAGTATTTCCTCAGTGAAATTCTCCTTGTTTTTGTGAAATTTAAAGTTAATTGGTATCAATATTCCATATGACAATCTGACTTTGCAGCTGAACACATTAGGCACACATCTTCAGCCTTCCTGCCCTTAGGAGTGTGAGGACATTCATATCGCCAGCTCCCAAGATAGGATATTCTTTGGAATGGAAACTGTTCTATGGTAATATTATAGGTACAAAAATATCTGGTCTTCTCTTTAGAGGTACAATAGCTGCCTGACATGATTTACTGATTATTGATGCCAGTTATATGTATCAATTCCATAAAAAAATAATTATTGAGCACACATCATGTTCATAGTAGGCACTTGGTGAATGTGTTAGCAATCTTCATGTTGAAGTACCTAGGCCTTCACAGAGTGGCTGCCAAGATAAAAGGATTATCTTGCTCAGGGGGAATTTAATTGTTTACATTTACTTTATCATTTTTCATTTAAGGAAATCACTCTGCCATGAACTTAGAAAGGTTCTATTAAGCCTAATGTTAATGCCAGTCTTGAAAGGAGTAATTAAGTAGGTACATTTTGAGAACCTTTCTTACTAATAAATAATGTACCATTTATTATTCTTAACTAGGTCATATTCTCCACAAATCATGCAGGTGTTCTTTCTGTGTTAGCACTGAGCAAGGGTGTCCTTCCTGCTTCCCGAACCACCATTACCAACATTCAGAGACTGCATTCATATGTACAATATTTTTATCCTGCCCTTGTATCTTCCTTTGAAGGTTGTATTATATAGAAAGGCTCAGATTCACTTATTAACTTCCAGTTTCCTGCAGCAGAAATATTTCAGGTAGAGTTCAATCCCTGCTGCCATAGTTCCAGCATCTTCATTTATAGCAACAGTTCTTAAGTCTACATCCTATGGCAAGGCAAGTGTGCTTAGAGGGACTGGATACATGCTGAGTATCTACCATTGACAGGGATTATAAGGAGGACCTTGATCACGGAGGTGAGGTACAGAAACACCCAAGCTGATAACAGAATCAAGTCCTAATGAAGTTTACTTTCAAGACATTTTTAGCATACTCTGGCAGGGGATATGGAAGGTAGGCATTTCTTGGACTAAAGTGTGCAGAGCTGGCCTCAAGTTCCAAGGTTTCGGTGCCATTGAACTTTGAAGAAATGGAAGTCACAGGGGAGCAATTTCTTCTCAGGGACTATTCCAGCTGTGGGGCATGGAAAGACTGACTTTCTGAAGTCAAGGATAAATGACAGGTTCTTCATTCTGCCCTACTGTCAGAATAAGCACATTAGGATCTCATAAGCCATCTTGATGGAAAGACAGACACTGAGAGGGTTGGCGCATAATCAAGGACTGAGACACATATGTATGACATATGTATATGTCAGACATATACATATAATTAGTACCAATACATGTGCCAGCTAATGTATCATCGATCAATCATAATATTGTTCTGTAAAAAGTACGAAATTTAAAATCTAAACAAAATACTGGATACATCCTTTTAGAAGAAAATATACAGGTTGCACTTGCAAACATCCACAGTTTTGTTTTTGTTTTTGTCTTTTCAGTTCTGGTAATTATTTAGCAATTTCTGTGCATGCTCCAAGCAAGCATTCTACAACAGAACACCATGCAGCTCAATCCTGTATTTTCTTTTCTCTTTTCTTTTTGATACTTTATTTACATTTCAAATGTTTCCTCCTTTCCAGATCTCTCCTTTGGAACCCCATTATTGCCTCCCCCCCGCCTCTGCCTCTATGTGGGTATTTTCAACATGTTTATACAGTTTGAAGAGAGCTTAAACTCTTGAATTTAGACCATCAGTTTGGTTTCCCATATTTTATTTTACTTTTGTACATTTTATTTTTCTGTGTCTCCAGGAAGAGTCTTAAGATAATGTAGGGTGAAAAAAAAAAAGCAATTTAACTTGCCTAGACTTTTTCTTATACTTTGACAAACTTAGTTCCCTTTCTATCCTGTGTCAATGTGATGGTTAGTACCATTCAACTTTCCATCAGGGTAAAGTTTTCATAGGCTGCTTAATCTATAAAGGATTCTCAGCTAAGCAGACACAAAGTGATGGACAAATCCCTACTCTATCTCTAATAAGTGACAGGATATATTCCAGCATCAGGGATCATATATAGCTGCCCATCTGTCACAGAGGAAGTCTGCCAAGATACTAATGCCAAGGACCTAAGAACAGGATGGTTTATGAATTCAGCATGGATGACTTGATATATTACTCACCTGTTTTTCTTCCTTTATAAACATGATTAAATCATATGTATCATTCAGCAAAATTTTGTGAAGCCCCTTTAATACAACATATTATCTAAAAATAGTTCATATAGAAATCATTTATGGTGCTAAACTACTCTAACGCCCTGCACTCAAAAAAGCAAAAAAAAAAAAAAAACCTCAAAAACAAAAACAAAACAATAACAAAAACTGAAGCAGAAGAATCATTGTGAGTTTAAAGTTAAAACAGTATAAAATTGCCTCAAAATAAATGAAAATTCAGAGCCAGAGAGATGAGTCAATAAGAAAAAACACTTATTACTAAGCCCAATTACCTAAATTGGATTTCCAACGCCCACATGGTAGAAGGAAGAGACTGATTTCTCCAAGTTATCTTCTGATAGCAAGTTGCAGGGAATCTGACACCCTTTGCTGGACTCATCAAACTCCTGAACACATATGGTGCACCAATTCATTGCTGTAAACGTAACATATATATACACAATAAATAATTAATGAAATATTTCAAATAGGTAAAAGAAAATTTGAAAATACCCATCAAAACTTTGTGTCTAAATATACAAAGTTTTTCTTAAAAACTTAGGTGCACAGAAAATTATTGCTTTATCATTTATTTGTTACACTATATACAATACCAAAGTATTTTACTGTTAATGTCAAAGGGCATCCATATGGATATAAGTACGGAATTCAATAATACTATTCCCAAGAGAAAGAGTGTCCTCTGGTTTACATTCATAAAGAGAAACCAAGAAGAAAGCAGTCAGAAAATTCTCTCTCTGTGTGTATGACATATGCATATATTTCTACATAGGTATGTATGCATTCATTTATACATATAGCCCTCTCACATAGAAGGTCTAACATGCTCTTTTCTCTCTTGCTTTCTCTTTCTTTTGCTTTCCCTTCCTCCCCCTCTATCACCCCCCGATGCTCATGGCTACCCTCTACTCCTCTACTTCTCTTCTCTTCTCTTCTCTTCTCTTCTCTTCTCTTCTCTTCTCTTCTCTTCTCTTCTCTTCTCTTCTCTTCTCTTCTCTTCTCTTCTTCTTCTTCTTCTTCTTCTTCTTCTTCTTCTTCTTCTTCTTCTTCTTCTTCTTCTTCTTCTTCCTCCTCCTCCTCCTCCTCCTCCTCCTCCTCCTCCTCCTCCTCCTCCTTCTTCTTTTATTCTTCTTCCTTTTCTTCTTCACCCCCTTTCTCTCTGTCTGCCTCTACTACCCTCTTAACATTCCTCCCCATGACCTGAATAAACTCTATTCTATACTAAAAGAATAAAATAGGACTAACACGTTTTCTTTGTCATTAGCATAGTTTTTAAATTTGATACTTTGTCTTACAAAATCTTGGTGACTTAGAATAAGAGAAGTCCTCATGATCTTCATTTCTCTCTTTGGACAGATAAGAAACAACTTTGGGTGGGGCCGAGCTATGAAGAGAAAGCAACCTTGGAAATGTTTAAATCAATGTTGGTAGGTGACTTACATCTCCTTGTAACTCCCTCCTCTTATATACAAGGAAACTGAGGTTGGAGCAGTTGCCATAAAGATTGAGCTGCCACAGAGCTAATTTATAACACTTTTGGGAGCAAATCAGTCTCCTTTGGTCCACACTCCAAGGCTTCAATTATACCATAGTTTCCCCACCTATTAAAAAGGTTCACCTGTAAACCAAGCTCATGTTAGAAGCGATGTTTCTGAGCTGAGGCGGAGAGTCAAAGCAAGCATCCTATGTACTACTAAATTCAGGAGATGATTAAGACATCAACAATCCAGCCTTTTGCCCCAGGTGATTATTTATAAGGGCTCTAAATCACCACTGTAAATGTACCCAATGAAGAAATTTACATTTAGCAGAGAAAAGGCTGAAGGTGTTTTTAATAAAATACTTTGACAAATAGCTTGAGAATGTGCAGACAAGAGCTTACTCTTGTGGGCTATGTTGTCTTGATGACAGGTGCTGGACTGTGTTCTAAAGGACCTGTCTCTGCACAACCTTACTTTGGATGATAGAGACACATCTCAGGGTGTGGCCGTTGAGAACTTACACATGCTTTTCCTGATGTAATCAAAAGTTCAGTGTATGCATGCTCTATCATTTTAGGATGGCCACTGCTTTCATTTGCCTAGCTCACCAATGATGGCTGACAGTCTTTGATGAGCATCTGCTTGGATGGTCTAAAGAAATGGACATCAGAAAAGACCATTTATGCTTTTAATCCCTGTTCTGAGGCCAATCCAATATTGTCTCATTGTTGGAAACTTTTAATGTCATGCACATTTCTTTCTCAGTTCTTCGGAAGAGCTAGTTACCAGAGTGGGAAATGAAATCTGTCTGCAAATACTTCAAACAAGACCTATATGATCATAAGTGAGATATTGAATAGGACAATGGCTGCTCTCTCATAAATCCATATTTTAAATGAACTGGTGAACAAGGGACTCAGAGGCTATGTGCCTCGCAGATTTGCACAGTCTCGGGATAGCTGTGTATCTGTGCATTCTGTGAGGTGTCCTCCCTTTTTTCAGATAATAAACTATATCCTCCTGTAACAACTTAAATAAGTACATATTCTGTGATGTAGATTTTTAATATTTGGGCTGATAGTTTGTTTCTTGATAAATTATAAAGCAGTCACACTAATATCAGCTCTTCAAAAAAATCCAATAAATCTATATTGAAAAGTTAAAAGTAAAATAAAGCAAATAAGGAAAATATTTTAGGAGTAGAAGTGTTATAAACTTACATTAATACCCCTTCAGTGAAGACTATCATTTATAGCATCTGAAGGCACCATGTATGCATCCGAAGGAGGGAAGCAGTAAACAAATTTACCAGATATGATGTCCATGAATCATATCAGTGGCCACTAAGGCACAATAAATGTAAGGGTACAGTAGTTGTGCAGCACCTTGGATATCACTAAAAGCTCTAATTAGACTTCAAAACTGTTCAACAAAAGGGAAATTTTGGCTGGTATAGGAGATCTAGCTAACTACTCAGTGCTGATATAGTAATTGTTATTGGGGAAAAAAACCTATAATCACTGACTTACCAAAGCAGAATAACCCATAACAATAATGTATAAACCTACATAAGTTTTAACACACAAAAAAATGTGTAACACTTAATCCCACAAATCTGGAAGATTACAAGTTAAAGGCCAGCCTGGCTTATATAGTGAGTTTAAGGTCTACCTTATGTTACATCATAATACTGTTCCTAATATTTATACATTCATATATATATATGTGTGTGTGTGTATGTGTGTGTGTGTGTGTGTGTGTGTGTGTGTGTGTGTGTGTGTGTGTATCTGTATGTATCTATACTTAAATATCTGTAGGAAAAAAATCCTAAATTCTTATCACATTTTCATTTGACCTAATTATTTTCCATTATCTAAAGAGGTATTTGGTTGATTCTATTCTCTCATTCCAAACAATGGCATCTACTGACATCAGCCACTTCTCATGCTCCTTTACATAGTGGCTGCTGCAAGAATGAAGGCTTGGCCAGCTTAGAAACTATACTTGAAGAGATATCCGAGAAGATAAGGGAAGTGCAAGGCTTTTCTCTCCTGGCATGAGCACAAAAGAATACAATTTGGTTTGCTGAAGCTCTTATGTCTGCCTAGTTTTATTCCTCAGCTGCATCCTCAGTGGTCCCAGTTCCCCTTATGTGATAATGAATTTTGAATCATCCACATTGTATATTTTTTTTTTCATTGTAGGAATCCTCCGAAGATGGGCACGTATGATCAAGCATGATTATCCATGGTTACAAGAACAATGCACGGAACACTGTGGCCTCTGTGGCAATCCTGTCAGGATTCACTGTCTACATCCAGTTTTGCTTGTACATTTATTGTTGACTGATGACTCTGTCCTCTACCTTCATACCATGGAGTCAAAGTGTCAGAGCTCAAAGGACTGAAGAGATGAAAAGTAGTGTTTCTTAAACTTTTATCAGGAATCAGTCACCTCAATGGTGGCTGCAATTAAGATTCTGAAGGTTCTATCTGGGAAGATGCTGATGGAGCAGTTTGGGGGGAGTGGGAAAGTTTCAGATACAGTATCAAAAGGTTATTTTCCTTACGGTTAAAATATTCATTCACAATATTGGCATAGAGATTTATATGTTGATTTTTTTTATCTTGCAAGTGTTATAAGATTTTTTCTTTTCTTTTTTTTTTTCTTTTTCTTTTTCTCTTTAGATACTTTATTTACATTTCCAATGTTTCCCCCTTTCTAAGTCTCCTCTTTGGAAACCCCCTATCCCCTCCCCCTCCCTGCTTCTATGAGGGTATTCCACCTCCCATCTGCCCGCCGCCCACCCACTCTAACCACCAAATCAACAAAAATAAAACATTTTGTTGATAGTTCAACAGAAGCAGTGTACTTCCACCAGGAGCCTAGAAGTTTTGAAAGTGTTAAACACCTAAAATTTGCTGTGAAAATCATTAAAGATCTTTACAAATAAATTCAGGAATGGTTGCCATCATCATTTCTCTCTCTCTCTCTCTCTCTCTCTCTCTCTCTCTCTCTCTCTCTCTCTCTCTCACTTTCCTTCTTACATTGCCTCAATCAGATCTTGGATAAGGAAGCAAGGATTTTAGGGCCTAACATTTTATTACCCAAAACATAATAAGGTAAAAGATTTAGAGATATGTTTACTCATGCACATGAGAAGTTGGCACACTGATTTCTACCAAACACTAATTAAAAATTTCCAGGAGGATACATTAGATGAATGATATTTTATGTTAGTGTGTTATAAGGACTTAAATTGTTAGAAAATACATGTTAATCAATGCACAGTTATCAATATGATAATATAATTCTTTATGGAAATCAAAAAAGACCTCTTAATATTTGTATAGCATTAAAACATAACAAATAACTCAGTAACAGAATCAGTGTTTGGAAGAAGATAGAAAGAACTATAGGCAAAACAACTTCTGACTTCCAAATACACTGAAAAATGATGGTTATCCAATCAGCATAGCCATGACTTCAAAATGAGTCCAAAGACCAATGGAACAGAATAGAAATTTCAACTCAATTTTCAGTTAATCAATCTCTCAATGCTTTCAAAAGTATGAAATGGAGAAGCAGTTGTCTCTTATGTAAATAGTCTTAACTATTTGTAAACTATATACTCAGAAGAAGCTTGAACCCATAAACAAACAAATATACAAACAGGCACAAACAAAAAAGCCTCAGAATGGATTACAATAACGTGTAAGGCCCAGAATGATTGATCTACTTGTTTGATCCATAGGGAAAATGTCTGGTGGGATTGGTACTGTCAAGAATTGCTTTGGTATTAAACCTGAAAAGGACTGTCAATAAAGAAAAATAGATGAGTGGAGTTACATTAAAGTATAAAAACTTTATGACATATAAAACAATTAACATAATATATTAGGAAATATATTGTCCCTATATTAGGAAATATATTTTCAAATCTTACATGTGATAAAGCACTTAATAATCAGAATATGTGAAAACTTAAAAATCTCAGTGCTCAAGAGTAAGCGATCTAATTTTAAAATAGAGGAAGTAAAACAAACAGACATCTCTCAAAAAAAGAACATAAAATGGCCAAATGTTTAGGCAGAATGTTCAATATCACAAGCCATCAAGTAAATGCTCATCAAAGCCACATTAAATATCAATTTACCTGACTAAAGCAACTATTATCTAAAACATAAAAAAATTTTAAAAATCTACTATGGATCTGGAAACAGAAAACCAGACTCTTGAAGGGCATATAAATTAAGGAAATACAGCAGTTTCTCAAAATAATGTGACATGGAAGGACAAATCATCTAACAGTCTTATTCCTGGAAGGGATGAGTTCTGAATGTCCAAAGAATACTTGGACTTCTGTGTTAGCACAAAAATATTATAGCAGACTGCATGGACAATCACCAACTGCCTGGTAATGAGTGAGTGGAAGTGGATGACTTTACAAGTAAAATGTGTGCACATGTGCACAAAGACATATGCACGGAATTTCTTTCTCTCTTCCTCCCTCCTTCCTCCCCCTCTCTCCCTCTTCCATCTCTCTTCCTTTTCCTTTCTTTCCCTCCCTCTCTCTCTCACACCCCTCTCTGACTCTATCTGTCTCTATCACTCTGTCTCTGTCTCTCTGTCTCTGTCTCTCTGTCTCTGTCTCTGTCTCTGTCTCTCTCTCTCTCTCTCTCTCTCTCTCTCACACACACACACACACACACACACAATTGAATGCTTCTCAGACATAAAAGAAAATAAAATTTGTAGAAACATAGATAAAAGATCATTTTGAATGAAAAGCCCAGATTCATGGCACATAACATCACATTCATGAAGAGTCAGTGAAGCTAACTTCATATGTGCAGAGAAGAGTGGTTTCCAAAAGTGGACACACTGGATCACAGGAACACTAGTCAATGGGTGCAAAGTCAGAGATAATACACTCTTGTTTTTATTATAGAGTGGGGTGATAGTGAATAGTAGATGAAGCACTAAGACAATGTAATGTACCAACAATAAATGGCATGTTGACTAATAGGGACAATACGTCTTCTCCAGGGAGGAGCCCCCTGATAAAGTATCCAATACCAAGTGGTCAGCCAAGTGCGTATGCATACGTAGGAGCAAACTTAACTTACACTGATGAGTGTTACCAATTTTACAGGCATGTAGGGCCAAGTTAAGGTGTTGGCATCTATGTTTTCTCAGGTTTCTGAAAGAGAAGCTATGGCTACACTTTTCCAGACTCCAGTGTCTTTGGGTCATCCTTGGCTTGTTGCTCTAACATTCTTGTCTCTGCTTTCAACATCACTTGACCTCTTTTGTACTTCTCTTATAAGGACATTTGCCATTGGATTTCAGGCTCACCAAGATAATCCCAAATGATCCCCTTAAGATCCTTAACTTAATTACATCTACAAAGACTGTATTTCCTAAATCAGTTAACATTCACTGGTTCTGGGATGAAGACATGTGCCTACATTTTTGAGTGTACTGTTCAACACTTTATCAGTAAAAGCTGTAAATACATACTTTGTAATACACGTAGGGTTTGACTAAACAATAGCATTAAAATGTCTCTGAGGATGAAGATGGCAACTGTGAAGATATGTGACAAGGATGTAAATCCTGAAAGATATGGGCTGATTTCACTGTTGACAGAAGTCTCAGGCAGACCTCTGGTTTACAAAGAGGACCTTTATAAAATATGACATTCCTTCTCAATTTCACATACATATATAAAGTGTTTGGATTTCATTCACTCTTCTTTATCCTCTTTTAACCTCTTCTCATTCCCACTCACCTTGTCTTCCCAACACATCCCTTCCCCCCCTCCCCCCCCCGCCTTCAGGGTGCTGTTGTTGTTGTTGTTTTGTTTTGTTTGATACTCTAGTAAGTTCAATTGAAACTGCCCAAATAGAAGTGGCAGTGTCTACTGGAGCATGGGCAATGAACCAATGGCTACAGCATTGAAGAAAATTACTTCTTGACACAATAGTCATTAACGATCAATGATTTCTAAGGATGGAATAAATGGAGCTTCAAAGATGGAGGGCAAGAACAAAGAACTTAATGAACTCAAACTTGACTTAGACTATACCCAAACTAGCTATGCCAAACATGTGAAGAGGACAGTATATTCCCTAGCCACATTTTACCTGGAAAAGAAAACCAGACAGAGATATGACAACAAAACCAGAAAAATAAAAGTACAAGTAAAAGTGAACTGAATAGAACATTAGAGTGATCATTCACTGTGATGGAGTAGGACTTGTCCTGGGGATGTAATACTGTTACAGTGTATGAAAATCAATAAACATGCTGCAGCACATCCACAGAGTGAAAAGCAAAAAGTGTATGATCATTCCAATAGATTCAGAAGACTACTCGATAAATTCACAAGTCGTTTAGAACAAAACTCTATACAAATTAGATACAGAAGATACTAGGTCACACATGACAAACCCATACCTAAAAACTCAAGGAAGTGGGGAAGAGAAAAGGTTTTCTACATGACCTGAGAAACAACAAAGGTACTTATATTAACCATCTCTATTTAACTTGGCGTTGAAAGTCTCAGCCAGACAAAATAAAGCAATTTCCTCACATTGGAAAGGAAGTAAATTATCCCAGCTCATGGGAGGCATAAAAATACGGATTGTAAAAATTAAAATACTTTTAGCACTAAAATATTTCTAAAGAATTTTCAGACTCAAAATCAACATTTACAAGTAGGGAGGATTTCTAGAGACTAGTAATCAATCTGTGGAAAGGAGCAAAGTAGTTACAACCACAATAGCCACACAGTAACGTGACCTAAGTCATTTGGACAGTCAGATCACACACTACTTTAATCCAAGGACCACTGCATGGTGCAGCACTCCAAATACAAAGATGATGGATTTTCTTTGCTCTGTTATTTATTAATCTTTAATTTATAGAAACATAAATGATTGGTATATTTCATTATAAAAGTTGAGAGACCTAACAGTTTCTAGCAAAGATTTGGTTCTTGGGAACCAACATCCATGTACAGTGCACAAGTTGATGAGTGCTCCTCACTTTTTGAAAGAGTTACTAGTCATTTTGTTCAGAAAGACACTTAGGTAGGCTCTATTTTTATTACAGACATCACTGGGCAAAGTCAGATAGTTTTAGCAAGCCACAAAAATGTGACATTGGTAATAATATATGTTACTCAAAACATCATTGAAAAATAAGAAAAATAACTGCAGGAATGATGTGGTCATGGACAATGCCCTTCTCTGCCAGTTTGGAAAATGAAAATATCTTCCTGGGGACACGGAAAAATGGCTCATCAGGTATCATACTTTCTGAAAAGCTTAATGATCATATCCCCAGCACTATGAAACTATTGGGCGAGCATGAACACTCACCTGTAATTCCAGTGCTCAGAATTTAAAGACAGGGAACCCTACACTGTTCTAGATAAATAAATTAAACAAGATGGTACTCCTCCCACTGGGCAGAACCCTTCCATACAAATTAGCATTCAAAAGTGCACTAACAGAAATGACCACAGACCAATAATCAACTGAGGTTTCTCTTCTAAGATGTGTCAAGTTCACAATCAAGATTAGCCTTAACAAAATGGCTCCAAGCAAATTATGACAATATCAGGTTTTCTGTCCTGATGTTTACTTAATTAAAAGTCAGCAAACACTGCAGTGAGCAGTGTCCTGACAACTCTAGAATGTGAACTTACTTAATCTCCGTGGCAGTCTTACAAAGCAGGTATTCTCATTATTCTCATCATATGAAAGACAGCACTGATACAGAGGACACTTGGGGTGTAATCATACCACTTAGACAGTGACCTCAGTTCTTTTGCTGTGGTATTCCTTTGCTTAGCAATATACTTTGTTGATGTGTCAACGTGCTTCAGAAGCATGGGAAAGATAAGACCTGACTGCTTAACACACAATAAACAGATCTGATAATTTTACTATTTCTCTTTGCAGAACATTGTTGGACTTGGAACATTCCTCTTTTAAAATAGGACCCAGGAGTTCCAAGATCTTAAATAAACGGGCTGCATGCAAGATTCTTGAGAAAAAAATAAAAATGCTTTGAGTTTGTATGCTTGAGAAGAAACAGGAGGATGAGAAAGCGATTGAGTTGAATTGTCTGTTAGCCAAGAGCTGTACTGATCCAGCAGCAAGCAGTGCCACCAAAGCAAAGCAGGTGCCACCAGGCAGTATATTGGGGGCCGAAAGCAAACAAAGTAAGATGCCTCTCAGAAAGTTTTGTATGGGAGAGGAAAAGTCTGCACCAGAGGAATGGACTTGGTTAATAAATACACTATCCTATATGAAAAAATGTGGTAAAAGAGGGCACACAAAAATTCGGTGTATTTGGGCTATTTGGTAGTGGCTTTTCCTTTTCTGTGTAGGAAAATAAATGTGACATGGAATCAGGCTGCATCTAGCCACCTAGAAGCAAGGGGTGACTGTATTTTTAACCTCACTATCTTCTATTTTTGGGCACACTGGATGAATATATATATATATATTCAAATTGCTGTTTGTGAATCAGGTGAGACCAAGCTTTGGAAAGGTGCTTTCTCTCCAAACATGAGAATCTGATTTCAGATCTCTGGACTCTACAAAAAAAAAAAAAAAAAAACAACTTGGAATTGATACATGCTTGTGTACACAACCCCAGATAGAGGCAGATTTATCCTAAAATTTTGCTGGCTAGCTAACCTCACTGAAACAGTGAACTTCTGGTTCAGTGAGAGAACCTACTTAAAGGCATTAAGGGCAAAGAACAATACACAAGACATAAGAAGCCCTTTCCAGTTCTGGTTCCTGCCTGTGCATGTGTGAGCTGGTTCACATGCATGTAGAGCACATTCTCTCTCTTTCTCTCTCTCTCTCTCTCTCTCTCTCTCTCTCTCTCTCTCTCTCTCTCTCTCTCTCTCACACACACACACACACACAAACACACACACACACACACACA
>CM052715.1:14951916-14962437 GCA_028551405.1 Uromys caudimaculatus | reverse complement strand
CATTAGATATGAAGCAAAAAGACAGAAATTCATCTGATTGCCAAAAATGTAAGAAAAATACAGTGAATGGAGTTCTCTATAGATATCACAGGGTGGTAAATTCTGAGTCAGGTGTTTTGTTAGTAAAGATTGGTACCAATGCTCTGTAGGCGCTGTGTGGTGAGACTTTCCGCATTGTATGTGAAAGTGGATTAGATAATTTATAGTTTTCCTTCCAACTATTAGATTTGCTATTGCTATGTTTATTTTTCTCAGGGCATGCTGAGACATTGACGAGGCAGTCAATGAACACTCTTACATGAATGCTCATTGTTGAGAGCGAAGCCCGTGGTTCCCAGGGTTGCCATTGTGCCATCTTTCTCTACCACATTCCCAATGTTGATCTCAAAAGGAAGTGAAATCCACAAGAGCAATTTCTCTCTAATTGCATAATTGCTGCATTTGGTGTAGCACTAGTGGGGAAAAAATGTCTTGACATCTTGAAATTTCAGTAAAGAATTACTTAATAAAGACTCTAGACTGAAATAATTGTTTACTTAAAACTGGAATTTACAGAAAAAAAACCTCAAACACTATTTCCTCCTTCCTACTGCCACATAATTAAATAATTTCACAATTAATTACTTTCAGGAGAGATAATTTGTTTTCATTAAAATATGTAAATATGCATCCCTTGCTGTGCATTTTTTTTTCTAATGCTTTCTCACCCACTGTTGTGCTGATGTTCAGTGATAGGGTTTAAATCATAGCCCAGGTCCTCTACCCCATAGCCTAAAAGAGGCAGAGGACTTTCCTCTTACAATACCACCTCCTCCAGCCTAGGACCCCCATCATTCATTTTTTCAAACATCTTCAAGGTCAATTTCCACTGTCCCTTCCTGACTCTGTTTCCCACAGTTCAAGCTTAAGGACCCAACTCATCTTACTTCATGACTGATCAAAGCAAACACTGGAATCAAGGAAATTCAAGAACCAGTCTAGTGAAGGGATAGCAAAGGGGCTCAGGTCTCTGAGTATCTTAACAGGATTTAAAGAAATTGGCTTGTGTGAAAGGCCTTGTAGAAAATGTCTCTTTGCAGGATTTTCTGGTTCTCGTTTTAAAAAAGAAACAGAAAATCCTGCAAAGAGACTTGCTGCATTCCTTTCTTTTATATCTCAGTACAAGGCATTCTCATCTACAAAGTTCATTCCTGGGAATCACAATCAAGTTACTAGAACGTCCACCAAATGGCTCAATGTTCCAGGTGATGTCTGCATTTTGTGTAGTAATACTTTCAAAGCTATCCAGTCATGCCCAGCGCTCAGGCTGTAACGTGGACACACTAGCAGGAAAATGTCCACGTAGGGAAAGGGAATGAGGTGCTGGACTTTCCTCACTGTGTCTCATTGCTATCTCGATATTCACCCTGTTGTTGAAACAAACATGGAAGAAAAAGTAATATTTTTTCTCTTAGATCATCCAGGGTTTAATGAGCTCTGTTGAGTTTCTGAAAGATCACCACCCCAGTAAAGTGTGCCAGAAAGAACTAAACATGAGAATTGCAAGTATCTGACATGGATAAAGTCTAGATAGATGCCTCATAGAGAGCCTACTATTTTCTGATGATAGGACATAGCCATAAAATGAATTCTAAAGATATATAGCTATACCCATATATATATATATGGGTGTGTGTATATATATATATATATATATATATATATAGGTATATATATATATAGGTGTATATAAATATATATATAGGTATATATATACACACACACACACACACACACACACACACACACACACACACACATCCATATAAGGGAAGTAGATGGTAATGAATGCATGTGACCACAACTGGATAATGGATAAAGAGTGACAGATTATGAAGCACTAAGACATAGACAGGATGACTTTATCAAAACCCTCCCCTCAAGGCTCAGGGATCAGTGAACAAGAAGACCAACTGTACGAGCCAGATGTGATGAATGACTCGGAGGAAAAAGTATTTTCCAGATATGACCGGACTCTTACATTTATGAACACAGAGACTGTGACAGCATACACAATACCTATATAAGTCCAAGACACACAAAATAATAGAACTGTGAAGGGAAAGTGGACACAAAGCACTACCCCCTAATTAAGAAGTGATTTGCAATGGATAACTTCTGGGAATGAGGAATATCAGTTCTCTCTAATGGAGTGTCACTGGGCATATTAACTACTCTCTAGGGCAAACCATGTGACCAGAAGTAGGCCAATGAAATTGACTCCATTTATTTTTGTGTATTCTTTATTTTTGTTTGTTTGTTTACTTTTTCTTTTACTTGATTTTTGCTTTTCATTTTTCTTTGATTCTTTTTATATTTTTAGTTAATATTTATTTTGTTCTTTAAGTTTTCTGTTGAGAAAGAGAGAGAGAGAGACTTAGAGAGAGAGAGAGAGAGAGAGAGAGAGAGAATGAATCAAAGAACTCAAACTTTAATAAGTAGGGAGGTAGGAGAATCTGGAAGGTCTTGAGTGTTCAAATATAAAATTCAAAATTTAATAAAGGTGAATTGTTAAAAAAAGAACTTATAATGAATTATAAAGTTTATAGATAACTTTAGGGGAAGGACTGATTACTTAAGTAGAAAGAGAGAAGGCAGAAGACATCTAGTATCAAAGAAATCCTTTCCCCCCTTTTAGATCCTTTGGTCAAATTCTATTTGAATGAGCAATAATAGCACTAATGACATCATATGTTTTTTATGGATTCCAATTAAGAATAAAACATTTTTATTTTTTGAATCTATCTTACAAGAAATAGGGGAAGGATAAAAGGAAGAAGGAAGGAAAGAAATAGAAAGAAAATGTCAGAAAGAAAATTTAATTTCAAATAAAAGAGAAAGAACAACAGGTTTCCCAGACATTCTTTTCAGCTGAGAGATCCAAAGATGTGGAAAGTTCTTAGCAGTGACCACTGAAGATGTGTGGGATGGGTGTAGCTTAGAGTTTCTGTTGGTACACTACCTATTTCTACAAAAGACATGGTCTCTGTCCTTGGAGACGTCACTCTTGTCTGGCTTTTGTTATAAAAGCAAAACCTCAGACTTCTATTATTGGATGCTGACTTCCATTTTTAACACATATATGAAAGCAGCTGCAGGAGAAGCAGTTCTCTAGAAATCAAAACAATCCCAGGTATTGTAGGCTTTCCTGTAAGATCTGCCTAGCTGAAAAGGACATCACAGTGGCTTTTAATTTATTTTGTATAGAAATTCTTTAAAATTACAAGGAAAGGATAAACAACAATAAATATACAAATAAAATATTATTTGACTAATTCACGGAAAAGTGTTTATTATCAAGTACAGAATGACTAGGTGCCACTAAAGCCAATTTCTTTTAAAGATTTTTTAAAATTTTTGAAAACTGACCATGTAAGGGAGAAAGAAATCATATCACCAGAGTCAGCACAGCCCTTCTAAGCACACATGGTGTAAATTAAGACCTTTAGCTGTTGTTGCAATTTTTTTTTTCTGCTTTACACAGAACAATTTTTAAAGCGCCTAATCATTTGGTAGTTTCTAATCTGTTTTCTAAGGACCCTCTGGAAGGTTATGGCCTCTATCCCCAGGCCTTTAAAATGAAATGCTAACAGACCATTAACTGCAGTGGTCCTGAAGGCCCTCTGCATCCTGCCTCTCCTTTGTTAATTAAGGAGATGCCATCAAGGCAGCCAGGGTCTGAAGTCTGACCTACCTTGTGAGATCAGCTTACAAATGTCTTTTGGCTGCCTTATGTGCAACATAACTTTCAAATAAAACCCAGGAAAGAATACAATTCTCCTCTTTCCTTAACATCTATAAGAGTACATGATGTATCTCAAAGTAGAATTGAAAGCAATCTTATTTATCTCATGTCATTGAGGAGGATAGTGTCACAGGTTAAACAGCACCAATCAAAGGAACCAACTTTTTTAGCTAATTATTTGAAAAGGAATATTTCATAATATGACATACAATATACTTCCTTTCCTTTTATTTATCCTTTTGTTATGGAAATACATAGAATCTTTAAAATATAATAAAATAAAGAATGCATAAAATAAAATTTAATAAATTAAGTAAATTCTTTGTAAATTCTCTCCTATAGCAATTCAGTATATAGAAAAATGCACCAAATTGTTTAAGCTTATTTTTCACCTTGAATTTATGGTAATCATCATTTGGCAAAGATAGAATTCTTAGAGTTCATTAGTCTATGAGTCTAAGCAAATTGGTGGTCACCAAGAAAGTAAGAGACCCTGTCTCAAAAAACAATAGTAATAAAATAAAAAGTAAGCTAGTGTTTAAAGAAAGAGGACACCCTAAATCAAACTCTTGGCCACCCCCCATTCACACACACTGGTGTTTACACACACATGCGTGAGCACAGTGTCTCGTAATTATCTGTTTCTAATCAAATGAGGCCTGATATATGACTTTTGCATGCTGATAGATATTTTATGTCATTTTATTTTCCTGGAATGCTGGCCGTTAAAGTTTTCAAATTTACTTTAAAATCATTATACAATATATTTTGATCATATTATTCACCTTCTCCCAACCCCAAGTCTTCTCAGAGTCTTCCTACCTTCCTCCCCACCCAACTCCATGTTCTTACCCCCCCCCCCCCAGTGGGTACGTGTCTCAAAAACAATAACAACAACAGAACTAAAAAACCAAAAAAACAATGAATGTTAAACCAAAAACCAAAAGCAAAAAACAACAAAAAAAAACCCAAAGGAACAAACAATAGATTCCAACTGACATGGTTAATCCCAGCACTAAGGAGGCAGAGGAAGGAAAATCTCTGTGAATTGTAGGGCAGCCTGATCTCAAGATGGAGCTGCAAAACAGCCAGGGCTTCACAAAGAAACACTGTCTCACAAATCACCACCACCACCACCAACAACAAATACCCGAGTATATTTTGTGTTATCCATCTACTCCTCAGAATGAGGTTTGCCCCCAAATGTCATTGATATATCAAGTGTTGCTACGCTGAAGAAAACTGAATTGATTTTCCATCTCCCAACAGGTATCAATTATAGAGAACTTCCTGGTTATGTATCGGACTTTGTGTGTACTTCTCTTTATCTGGCTTACATGTTGTCTGGCTTAGACTTGCACCGTTCTTGTGCATGCTGTCACAGTCCCTGTGTATTCATATGTACATGAGCCCTGTTGTATCTGGAAGATGCCATTTTTGGACCCACCCAAACCACTGGTTCTTATGATCTTTGTACCTTCTCTTTCACATGAATACCTGATCCCAGAGGGAAGAGAATTTTATGAAGACATCATTCCATTCAGGGCCAAG
Source organism: Uromys caudimaculatus (assembly GCA_028551405.1). Classification (NCBI taxonomy): domain Eukaryota; kingdom Metazoa; phylum Chordata; class Mammalia; order Rodentia; family Muridae; genus Uromys; species Uromys caudimaculatus. Next base: position 14,957,102 of record CM052715.1, on the reverse strand, counting down.
TTATCCAAGCCATTTAGTGTTTGCACAGTTTCTAGTTGTGAGTCTTGGCATAAAATATCATTTATTTTAAGAAAACAATTCTCTGAAGAAGGTTAAGTGATGAACTTATCTATCAGTAATATAGCAATATATGAATCATTTTACTGCTATAATTCTTTTCATCAGGATAATATAGTAATTTTCCCCTGGGCCCATGACATGTCTAGTCTAAGATCTCAACCACATTAACAGTTTCAATACTGAGTTCTGTTTCATTGAGTGGGCCTTAAATCCATTTTTAAAAACTGTTTGGCTACTCCTATAATGATACAGCTGGAATTACAGCAGTATAACATTTAGGCAGATCACTGTGGTAGCTTACAGGCTTTGTAATGGTGACTTTTCTATTATAGAAATATATATAGTACTTTCCAGCATTATTAATGCTAGTTACTGAAGATGAAACTTGTGGCTGGCACTTGCTTGGTTTCTTCATGACCAATGATAAAACTACTTGATATTTTCAGCAATTGGTTCTTCATATCATGTTGTATAAAGAAACCAATAGCATTAGAATCAGATTGTAATGTTTGAGGTGTCTCTGCAACTCCTATGGCTAAGTACTCAACAAGGTATAACCAATTGATACTCAAAGAACCAACTTTTTTGTTTGTTTGTTTGGTTGGTTGGTTTGGTTTTTCGAGACAGGGTTTCTCTGTGTAGCCCTGGCTGTCCTGGAACTCACTCTGTAGACCAGGCTGGCCTCGAACTCAGAAATCCAAGTGCTGGGATTAAAGACATGCACCACCACTGCCCGGCGTGAACCAACTTTTTGTTAAAGTTGACTTTTGTGATGTTTTATATTTCAAAAGCACACTAAGAGTTTTAATTTCATTCTGTTCAATTTTTTAAAATGGGTTTGTTATTCTTTTCCTAACTCAGGTAGATGTTTAACTTTTTATGCATTTCTTCATTTTCAGCCAAGGGAAAAGCACAAATGTCCCTGAATAAAAGATTGAATAAGTACACCCTGGCATAGTCACACAATAGATCAGTCAGCATAGAAATGAATGCAGTACAGTAGCTTAGAATGTCATGGTTAAACTTAAGGAAGTTACACAAAATGAAAGAAGTTGGACATCAAAGAATAAATAGCAGAAGTGGCCATCTTCAACATTCAATAGCAAGTTAAAATAACGCAAGGGGTTAGCATCAAAATGATGGTTGCCATTATGAAAATATCTAGTTATTTCAATCGTGCCTGGTTTTGTTCAATTATAGTTACCTGGATTTACACATTTTTTCAAAACTCATTAAATGACATACTTTCAATCAATGCATGGCAGTCTAGGTGAAATTTTCCTTTAGGATAAAATATGATTATATGAGAACATGAATTACATGGTATGCTATAGCAATTGTCACACATTATTACCTAGGTATCTTTCGTTGATATTAATGTGCTGTTCTTTATTTTAATTTGTTGTTCTTGGTCTGTAGTGGAGTGGTAATGTCAAAACTGAGCATGAGAATTTAGGGAAATGATGAGCCTCTGAGTGATACTCATGCGTAAAACTCATCTATTTGAGTAAATGAACTTGTTCATGTATTAAGTGAACAAAAGTACCTACTTGCTAATACCAAGATGCCTTACTGTGATACAGAATGTTCTGACTGCTTGCAGTGGTAGACAGCAGTCAGTACACATCTCTGTATGTCAATGCACATCCATCAGACAGGTTCAACAACAAACAGAAAGAAGGATGAGCCTCTTGCATCTAAAATGGTTTAAAAGTATCTCATAACAGAAAAGATTTGGTTTTATAAAGTGCCTACCTAACACTTCACTATTTTCCACTAGTATCTTTTAGGCCAAAATTATTTAGTGATTAAAATTCCAATTTTCTTGAATTAAAAGGTAAATTTATTTCTTATTCCATGATCTCCCTCCAAAAATGACTCTACATCTATATCTATATCTATCTATATCCATATCTATATAGATATATATCTGTCTTCATTAGGTACTAAAATATATCCTTAAGATGTCTTTGCATGAGGATCTGTGAGGATTCTTTGTTTTCCTTTTTGTCATAACTTGCTACTGTCAAGGTGGTATTGTTGTTTTAATTCTGGTTGCCCAGCATAGATTAGTAAAATCTGGATTCATGTGTGCATGTGAGAGGATTAATATACTTGTCCTAATTCTGGATTCCAGTTCTTACATTCTAGAATGCAATCCACAATGTGCCTTATACAAAGAGAAAGCAAATTCCTTCTTTTTCCCCAAAAGTGACAAGGCCATACCCATTTACCTGACTCACTGAAACCTTCCAAGTGACATAACTGAGCAGGATGATAGGTGTGATGACTTTCTCTCATGGGTCTTCTTTGCTACTGAAGATTCTTGCAGGAAACTTGGGAACTTAGAACTGGTTTCATGTTTGACCTGAGTCAGAATAACTAGAAAGTAGATTCATTTGTTGAAAAGAAATTTTCACATGTCAGCATTTTCTATTACTTTGTCATTGACTTCTAATGCAGTCCCTGAATATTTTTTATAGGGCAAAGAAGAAAAATGAAAATATGAATAGAAAACCTTTTGATGCTCATTATTATGCAGCTTTCACTCAAAAAATCATAATTTATAGCTCAGAGTCTCTTTTTGTGTATTATGTGCCATTCAGATGCCCAATGCTAAATAGAAAGTGCTATAAAAATGTCTGTCCTGGCTCTGAAAGACCCAAATGCTTGACATAAAGTGAGAAACTGTTACACATGTAGCCTTGGTGCCTCGTTCATGGAATATTCATTTGTCATTGACACTGGCTTAGGCCAGATATGTGCTTAGGCTCTTTTTAGTCATAAGTTCTATGACCCTGGGAGTGGCACCTCCCTGGAAACACTTCCTGTAAACTCTTCTGTAGGACCCAAGTTATCTTCTTTCATCAAAAGGAGTGGTCACAGAAAATATTCCTCATAGGGAGATGCAGGGGAAATTAGACAGATTCAAAACCGTATTGTAGAAGACAGTGCATCCTACATATTAATATGAATTATTTATTTTAAAGAGGGAAAGGAGAGAAAGTGAAAGAAACAGTTGGAGGACAAGGACAGAAATATCAAGCTGAGGACAAAATCAGCCATACTTCCCAGGGATAGCGTTCCTCCTACTTCCACTTTCTCCCTAGAGGTGCATAATGTCCTGGGCCCTTCTCTACTGATCACTAATTGAGAAAATGTCATACAGTTGGATCTCATGTAGGCATTTCCTCAACTGGCACTCCTTTCTCTGTGCTCTGTAATGACTCTATCATGTGTCAAGTTGACACACAAAGCCAACCAGCATAGGCAGATGGTTCAATTCATGGGTTGGGTATTCCTGGGTTCTATGCAAAAGTAGACTGAGCAAGCCATAAGAATTGAGCCAGTAAGCATCACCCTTCCATGGCCTTTTCATCAACTCCTGTTCCCATGTTCCTGTCTTCCTTGAGTTTCTGTCCTGATTACCTTTGGTGATGTACAGTGATGTGGAAGTTAAACTGACTAAACCCTTTTTTTTCCAATTTGCTTTTTGGCCATATTGCAAAAATAGTAGGTACCAGCATAGTTGGAGTATTACTGTGATAGTCCTAGTCATATTTTTGGGTGGATTGTGGAAAGACTTTGGAACTTTGGTCTAGAAGAATCATTGGGTGTAACAGTTCTGTGGGATGTTCTGTAGGAGCTTGGAAGATAAGAATATGAAGAGCAATGCAGAAGATAGAGGCCTGGCTTGTGACATTTCAGAGGGAAGAGTAGATTCTATAGGGGCTGTTTGATATTTTGATTTGAGATTCTGTGGTTCTGTTTAGCTGGGGCTGAAAAATTGGTTGTGATGAATAAATAGGATACCAGAACTACTAAATCAAAACCTTGTGTTACTGGGATGCTTATTAACTGGAGCTAAGAAATTAGAAGTGACCAGCATCAATGAGGTGAAATCTTCTAGGAGGTATTTCCTGAAGAAACAGAGAAGCTGTGTTTCAAAGGCAGCCATGGTTGTACCTTTTGCTGCCAGCTTGACTTGATAATCTGTAAGAGTCTTTCATGGGGTGCTGGTTTTAAAGTCATGAATGTGTCACAGAGAGCAGCTGAGGTATGGGACTATGAGAGGCCATTGGTGAAGGTACAGCCTCAGTGTCAGTTGAAGGACCAGGACTGAAAGGGTTAGAGAAAGAAGTTGAGCTCTGGCACTATGAAGCAAACCTATGAGAGGCTTTTAGTAAAATCTCACCCCAGTTACAGCAGAAGACCCCATCATTTTGTAAATGCCAGCACAATGGGATGACCACCAAGAACAGCAGCAGGAGTAGAGTGAAGCCATCAGAGCCTAGAAGAGAATTTGTGTGTTCTACATCTGGCAGAGCTGGAGAAGTGACCCAAGCTCTTTGAAGGGGCCAAGAAAATGGTGTGAGTATCCCAGCCATTGGACATTGAGTGATTTATACTGCTAGAATATGATTTTGCTCAGTTCAGATTGTGACTGCTCTCTAGTTCTTCCGTCATGAAGAATGTACTTCATTTAATTTTGATTTTTGCAGTATCTTACAGCTGAAAGACCTTGAACTTTTAAAAAATATTTTGGATTTTTAGAGAGGTAGGAAATTTTAAAGGAACTGAAATTTTAATGTGTTTGAATTTGTAAAGACTTGGGGACTTATAAAGTTGGGGATGAATACAAAAGTAAGAGTTGTGACTTAATAGTGATATGTTTGTGTGTCAAATTGACAAGGGCTCAGTTTTACTGGCTGGTTCTATGAATCAAGTTGACACAAGCGCAAGTCACCACTGAGAAAGGAGCCTCAGTTGAGAAAATGCTTTTATGAGATCCAACATTTTCTCAATTAGTCATCAATGTAGGAGGACTCAGACTATTTTGGGTGGTGCATGCCTAGGCTGGTAACCCTGGATTCTATATGAAAGCAATCTGCACAAGCTATGAGGAGCAAGTCAATAAGCAGCACTCCTCCATAGCCTCTGCGTCAACTCCTGCTTCCAGGTTCCTGATCTATATGAGTTCCATTCCTCATTCCCTTTGTAATGTGAAAAGTTAAGCTGACTAAACCCTTATCTCCCTAACTTGCTTTTAGGTGTATATATATATATATATATATATATATATATATATATATATATATATATATATATATATATATATATATATA
>CM052715.1:14907249-14951816 GCA_028551405.1 Uromys caudimaculatus | reverse complement strand
CACACCCCCAACCCCCACCAGGCTTCCCCACTCCCTGGGGCCTCAAGAATCTTGAGGGTTAGGTGCATCTTCTCTGACTGAGTCCAGATCAGGCAGTCCTCTTTGTATATGTGTAGGGGGCCTCATATTAGCTGGTGTATGCTGCCTGGTTGGTGGCTCAGTGTCTGAGAGATTTCCAAGGTCCAGGTCAGTTGAGACTGCTAGTCTTCCCATGGGGCTGCCCTCTTCCTCAGCTTCTTTCAGCTTTTCCAGAATTCAATTAGGTCATGGTGTTTTATTGCAGCAATAAAAATCCTATCTAAGACACTGCCCCATGGCTTAACATATGTCCCTTCTTCCCCATGGTCCACATGGTACTTCTTCACCATGGCCCATCTGCCTACAATTAACAGAATCACAGGCCAGTAGTTTATATATTTTGCTCACAAACTTGTAGTAGCTCATCAGCAACATACAAAAAGGGCAAAATTCTTATTTCTATAATTCAGAGCCTGTACAATTTAAACTCACTATTGCATGAAACCCAAACTGTCTGTATACCAACTTAACAGTCATCCATTGACATATGCTCTGTCTTATATCTCCTTTTCTCATACCATTTTTCTTTCACATGAAATGACTCCTCATTTTGAGCAGTATTTGACCATCATTATAAAAAAAATTTATTATTTTAACGGCTCAATTTATGTGACAACTCAATTCACTTGTTTTCTTACTTGTTCAGGCAGGGTCTTTCTGCTCCATCAGGGGCATAGGAAACACATGCACAGACATGGCCAATCATTAGAGAGTTTAGGTCTTAAGTGATGCATGGTTCTCTTCATTCCACTATTAAAATATAGATTGGAACCAATTCTTCATTTTTTCACACATGTTTGTTATATTTTGACTTGAAATTATTGGATTTTTAATTGAATGTATACAGTGCTATTTTATATTTTGAAAATTTCTTCAATTTTGTTTTATAGCATTTCATATATCTATTCCTTTTATGCTGGAGAGCGTTTTTCTTCAGGTGTCTGTTAAGCTATAAAGGAATATACGAGCTTGATGATTCAAGTAAGATAAGAGAAAGTTATCTGGAAGCATAGGGACACACAGTAGGATTTGGGCTCCTCATTTTGAGAAAAATCACCAGAGATGTGTCCCCTGTATTAAGAACTCACAAATGACCTCATCTGTGTTTGTCTGTAGGAAGAATAAACATGTTTAGATCAACTGTACTGTGGTAATAATGGTCACCAGTGCTCTGAAATATAAATGGAAATAGTAAAAATAAAAATAAAGAACACATAGGAAACAGTAGATTCTGTAGTGGCTGGAACTTTTAGTCCTTTCCACAATTCCTAACCCGGTATCCAACCTGTAACCTTGGAACTGTACTCCAGTATGTTTTCCATCTTCGCCGTGTGTATCATCTTGACTTGCATAAGTTTATATTGTTCTTGATGGTTTTTGCTGTCCCTGTTTTCTAGCAAGAAAAACTTGTTCAACTCACAATTTTTATTCAGAAAAAAATCACTTCAAAGTGATTTAATTTGAACGTTTGATGAACGGTGAACTTACATGTTAATATTTAATCATATGAGTAGCAAATATTTAACTGTAATCTAATCAAGAGTTTGAAGTCTAATGTTACTCAGCTCTTAAGGACTAGTAACAAAATGCTAAAGACTTGTTGCACTCAAAACAATGGATCCCACTGGGAAACTGGTGGAAGAGGTTGATATATGTATGAAAGGGATAAATGTTTAAATCAATTTTCCCATCTGGGATATTTGAAACTTTTCATCTTTGGTTACTTTTTATTTCGTAAGTCAAGCTTGTAAATATTTTTTACACAGGAATAAGCCCAAAGAGGCTTTATTCTTCATTTCTAATCAGGAATTCATCATAGAGAATATAATTAAAATGGCCTTAACAGTACAGGTTTTTCCAAACACTGATCAACAGTCAAACGTGGCAACACTGAGGAAAGATTACCTAGTACCTTGAGAGAGGTATAAATATCTTGGCTGACATAGAAAGGGATGCACCTCACAAGAACAGGAGAGATTTCCTAAGTGAATGGAGGGTAGACTGATGGGATGGCAATGTGAGAGAAAGGAAAGCGTAGATACCCTGTGATCTGCACGACATGACTGAGCTGCAGTGTGTTAATACTGGAAGTCCTGACAGAGAGAACAGGACTTCAGTGTGGGCCACAGTTCTCAGCCCTAACATATGCCTAGGATCCATGTCTCCAGATATTGAATTGGGAACAAAAGAACAAAATATATAAAACATTATTCTTTATGGTACTAGAAATCAAGGATATTGATTTTTTTATTTACAACCCAAGTGTTGCCTCCCTCCCAGTCCCTCTCTCCCAGAGTTCCCCACCCTATTTCCCCCTCCTTCACCTCTGATAGGGTGCTCTACCTGGGCATCCCCCTTCCCTGGGGTATCAGGTCTTTACAGGACTAGTAGGCATATCCTCTCCCACTGGGTCCAGACAAGGCAGCCAGTCTTCTGCTACATATATATTGGGACCTTAGACCAACCTGTGTATGCTCTTTGGTTTGTGGCTTAGTCTCTGGGAGATGTTAGTATGAGTCCATTTGTTTGTTTGTTTGTTTGGTTGGTTGGTTTTGTGTTTTGTGATAGAGTCTCTTTGTGTAACAGCTCTGGTTTTCCTGGAACTTGCTTTGTAGACCAGGCTAGCCTGTACTCATAGAGACCCACTTGTCTTTGCCTCCCTAGTGCTGAAATTAAAGGTGTGTACAACCAGGCCTTAATATGATTCTTAAAGGAAATGAGTTTTATGCAACTGGGTGCTGATTTGCTGATCTACTTTTGATACATTTATTCATCCAAGAAACATGGTCAATACCTACCACTCACAGGCTCAGGGAAAAGAAAGCATCTACCATCTGAACTTCTTTCTGACCTGAGGAAGCCTCATCAGTTCAGAAGCAAGTCAGACAATTGACACACTAGCTATATCTTGGACCCTCTGGAAGGGGAATTTTGATCATTAATTTAGAAAAGTTAAACTGATAGTAAGTCAATGCAGTATTTTTTATACCATTGTTGTAGTATTTTACTCTTTATTTATGGTATATTCTATCTACTTTTTTTAGTTGTCTAAACACAAGAATAGCTTTACTAATTTTCTGAATATGTATTTATATGCAAAATTTCCACAGAAGTCAGGCACTATTTTAGTGTGCAGGATACACAATAAAATATATAGATTTCGTAATAACCAGTTCCGTATTTGAATCTCTCTGCCCCTATAAGTGGCATCCACTCCATATTTTCTAATATAAGAAATAATGTATTCTATTATTGATGGTAGCTCTATGGCTTCAGTGAAATATCTGGCACATCTACCATCAGTATCAGTGTTTGTCAAAGAAACTCTCTAGGTCAGGGTCTGAATCCTGCTGTGCTTGAAACCTCACGTTGAACTAGCCCATCCCATAATGTACTAAGCGAGGAACTTAGTTCTTATGATTCTGGGTCCAATGCTGAGTCACCTGTAGTAGAAAACAGTGATATTTGGACATGACATAGTCTACTCAAGTCTCTATACACATCTGTATGCCCAACATGCCTTAAGCAAGATTATTAGTGCTCACTTGTATATAATTCATGAGAAAAAATGCTATATTATTTATGTAACTGAAAATTGTGGCATTCAGTCAATTAGAAGAAATATTTCAGGTGCAAAGCACCATAAACCACCTCCTAGAGGCAGAAACAAGAGCTTATGTGGAATGAGTGACATTTTTATGGACAGATGAGCAATTGATTATTCCTTAACCAAACTTTATTCAAAAGTACAAACAAAACATGTCCCCATAATTTTTTTTTGCAGAATCTATTTTTACTGGGAATGAAATTTAAATATTCATTTTGTGAGAAATTCTCTATCGTTTGAACATAACTGTAAATGCATATAATGTGAGTCCTATAAATGAATCAAAAAATGCTTAACATTTTCAAATCCATCAAGTTATGTGGTATCAAAAGGTCGCTATGACTATTTCATTTTTTTCTAGATTAAGTTCAAACTTCTAGGCTTCCTAAATGTAGTCTAAATTCCAGAATTCTTAGAATTTGTTGACAAGGTTCAAGGTGTCTCATTTCATTTTATTTGTTGTATATTCAGTTGTCATTTATCTTCTCAGTCTTTGGCTTCTCAGACTGAAGACATCCACTACAGAGCTTATCTTAGTTCCTTAAAAACACTTTTAAGGGGTGGTTCAAGGTGGTTTCATCGCTGTTTCCTTTTTCTTTCTTCTTCTTCCTCCCCAAGTGCCTTCCACCGTGGAAGGATTTCAGAGGCACTGGCTGGTGTGCTGTGCATCTATCACTGGCACTGCAGCCTCCAGCAACTTTTTATTAAAGCCAGTGATGTAGTGGGTACTTTGGCCAAAGCTGTCTACATGATGGATAGGAGCATGTCTCCAGGGGCCTTTCCCTTGCAATGAGATGAGACTGGCTGATGTTGGGAGATGAAGCCTTTCCCCTCTAGGTCAGACTCTGCAATCCATCCCAAGTCAGAGGAGAGAGGAAGTTATTACCCGCCAGTGGCTGGTTCGTGGTCACTGGGAATTCTGTGACTGGGAGAGCCTCATCCCTCTTCCCTCACTATAGGATTGCAGCTCCCATCAGGTGATGCTAGCTTCCATAGCATCTGTCTCAGAGGACATGCCCTGGGCCAAATGAACTAGAGTCAATTAACTAAATCTTGACCTGGAGTAGAAAGTGAATCAGATGATTGTATCCTTCAGTCTCCCTCTGTGTGAGATATAGTAGCAATATCTCCTTACAAACAGACTGCCAGCTGCCTCCACTCTAGAAGTGTAGCTTAGAATGAAGAATAAGAGAAGAGGCCTCATTACAGGATAGGCGATGTTCCCAAGTCATGCATCTACTCATGAAATTCACAGGTGAATTCTTTTAAAGGTTACATTGGTGTAAATAGTAAATAATACTTACTGAGTATTAATGACACACCAACAGGTTTATGGCTTTATACATTTACTTGGTGGTGATAATATTAACTTTTCTTTCTGAGTATGTGACAGGTGCAGTTATCTTCAAATAATTTGCATTTATTACCACATTTCATTTTCCTGCATATAAGTTTTTTTATTTAATTATCTACACTTAAAAGGTTTAAAAAGCGCTTATAAAAAATGTCAGGAAAATGAAAATAAAGCGTTCAGAGTAAAGATCAGAGAACCTGAGCATGTTGTGGTTCAAAGCACCTATGCTGCCAACACCAAAACACGTTTTAACAACATCACCAAAAGCATTAAAGTAAAAGTTACAATTTACTGGAAGACTGAATGTAAAGAAGAGATGTACTAAAACAAATAATAAATGGAAACAAGTAATAACTGTATAAATAAATATTAATTGCAATGGTGACAGAGAGACAGATGTGGAGACCAATACGCACATGACTCTGCAGGGTTTTCTTCAGAATGGCACAGTTCACTGTGCAGAGTTCTGTAGATTGGGGTAATTGATATTCATAAAAGATCCCAAGAATCTAGAGATGTTTAGATTTATTTTAATACGCAGTTTAATTGATAGAAAACTTGTAAAAAAATTTAATGCATAAATTATTTAGACTATATATTATTGGAAGTAGGATTGAATGCAGAAGAATTTTCCAAAGAGAGAAAATTTATAGAAATTCATAATCCTACAGAAAATTTATTTGCAGAATGCTCTGGCATTGGTCAATTGTATCACTCATGCAGCTGATCTTTAAGGAAAGTTTGGATTGAACAAACTACAGATCGCATTATTGATAATTACACTACATGCTTACTTACTCTCAGTAGATGTGGTACAAATTATGAATAGGAAGCAGGGGCTGGAATGTGGCTCAGGTGGTAGACTCTTTTTAGATGCACAGAGACTTGGATTCCATCCTTAGAACCACATAAAACCAGGCATAGTAGTAAATACCTGCACTCCTGACCTGAAGGTGTTGAAGGTAAGAGGATCGGCAACTCACATTCAACATCATAAGTTGGAGACCAGCTTGACGACATGTGACTTAATCTCAACAAATAAAATAAATAGAATATAATAAATAGAAAGTGATTGTAATAGATTTAAGATAGTTTAAAATTTTTCCATAATTAGTTAGAATGTCTAAAGATACATACTATTACCCTATAATCGTGCTGTACCTGATTTTCTCCATCTTGAAATTCATGGCTCCATTGTGAAATATAAAGCATGTACTACTTGGAACTGTACTGATAGTCAGTTAAGAAATGCTTGTTGAACAAATTCGTTAATAGCTGGTACACACACAGTCACATTTTGCCTTCCTCATTACTGGGAGTTCTCTTTGACTGAAAAGATGACCAAGGGCCAGAGGGCAGCTAAGATGATGGTGAAGGCCACTGCAAGGTCTCATTAGCCATGTGTCCTCAGTAGGAAAGAAATGTCACTGAATGCAATGTAACAGGGATTCAGGCTGTCACAGAGGAACACTGGGCATTCCGCAGTACCTCAGGTCACTAAAAATCTCACCATTTTAGAAAATATCTCTGCAAGCAAAATGCAGATTTTTTAGCTAATGGAAACACATATTAGTAACATCATTCTATAAAGTGCAACAATCACTCAATATTACTGTCTGTGAGTTAGCAATGGGAACAGAAGAATAGGAAAATGACTGTGTGGTTAGTTGTCAAATCACAGACTATATTTGGCTACATGGATTTAGGCAGGGGACATTTATTATCATGCTTCTTCAAATTGGCCTTTTTTGGGATATTTAGGTCTGTCTCTAACCACAGTATCATTTTAAAAACTTGTAATTTACTTAGAATTTTTTCTGTTTTGTTTCTTTGTGTCTTTTCTGTCTATAAAAATCAACTTCTTTCCTTTGTTCATTGGAACAGTTTCTCTGTTTTACAGAATAAACTGATTTCTGCTTGCAAATTGTGATAATTTTGTCTTCTGACATATTTCATCTACTTTCCAGTATTTAGAGCAAGTTTGATTTAACTGTTGAAATTTGTGTTTTAGACAATTTTGTTTAAATGTTTTTAAAAAGTCTTCATTAAAGATCATAAGTTACTTGAAATATTAGTTATAGAAATGACCTTGTCAGTCCTTTATCTCAAAGATATGTATATTTCCATGGAGTCACTCAAATGCCAGACCGTGGGAAGAACTCGGTATTTAACATATTTAGGCCATTTGTATCCTGAAAGCTCTACTTTAGTTGTGAGAAGATGATTTGCCCAGTCCCTAAGTGAACAGAAACAAAACAACTGAAAGGTATTCCTGGACTCATGGTTGCAAATTTCTGTCTTTGCTCTGCTTTCTTCTTGTTAGGTTCTTGTAAAAAAGAAACATTAACAACTGGAAGGGAATGATCTGTTTTTGAGAATAACTTTTTTTAATTTTAGCCTTCAACAAACATTGAGATAATATAATGAATTTGCGCATCAATATACAGTACAGTAAACAAGCAAGTGTTGTTACACTCCTGACATGTCACACACACACACACACCACACACACACACACACACACACATACACACACACACATCTTCTTTCTTAAGTTTTAATGTATGTGTATGTATGGGTGGCTTCTAAGTCATTGTACATACTGTGACCAAGACCTGTGACTACGATCTGAAGAAGACATCAGATCCTCTAGAGCTGGAGTAGCGCATTGTTGTGTGTTGTCTAATGTGTGTGCTGAAAACAGAATCTGGGTCCTCTGGAGAATCACCAAGTGATCTTAACCTCTGAGAAATCTTTTTAATCCTTATGAAGGATGAATCTCCTTCAGCCATACCTGAAGAGCATATTGAAAGGGTCTTTTAATGATCGATTAACACAGAAAGGGGAAAAGAACACATATCTGATAGAGCAAATTTGAAAAGGGGGGACTGTATAGAAAGGGAGGGCCGTTAATACAGAAGAAGGTGGAAGGAGGGCAAAGAGAAATAGTAGGGTACACATGATCTAATAGTGGAAATGAAGGAAGTAAGGCTCCTAAGGGAAGGTAGGTGGGTAAATAAGGCAGTTAGTTAAAAACAACAGTATGGATAGCTGAAAAACTCATAAGAAATCATAGTGTTAACTTCCAAAAAACACTCATAACCCAAACAATTCAGTGTACAAATATAAATATGTAGTTTTAATTAGCCTTTCTCACCTGAGCTAACAGCACTCCCTCCAGGAGCCAAAGATTGTCTAACAAAACCCCCAATCCAAACAGGAGAAGATCTTTTTTGGGTTATCGGACAGGGATTCTGAAACCATACAGCCTATTACCACTGACCTTGGGCACTCACAAGGTGCAGAAGGTATGTTGCAACTGCTGAAAACAGCATTCAGTTCAGAAACAGAGCCCAGAAAACTTTGATCTGGAACTACCCTGAATGACTTTTCCCAGAGAACTAACGTTCATGGTACCAGGAAACAACATGAAAACTTCTAAAAGAAGGAAGTTATCAATAGTCCTCCCCAGCTAGGATGACTATGAACCACATGACAACCAGCATGTCAAAGTAAACCTTTGAGTGCAATAGTAGTACACATACCTTAGTGACAACCAACAGTTCTCGATTTGGACATACGACCCAACCAACAACAAGGATACCATACCTGGTGCTGGAAATCTAGGTAAATACAGGAGAATCTACAGCCACTAATTTGCTACATCAACATAACCCCTAACACAGTTCTATACACATTTGTCCTTATAGCCACAGATAGGTGCAGCCTTTAACACTCTTATCTTTACCACAACTTATTCTCCACAAAAGGCAGTTCACTCAACAGTGCATCAGATCTAGGGCCTAATTTTATGGTGAAGAAAATGTCTCAGGGTTCATGACCATGAAGTTCGTTTGTCTTACACAAGGTTCCAGAGTTTTAGAGTGACTTACTTTGTTGAATGCTGAAAAGGAAACAGACAGTATTAGGAGACAGACATCTCTGAGTTCATATGCCATTAAAAGGTAACATAGATGGTTGTTTTCACATTAGCACACTGGGCATGTGAATACATTGCTAATCATTACTTTGTATCAGTCTCAAGAAAACAAAATATCAGGTATCAACATGATCTGGGACTGTCAACAATGTTAGTCTCTCAACATCACAGTCCCCTTTGTCTTAAAAGGAATGTTGATGTCATAAACTTGTTTGGAAGACAAATATTTGATGAGCTGTTAGAAGTGTATACAATTAGTACCTCAATTCCTGATAAATTACTACTGTATTTATTATCATAATTAATATCACCATCAACTTTGTTATCAAAGATTGGTTCTATTGGTAAGAATTCAGACTCTATATTTTCATCTTCATTCTTTACAAATCCTCCTGCAGAATTCTCTTGTCACCCAATAATTTGAAAGAAGTTTATACCTTTTGTAGAGTCTCCAATATATTATTCTCTTGGAGTATCTTTGCAAAACAAGAGAATCTGAATCTATTCTCTTCAAGAAAATGAGTGTGGAAGTTCTGGACCAGTAGGGCTGAACTGAGATGAAAACAGGAAAAATAGCAAATCTGAAATGGCACTGCATACACTGCCTTTATTGACCTCATAACCATCTTCTCCAATTCACTGAGTATATTGAAAAATATTACAGAGCTAACCGCAAAGTACATCATCTTTATTTTTCATATATATTCTCTTCTACTTCTTGTACCAGGACAGGCACAGAGGTGGCTTCTAGTACAGTATCACTGAATTTTTAAACAGAATAAGCTGCATATATTAATGCAAAAGTTTAATATCTGAAATATGTATTACACTTGGGAAACTATTGCCTCAATGAAGATGGAGAGAAGATCCCTCACTCTCAAGTCTCTCCATATATTTTCCACACTGTGCTCTATGTAACTTCCATTCCAAGAAGACACTGATATGATTCTTTGTTACTATTCATAAATTCTAGTTTGTTGTAATCTACCTAAATTGAATAATTATATATGTAGATAATATATATTTATGTATTTTATATATAGTTATATTATATATAATTAACATTATATAATTATATATAAATATACATGTATAATTATATATGTACATATAAATATTTGTACATATATAGTTATATATATATATATGAATATGATTGCCATAGTTTGTGTGAACATAGGTATGTGCAGGTATGTGTTTGTGTATGTGTGTGTGTGTATACATGTGTGCATATCTGGAAGCCAGGCATTAATATCATGTATCTTTCTCAATCACTCTCCTGATTATCTGAGACAGGTTGTCTCAGAGAACCTGTAGCTCTCAAATTTGGTTAGATGGAGTTACCAGAAACGCCGAAACTGCCTTCCTAACGTTCAGTTTGCAAACATGTTCTACAATGCTCAGATTTATTTTATGAGAACTGTGGATAAAACTCAGGTTCTCATAATTGTGTGGCAAGTACTTACTGGCTGTACCTTCTCTCTAGCCTTGGTCTACCTCCTTTCACTCTGTGACACTACATTTGAAGCTCCACAAGAACTCATTCCTTTTGTGTTGGTGAATCACATTTTGTTTCTCCCTTTCAGATGCTGAGGTCAGGATTCAGTTTAGAATGCTTGCAAGTAAATCTACTTAGAACATTCACCTACAGAGCTCTGAGTGGTCACATGTGTGCTTAAGTGACATGATTGCTCTGCGATGATTTTCCAAACTGGTAGTACAAATTTATGTTTTCACAAGCAGCCTATGTTAACTCGTAGTTCTACATACTTGAAATATTTGAGATGATTACTTGTTCCAATTTCAGAAATACTTTAATGTATATAAGAGCATTTTCAAAAGAATTTTGATTTTCAATGAAGTTGAGCATATTTCCGTGACTTATTTTTCACCAGTAAAACATCTACAGAGCAATCCTGGACCAAATACCTTTGTATGTTTCACTCATATTTTAGTCTTTTATTCATATTTTAAACATAAATGAGTTTTTATTTACACAGACACACAGACACACACAGACACACAGACACAGACACACACAAACACACAGACACAGACACAGACACACAGACACATACACACACACACACACACACACACACACACACACACACACACACACACATACCCAGTCTAGGGATTATCCCTTTATTTTCTTCCTAATATCCATTATAAGATTTTTATGTGTCGGTCTAGGCATAGTAACATTTCAGACACTACATTTAAAGTAATGTTCCATGTTGTTGGTTAAAACTTTAGTATCTGATTAAGGAATGAATCATTGTTCACTTTGCTTAGTACATAAATATTCATTTGTTCTAATTTTTCTGTGAAGAAACTCTTCTTTCTCTAAAATTTAATTTATATTCTTATTAAAATCAGTTTCATATCTATGTATATGTTTGTGGAGTCTATATTCTGTTTTATTGAATTATTTCTATCATTATAATAACAAACTACCTTAATTGCTGTAGTCATGACTAAAATACTTTATTACTTACATTTCTCATTGCAATGAAAAAATACCTAACAAAATAATCTTTTTTACAAAATAGTTTACTTTGATTCATGAACGGAAGCATACGGCCACATCATGTTGGAAGGCATGTTAATGAAAACATGGAGAGGGTGAGTGAGCTGTGTCTACAGGCAGAAAGCAGAGGCAGTTGCTAGTCCTTACCACTCTTTCTCCTTTAACTCTTTGTGTTCCCTCCAGGTCTACATTCAGAGGATGAGTCTTCTTCTTCAGGTATACCTCTGTGGCAATGTCCTCACAGACAGACAGGTAGAGGTGTTTCTACTAGGATCTTCAAATAGTTCAGTTGAAAACACAGATTGGCCGCCATAATTTTGAACTCTGATGACATTAGTTTTTGTTTCCCTCAAAAGTTAGAGAGATATTCCTTTGCCTAATCCCGTCTTCTGAAGTTTTGAATTTTATAAAAAAAAATTTTTTGTCAATTTCTACAGATAATCTTCTTAAGGTTTCATTAGAATTGCATTGAATCATTGGATAAACCCATCTAAACATTCAATTTTCTAACTGATAATCATGGCACATTTCTCCACTTATAAGTTCTTTAATTTACATAGTTCATTTCAGCCATACATATGTATATATTTACATTTAATTTTCATTGCTCAGATATCACAGGTCTGGTAGATTCATCCCTAAGTATGCCATATGTATAATTCCATTGTAAAGGATATTTTCTTTTTAATTTCAATGTATAATTGTTTGTTTCTATTACAGCTATAAACGTTATCTTTGTATACTTCCATTTCATTAAACTCACGTATTAATGATAGTAGCTTTGTTCAATATATAACATGATTTTAAAATGGATATCCACAGCTTCTATGAGTACGTATTTATAAATACAGAATGTATTTTTTGTCTTGTTTCACTCAACTAATAGAAATATGGCAAAGACAAAATGGAAAATAGGTATGTTTGTAGAGATTTTCAGCACAGGAAAATTTATTAAGTTGATGAATATTATCTTTGGATTTAGATGTCAGGTTTTCATAGACGCTCCTTGCAAATTCTTATCCCAAATGTCTTTTTCTCTGAACGTACTCTGCAAGAACAGATATTGATTATGACTTCTTTTTTTTTTTGCATAAGATGTTTTGCATGTGTGTGAGTCATTTGTCTTCAACATGTTAAATACATTGCACTGATTGAATTTTAAATATTATCAGTACCAAGCATGACATTGAGAGCTGAATTTAGATAATCTTTTATATTGTTAGATTGTATACTAGCATTTTATTATATATTTTAAGTATCTATATCTATACATCATTGCCATGTCATTTTCTTTTATAGTAATGCTAACTGACAATAGTGTGATGACCAGTCTCACCTCATGAAATAGTTTGGTCAGGGCTCTGCTTCCTTCTGTTTCTATATAATATTATGAGAACCCATGCTTCATCCTTAATCTCTGACATAATTTATCAGGAAGATATTTTGAATTAAAGTCTACTTTTTGAAAGCTTTTAATGAAAAATATAATTTCTAAATAAAAATTTAGGACTATTGTTTCATTTATTTCCTCATGAATGAATGTTTTCTGTTTGTTTGCTTTTGTTTTTGTTTTTGTTTTTAGGTAACTAGTTTGTTCCATTGAAGTGGTTCAGGTACCAAATTGATGACCAGAGATTTGCCCATGATAACCTTTGTTATCAGCCTAATATTCCACTTGACATATTTGGGCAGTAGTAAGTCTGGGTAGATACTTTGTACTGTGTAGATACTGTGTAGATACTTTAGTCACTTTAGTGTTCTCTCCTGCTATGAATCTATCTCGATCTCTGTCTCTGTCTCAATCTCTATCATCTAAATCTGTTTCCATAATCATATCTGTATCTTTATCATCTTTATCTATATCTATATTATCTCTATCTAATCTATATTTATATCAAATCTAATCTATATATCTATGTTATTTATATCTATACCTATATACCTATAT
Source organism: Uromys caudimaculatus (assembly GCA_028551405.1). NCBI lineage: Eukaryota > Metazoa > Chordata > Mammalia > Rodentia > Muridae > Uromys > Uromys caudimaculatus. Next base: position 14,938,356 of record CM052715.1, on the reverse strand, counting down.
CTATTTTTTATTCTTTATGTCATCCTAGTCAGAACTTTTATCAATCTTACTGATACTTTTAAACAACGTGTTTTGACTTAAATTATTCTTGATATTTTTCTTTACTTAAAGTTAACTGAGTTCAGCTTTATTAATATTTATTCTTTTTTGATTTTGTAGATTTAATTTGTTCAATATTTATCAATTTCTTATAATGTGTTTATTTTTAGCTCTGTGGAGCCCTTCCTCCCTTATAATCCAATTAAGCAATTCCCTTCTGTCTTTCTAAGGACTGACTGAAGTAAACATTATAAATGGTGATATATTGTATTTAAATTTCCATCTAATTCATTTTATAACTATCTTTTGTTGCTTTCTCCTCATCCACACTTTATCTAGAATATGTTCTTTAGTTTCTGAATTTGAGGTCAATTCTAGATTATTTAGTATGGATCAAAATCCATGCCTTGCATCAATTATTTATCATTTATCCATTAATACATCAATTTGTACAATTATTTACATACTCACTCCTATATTCAGTGTTGGAGTCAAACTTGAGACCTTGCAAACGTTGGCAACTTCTCTTCTGTAGGGTTGTAACACCACTCTTCTTTCCTTCTTTGTCTTAAACTTTGGTTTTTGTACTCTTTATATAACCAGGCTTATCTTGAACTTGTGGTCTTCCTGTCTCCCTCACTGTGATTGCCAGTGTGTATTACTCTTCAAATAAATTAAATGATACTTCACTGTAAAGACAATGGACTCTCCTTGTGGATGTTCCATGTGCACTGGGGACGAGAGGGCCCTTTGTTTTATGGGTAAATAATTCTGCTAGTGTCACAACCTCACTGAATTTTTATTTTTTCTATTGATTACGGAATGACAGAACCTGAAGTCTCCAGACCAAGACTCCCAATTTCTCCATGCAATCCCATCTGATTTTGCTTTACTAGCAAATATTAAGGTAGATATTTATGTATACATTTGCAGTACTTGTGTCTATCTTAAAACTAAAGTATGAAAAATACCTTGGTTGACTAATATTTCCATTCTTATTTCCATCTTTTGCCTTTCATTTTGTACATAGTTTATAGGATTCCTAGGGATAATTTCTTTTTCTGCCCCTAGGTTTCTATTTCTGCTTCTTCCTTCCTCTGAAGGCGAAAGTTCTTACGGACAGAGGCCTTGGCTTTAGATGAAGTCTTCAAAGTGACTATCGTTCCATCACCATCCAGCAGATAAAGGTAAAGTATCTTTGGATCTCCCTATTTTTCTAAAATAGTAGGCAGGACTCTGGAGAAGCCTTACCCCTCTTCTCTCTTCATATCAGAAGGATTTTAATCCTCACTGCACTTACACTTAGTCTTTTTCAATCCATTAGATCTGTCTACTGGAATGCTTGACAATTTTTGTGGCATCCTCCCCATAACAAATGCTTGGGTCCCAGGTTCTCTTTGACTGTCAGGCTCTTGATTGGTTGATTGTCCCATGTTCCCAGTTTTGCTGGGTTTAGAAGCCATTTCTTTGTGTCCATGTAGACTTTCATTGCAACTGGGTATAGATTTGATGTTTTTCCTACTCGCATATCTCTGCACCACCAGTAGAACTGGAGGTTCTCACACTTGCTCTCGCATATAATACAATTATTTATTCATGGTTGAATGAATGAAATGGAAAATTGTCTTGCCACATTCTGTAATCAATTGGGACAAATGTGAAAAACATACATAAATGCCATTGAAAGCCTTTATGAGTTACTAATGGTTAGAATAGGCATCTCTGCAGGGTGTGAGTCAGATAGCTCAAATAATGTGTATATCCACATTGTATCTATAACCAATTCTGTTGCCTCTCTGTTTGTAACTGAAGATGTGAGGATACTCCCTTCACCATCCAATCACAGCTTGGGAAACAAAGAATCAGAAAACTCATGTCCAGTATTTCTCATAATGCCATACAAATTTATTACAGATAACTAAGAGAGAATCCTGTGCCCTGTCATTACCTAAAATTATGTCCTAGCAAGTCACACATAAAAGAGTTATTTATCAATTCTCCTTTGACAAGCTTTTTTCTTCATCTTTGACTAAATTTTTGAGTGATATAATTTTGTCTTCTCTGTTGAATAAATAATTCCCAAGTTTACAAGGTTATTCATTAATAAATCATATCATCCTGATTAAAAAGCAGTAGCTATTCATAAAAAAATTTAAAGAGTCTTTTTTGCCTTTTGAAACATTCAGAACAATCCACATAACTACTCTCTTAACTCCCTTCCCATTGTATTAGCCTATTTTATTCCAGTAATAGGCTGCAGGAACCAGTAATGGGGCTGGAAGTCATTAACACAATATAATCACAGCAGAAGATCAAGCTCATCTTCTTCTCTTTGCATTGTCAAGTGTTTCAATATTTTATTTCATAATGTGATGACCAGAACTGATCACAGTAATCTAAGTGTGGATCTGACTAATGTATTGTATAATCAAAGATTTCCTCTGGATGGTTCGTTTACATTTTCTTGCTTGCCTGTGTCACAGTCTAGGCTACTGGGATCTTCATATTATGATTTCCTTACTCCGCACCTTATCAAGGAAGGAAGAAATGGCGACAAGGAGGAAAGAGGAAATGAGAGCTGACATCACACTCACCTGTGCCTCAGTTTTCATAGGTTGAAAACTCTAATGGAGCCTGCACATCGATTTGCTTTTCATCCTGTTGCTAGCAGTGTAGGTCAGTGTTCCCTCCTCTGAAAAGTGCCCTCTTAGTCCCTTGGCTTAGTCTTCTGATCGCGCATTCTCCCTTCCCTCAGTTTAACCTTCACCCAAGATTTCTCCACCCAGGAAACCCATGCTGGGACTGTAATGCCTGCGCTTCCCTTCCTTTTCATTTCCTCTAGGCCAGGGCTTTGAGATCAATAACCAGTGAGATGGTATTGTAAAGTCTACTGGCACCAACAGGCTTGAAATTATCACTTAACTAAATGTAGAGTTTGAACAAGGATCTAAACACTGATCAACTATTCTGTCCAGAGAGTGGTGGGCCATCCCTGGCTATCTCATGTCTACCATGTTATACTATCGATTTAACGGCTCATAGGTACCTGATTTGGGAATGCTGGCATTTGGGGAGTACATCTTATCATCTGTAGAGGACGAAACAAGCACAGCACCCTGAAGAAAAATGCTTCACTTTGTAATTATTTGTGCCTGCCTGTCTTATTAGAGGTTCTAAGGATCCTTCCATTTCTGTCTTTTTCTGTGTGCTTAAAGACTGTAGGTCAATGTGCAAAAGGGAATCAACGAAATTAATTGTTTATGCTGAGACTATTTACAGAAGCAGCAACCTTCTGCAAAGGAACTAACGAAGTGTCAGATGTCAGAGAACTACGTTAAGGGGACTTGAGAAGTTAAAAGATAGAGTCTTTCTTTTGGAACATAGAAGATATTCATTGGTCCAACAAATATTTATGGAGTAATGAAAGGTCAATATGAGTGAAATAATTCTATTTGCTTTTCATTCTCCTCTAAGCTTGTGTATAGTTTCTCACATCCTTTGTGTGTTCAGACCTCTGCAGTGTGATATCTACATTCTGTTTGCTCTTCTATGTGGGTATTCTGCCTTCCTTAGGGCCTCTCTCCATTAATTACTCATTTAGTCTCTTAGCTAAGTCTTTTAATTTCTACTCCTTTTTTCTCAAATCAAACTTTGCTTGGGATTTCTCACATAGGAAGACATACCTACCCTGTTCCACTCCTGCCTCCCCTTCCATTTTATGCCTTGATTAAAGCTCTAAGAAGAGTGTGACAGAGCAGTCATCCAGCTTGTGACAAGCATCTTCCTCCTCTTCCATATTGGGGAAACACGAAGAGGGTGAAGAAGGAAGGTTAGATTAATAGAGACCTCAGTTCACAGTCTGTATTCTAATAGCCATATGGGGGTGAGGAACAGCAAATGTGAGTCAAACCCATGGTGGATTCACATTGTATAATGAACATAGTAAAATATCATGCTCTTTTCCTACAGCTATGTTGTACTGTGTGCCTTATCATTTGTGCCTTAGTGTCCTCATCCAGAACAGAGAACTCTGTGCATGACTGCCTCAAGGATTAAATGTGCAAAAAGAATCCCTCTGAATACACCTGGTTCCTGTAAACTAGATACAATGATCTGAGAAATAATAATAGAACGTTTTAGTCTCAAACTAAAATAACGGAGGCGTAAAGGGATTAAAGGGAACTGCCATGGCCCTTTCAGTTAATGAGGGGCAGAGCAGAGCCCAGCTCAACCAGCATTTAAGCTTCTCCATCACAGCGTACGGCCATGAACAAAGTGCAAAGCACCACTGTGATAGACAAAGGTCACATCAATGATATTTTACATGTCCCGAGTTAGTAATAATGAGCACTGTGTTATGATGTTATTAATTTCCACCCTCTATCTCTCACTCAGTAGAGTCTTTTCACAATTTCCCTCCCCAGCAGTTTCAATAAGATTCTTGAAAATTTGTTTTGCTTTGTTGCAGATAATATGCTTACTAAGAGGCATTGTTTTCTTTATGGGGCCTGTTCTCCTTCTAAATGTTCAATGCCTTTCTGATTTTATGGCTGAGAGTAGTTGATTGTTGACTCTGAACTCTTCCCTCCCACGCTCCAGGCTCTGCCTCCTGCCATCCAGATTCCTTTGCATTTAATCCCAGAAAAAGGTTAACTTGAATCCTTGAGATAGAAAATGCTTTGGAAAGCATGTACTTAAGTTACTTAGGAGTCCCCTCCCACCCTCCTAAGTGTCTATTTTATGGACTATGATTTTTGCACAATAATATGATCTCCTTGAGCAGTTCCCAATAGCCTGGGTTGAGTCAGCTGATTAAAGTGACCAAAGATTTGGGATTTACAGGAGAAACTGGAAAATATTGAGGGGCTGGCTACAAGCTGATTAAAGGTACTTCTCATTAGTTATAGCCTCAGCAAGCAAACAAATAACAATGAAACCATGAGTTATGAGGGGAGGAGACAGAGAAGAGAGAGTGCTGGATTCTCTAGGGCAGAGCACTGTTAATATCTTCAGTCTGATAGAGGCGCAAGTTGTGATTGTGGTCAAGATTGGGGATAGCAGGCTAAAGGCTGTGGGCATAGCTCTGAAGGCTGCATCAACGTACAGTTACATAGGTATGTTCCTCACGTGTTTTCTGTCAGTCTTCGTACTCACACCCTCAAGGACTTCTAGCCAAAGGGAGCATGAGCTAGGTCTTAACAGTAATTAGCTGCAATAATTGTTTTTGTTTTTCAACATTATTTTTTCTTTTTCTATTCATCTTTCATGTATTACACCCCTTCAGTTTTCCATCCCTCCTATCTATCCAGCCTTCCCTCCACTTCTCCCCCACCCCAATACACCCTCCTCTGTTTCTGCCTCCCCTCAGAGAAGAGCAGACTTCCCAGGGACATCAATCAAACAATGCATATATTATCACATCAAGGCGGGCCAAAGTAGGAGGAAAAATGTCCCCCAAGTAGGTAAAAGAGTCAGGGACAGCACCTGCTCCCACTGTTAGGATTCCCACAAGACCATTAAGCTACTCAGCCATAACCTATGCAGAGGACTGAGGTCAGACCCCTACAGGATCCTACGAGTCCCCACGAGGAGCAGTCAGTTCATTCTGTGGCCCATGTTCTCCTGTTCTTATGGTGTCCTTGACATGTCTGGTTCCTCAGATCCTTCCTCCCACTTCCCTGCAGGATACAGTTTTTTTCTTATAATTTCTCCCTTTACTTAATTTTTATTTAGCCTTCTTACTTACCCTGAGAGTGTTCATTATTGTAATGTTGTCTCTAAAACCATATCTACCCATCAGTATTTGATATGCATGGTTGTAGTTGGGGCAGAGACAGAGCTAGAGACAGAGAGTGGGAGAGAGAGAGAGAGAGAGAGAGAGAGAGAGAGAGAGAGATATCAAATTCCCAATGTAGCTTAAGCTTGCTTCCTACCCCATTTTGCTGAGAAATATATACCCCTAGGCTTGGCCACCATTAATGTTTCTGAAGAAATTTCTTACAAGGATTCTGATTACCTTTCCTAGGCTGTGGCCCAAACTTGATTGTCTAAAAGGAGACAACTGGGCAGACAAATATCAGAGTGGTGATCCTTGAAGTAAATGGCATCAAAGACTTATAAAAAGCAATGGCTTCCTTAAGACATACAATGTAGATCTCAGTATTATTGATTACAATAATGACTGGCAGTCTGTATGTAGAAAAATGAAAATAGATCCACATTTGTCACCTTGCACAAAGCTCAAGTACAAGTCGATCAAGGGCCTCAATGTAAAACAAAATATGCTGAAAGAAGAGGAAGTGGGAAAAAAGTCTCAAATTCATGGGCACAGGGGCCGGCGGGAGAGATTTCCTAAACAGAACTCCAATGGCTCAGGCTCTAAGATCAAGAATTGATAAATGGTACCTCATGAAACTGAAAGCCTTCTGTAAGGCAAAGGACATAGTCAATACAACAAATCAGCAACCTACAGACTGGGAAAATATCTCCACCTACCCCACATCTGATAGAGGGCTAATATCCAAAATATATAAAGAACTCAAGAAACTAACCTCCAGCAAAACAAACAATCCAATCAATAATGGAGAATTCACAACAGAGGAATCTCAAATGTCTGAGAAGCACTTAAAGGAATATTCAAAGTCCTTAGTGATCAGAGAAATGCAGATCAAAAAGACTCCGAGATTCCACCTCACACCAATCAGAAGGGCTAAAATAAAAAACTCAGGTGACACCACATGTTGGCAAGAATGTGGAGAAAGAGGAACATTCCTCCATTGCTGGTGGGACTGCAAAATGCACAACCACTCTGGAAATCAATCTGGAGGTTCCTCAGAAAATTGGAATAGATCTACCTGAAGACCCAACTCTACCACTCATGGACATATACCCAAAAGACCATCTACCATGGCACAAGAGCACATGCTCCACTATGTTCACAGTGGCCTTATTTGGGATAGCTAGAAGCTGGAAACAACCCAGATGTCCAGCAACCGAAAAATGGATACAGAAAATATGGTTCATTTACAGAATGGAATATGATTCAGCTATTAAGAATGAGGACATCATGAGTTTTGTAGGCAAATGGATGGAACTAGAAAATATCATCTTGAGTGAGGTAACTCAGACCTAAAAGGACAAGCATGTTATGTGCTCACTAATAAGTGGATATTAGCCAAAAATGTACAGAATACCCAGGACACAATCTACAAAACCCAAGAAGGTTAACAAGCCAAAGGGCCCAAGTTAGGATGCTTCAATCCCACTTGGGAGGGAGAAGAAAGCAGAGGGCAGAGGGAGGGAGGGAGGGAACTGGATGGAAAAGGGGAGAGGAAGGGGCAAGGGAAAAGGGGAATATGATTAGGTATTGGGGGGACTCAGAGTGAATTTCTCAGGACCAGTAGAATGAATGAAAATATACAACCTTAGGAGGTGGGAGGTGGGAGGTGAGAAATGGGATGAACCCCTAGAGCGCACCAGAGACCTGAGAGGTGAGAGAATCTCAAGACTCAAAGGGAGGGACATTCAATGAAATGCCTAGCAGTGGAGAGAGGTAACTTGTAGAATCTACCTCCAGTAGAAAGTGGAGGGATGGGGTTGCCATCTCACAGTCAAAAACTCTGTCCCAGAATTGTTTCTGTGTAAAAGAACTGTAGGGACAAAAATGGAGAAGAGAATAAGGGAAAGAAGGTCTAGTGACTAGCCCAAATTGGGACCCATGTCAAGGGGAGGCTTCAAGGTCTGACACTATTACTGATGCTATGATGTACTTACAGACCAGAATCTAGCATGGCTGCCTTCTGAGAGGCCCAACAAGCAGCTGACCGAGACAGAAGCAAATACTTACACCCAACCATTGGTCTGAAGTTGGGGACCCCTGTGGTTGAATTAGGGTAAGGCTGGAAGAATTTGTGGAGGAGGGTGACCCCATAGGAAGACCAGCAGCCTCAATAAACTTGAATCTCTGAGGTATCTCAGTCACCAGGCCACCAACTAGGCAGCATAAACTAGCTGGTCCAAGGACTCTGACACATATACAGCAAAGGACTGCCTGGTCTGGCCTCAGTGAGAGAAGATACGCTTAACCCTTGAGAGATTTGAGGCCCCAAGGAATGGGGAGGCCGGGTGGGGTGTGGTGGTGTGGGGACATTCCCTAGAAAACAGGGGAGGAGGAAAGGGATGAGGATAGAATGTCAGAGGGTAGAACAGTAGGGGGATAACAACTAGACTGTAAAAAAAAAAAAAAAAAAAGAGTAATATAAGAAACCAAACAAAATGATGAAAGATAGCCTGGTGAGGAAGCAACTCCAAATCTTCACTGACTGTGGATGAAGAAACTTATATAGACAGTGCTTGTGCCTGCAAAGGAGGACTTTTGTTTTCTTTTTCCTGAATAGTAGGGTTTCTGATTAGGAAGAAACAACTGTACTTGCTTAGTATCTGAACAATCTGGAGGTTAATTTCAAGTATTTTACACGTACTCTATCCATTGTATGTTCAAGCTGTAATATGTCCTGAAGGCTGGGGTGTTGATGGCTTGCTCTACATCAGAGCAATATTCACAGTCTAGTCTTTGATAAGTGTCTTCATCTTGAGGGCTTGATCAGTGCCGTCATCAATCCATTGATGGATTTGAAATAGAACAGCTATTCGGAGACATTGGGAACCTAGATCTAGTTAATGTAGTTGATCACAGGGACTTGGTGTTGGTGAATATATATTGTACTGCCCTTCTTGTCTATCTCCTTGCTATTTAAATCTATGACTGATCTTCCTCTGCCAGAGTTTCTACCGCCATGATGTTCTGCTTTCCAGAAATAGCTCCAAAGTACCAAAACCAAACTATCTAAAATCATGGACCCAAATAAACATTTCCTCCTTATTTTTCTCCCTTGAGCATTTTGTCACAAAACCAAAAAAAAAAAAAAAAAAAAAAAAACGATAAATAATTATATAAGTTATAAATTCTGACCCGGAAAGATGAATCAGTACTTGCAAGAACGTGGGTAAACATGGTGGTTGAGACAATCACATTGACACTATAGAGGGTTTGAGGAGACAGTGTGCTGTGGCTGTGCTGAGAATGAATAAACATTTCTGGGTATATATATCAAAGTTAGTAATCAATGCATAGATTGAAAGGCATATAAAAAAGACTAGCTTAGCTATAGCAGGATGAGAGAGGAACTGAGGTATGGCAGATTGGTCTAAATTTCTCTGGCTAGCAAGTTGAGTTTGAATGAAGCCCCTGGAGGTGTAAGATTTCATCAACTTAAAAGATCATAATGCATTCATCACATATATTCAGAAAGGATTGATTCAAAGGCCTCTCATTATGTTCCTTAGCTATCAAATACTATGCATGGATGGTTAAATTCTTTGTATAAAACAGAGTATTATTTGCATACAGCCCATGCAAATTCCACCTTAACATATAAGGTCTCTGTAGATTACTTATAATATGTATTACAGTGTAAATGCTATGTAAATAATGGTCTCATACTCTATTATTTAGAGGAAAGATACAAGAAAATAAATGTGTGCACATTCATTCTTGACATAGCCTAAGCCTAACTATGCTATTGGTCTGAGTTTGATTTAATCTTCAGATATACACAGAGGGCCAATACATTTGCTCAACAGTTGGATAAAATTTTGTAAACCATTTTTTTACTGGTCTCTGAGAAAGTAACACTTCTTTTGTGAAAAGGTCAGCTTGCTTTCAGCATCTGGTACAAATGTAAAGGTTCAAACTTTCTCATGGCAAAACAGAAAATACCAAAACTTTGCACAGTGATTCATATCCCCAACCCTAGCACTCTGTAGGTGGACGAAGGAGATTCCTATCTACTGAGTTTAAGGCTAGCCCAGTATACATGAGGTCATGTCCAAAATAAATAGGAAAAAATCAAAACACAGTACAGATAGCATCTGCCACTGTGGTCAGTAACATTCATTACCACTTTTTTTTTCAATGCTCTGTGGATCCCTGAATCAAGAATGCATTTTCTAGTATGCTCAGACTTTCCTAGTTACTCTCAGGCAGTTAGTCACTTTTGAGTTCCTGTGCTGCTGCCTCAAACACTGTCCTCAGTGAACATACGGGTTTGTTCCCTCACTACATCAGCAGCCTCCACCTTTAGAAAAGACTGTGTTTTACACCAGTTATTCTCCAGAGCACCCATCTTAATATCTTGAATGGAGTATGCACTTGACCAAATATTGACTGATTGAATATCCATTTCTAGATCTTTTCAATCTTTATAAGTAGACTCTAGCCATAAAGAAACAGTGCATACAGATTGAGTAGCAATTTATCAACAGCCTCACCAGTGGTTTGGTAGAGTAAATGACCTTTTCCAGTGTTCAGAGCTTTCCCCACTCCCTATTGTTTAAGGAGAATTTTAACAACGGCAGCATTGAAGGGTCTGTGCATAGGTGCTTTCTGCATCGAATGTGTGTGCCTTGAACAGGCTGCAGACAGATTTACACTTAGTTTCCAGAATAGCATAGGAGCCTATTGCTCAAGGCTCTGGAATGTTTTACAGGATCAAAAGAGAAGCTTGAGATCTGACAAAACCAAGCTAAGAAAATGATATATGTCTTGTGGCCTAATGAATTATAAACAGCCCGGAGTCTAGAAGCCTGCAAGAGCAGTGTGTCCCTGACAGATCACTTCAATTTTCCAGAACTCTGTCCTCTGGAATAGATTGGCATGTCTGTTCTGTGTTTATTCTCTATTTCAAAGCCTCCCAGTCTCTTTGCCTCTTTCTGTGACTTTCATTAATGTGACTAGTTCTGCTGGTTCCAAGTGTTCTGTTGCTGGGGCAAGCTGAATATCCAACTTCTAGTTCCTTGGTAAAAGAGAAACCAGAGGTTATGGTCCAGTATGCACATCACCAACACTCTGAGCACTTGCTAGTGGAATGACTGCTGAGCAACAGGTAGAAAAGAAGTCTTTTTCTTGATACCAGACAGTGGAACAGAAACATCTCACCACAGAATCAAGCAGCCAGTTGCCTGTTTTCTCTGTCAGGAGTACATTCTCTTTGCTGGGTTCTTATTACCCAGGCAATACTTTCACATGTGACCCTTTTACTATGGCTCTGCTTTTGAGAAATGTAGTTGGAGATACATCAATGTTTCCACTCCACAAACTAAACAAATAAAATACCTGATAGAAAGCGTAAAGAGAGCAAGCTGGCTATATTTTCAGTAATAAAAACAGGACACGGTAAATATCATCAAATCACCTCTAAAAGGTTTGAAAGTTGCAGTGAGCTTTATTTGATGGGCTTCAATCCAAATGTGCCAGTGGTTCAAAAGAGTGTTGTTTGTAATCACCAGGGTCCTGTATTCCCTTGGGGTGCTGCGACTCTGGCCTTAGTGAGTAGAAATGGCTAGAAATCACAACAGGGATTGTAATCACAACAGCCAAATTAACCCAGGCTGACCACATTGCTTTGTGCCCCAGGAAAGGTTCTGGAAACTGAGAAGGGAAGGCTCACTAATAGAAAATAACCAAGAGGCTAAGGAGAGAGAGAGAGAGAGAGAGAGAGAGATTATTTTTGAACTTTTAAAGAGAACATTATAAATAGAAAACAACATAGAAAAGAAGAAATTAAAAACAATAAAAATAAAGGCAAGTTGATAGTGGCCCTGTTAATATGACAATTTCAGTGCTGCTAAGGCTGAACCTTATAGGCATAATAGCTGAGTCCTAGCAAAACAGCCAAGGACCATAGGGTTGGGGCACTTAGTCACAATGGCATTTTAGGTTAAACAATCATTGACTCAGCAGTGAAAAATGAGATAAATTAAAATTATTTTCTTCACAATGGCCAAGGGGCTTGGCAAGTAATATATTGATGAAATTTCCTGGACATAATAGGTTACATTAATTTTCAACTGCAAAACAATTCCTTCAGCATTATTTTTCAAGGGAAGAGAAAAGAAGAGAGAAGAAAACCAGCCTGTGACCTGCACTATTCACCTCCAGCCTAAATGAGAAAACACTTCAAAGGGAAGATTAAGAAGGAATGTATGGAGATGCAGAGCCAAATTCTGACTGTAAAGAATTCGAGTTAATTGGTTACCCATTTGCCTGTTCAACTTGGTCAGTATTAATGTAAGAACAATAGAAGCAACGATTATGAAAATCATTACAGCGTGAAGCAGGTGCTAAGCCTTCCGCTAAATGACTCACCTGTTTGCAATACCGAACTGGGTTAAGCTAGGTTGGTAGAATAGCCCAGACCCATCTTCATGCTGGATGTTCAGTGGGTACTTTAGATGCAATTCTTCATGTTCCCTGCAGAGCAGGGCAAATGGAGCTGTGTGGAGTATTAAGAAGATGGTTCTTCAAGTGAGTGACAAATAGGAACAAGAGCCCCTCTTCCTTTTTCTCTGTTTCACAACTTCCCAGAAGACAGTTTCTGTCTCCACAACCCACTCTTTTGCAGGCCTAGTGTGAAGGCAGCCACAGATTGCCTGTCAATTAACAAACTTGGTAAAAACTTTATTTATGGACACTGAAATTAAATTCCTTTTAATTTCCCTGTGTCCCTGTGTACTATTCTCACAGTTTAACTGTGTGTTCAGTCATTGAAGAATAGGAAAGGTCTCCTCTTAGCTCTCATTCTGGAAATAAATGGCCAGACAGTAGATGCCTTGTGAAATTTCTTTTGTAATCAAGGGTAAGGGACTTTGGTTTGATGGACAATTGCTTTCAGATACTAGAAGAACTGTTGTTTGTTGTATTTCAGCTATCTACAATGTGATGGCTGCAGACCAAATACACTTCTAAGTTTAGTTCTCAATACCAGTACTTTCTCAAAGTATTTCCTATATCTTGAAATCAGAAAAATAATTCAAATCCTAACTTGTACTATGTAAAACTTTCTTCGGTAGTTAAGTTATTAGGGTTGTATGTATTATGTGAAAGGACTTAGTCTTTTAAGAACATATTACAACAGTAAGGATGTCCATGTTGTCTATGCTGTTGTCTTAGTTTGCTGTTACTGTGACAAAATAGCTGACTAAAACAATTTAAAGAAGAAAGGATTTATTTTGTTCACAGTTTCAGAGGTTTCAATCGAAGGGCAAATTCCATTGTTTTGAGTGTGATGAGAGACAGGGTGCTATAGTGACAGATTGGGGGGGGGGAGAGAATAGCCAAATTCTCTGTCTTCAGGGAGGATGTGGGGGGATCAGATTAGACCCAGACATAGTCTACAGATCACAACTATAAAACTGTTTTCCAGTTATATTTCAACTTATAAGTTTCTATCATCTCGAAATATACCATTAAATTATGAAACTATCCATAAACTAGCCACAGCTCTCATGATACTCTCATATCTCCAAGTTCCATCATCTAGCAAGAAGTCATTAGATTTTTAGCAAATGGCTTTGGGAGGAGGCATTGTAGAACCAAACCACAACAGCTTCCATGCAATGTTGCATGTCACAATGGATATACAGTAGGTGCTCAGTAAAAAATGTTGGTAGGCCCTGTATCCCCTGGGTACTGCTCAGACATGTCAAGTCACCTGAAGTGGTAGACATAAATTTTCAGAGCCAGTAGCCCATTCCCTCTAGCCTCAGGTAGTTACTAACCTTGAGTAGTCATGGCTAGGCATTATGAAGGGACTCGTAGAGATCTAGCATTTTATTTGCTTCTAGATGTAGACAACAGTTGATTTCTGTACATTTTAGCTTCCTCTTCAGTTTTTGCTCTCCTAGTGTCTTCTCCTTGGTAGTGTTCAATTTCCATTTTTTCCCTCAAAGTACTAGCACCTTTCTTGGCCACATCACTACTCCAACAATCCTACTCTAACAAAACATCTGCTTTTGCATTTACTTGGAAGGAGGAATATGAGTGATTTGAAAATGGAAACCAAACTTACAGTTAAAACTATAAACTTCAAGACCTGAAATTGAGGACGTTAACACTCCTATTTGTCTGAATCCTCTCTAGCTGCTGTAATTGAATGTCATGCACTATACATCTTAGGGATAATAGCTTGTATTTCTGGAGATGGAAATCCAAAGACATTGGACTAAGAGATTCCATCTCTGGTTAACAATGTTGAAAGCTGGCTGCTGGCATCATCCCACCCGTTCCCTACTCTACATTCATTTTCTCCCCATCTTTTCCTTTCTTTCTACCATCCCCTCAGTGATCTATACTTTAATACATGCATTTAAGAGAACACAACTCCCAGTTCAATGCAGGAAGCTACAGCATGCATATATTATATGTATATTTTTCTGTGAAAAGACAGTAAAAATGACTATCCAAACTAACCCGTATTCCTAATACCTTCTTTGGTTCACTTCCGTTCTCTCCCTCAAAATTAAGGCATTATTGATGATCATGAGACTATTATTGTTAATATGACTTTATGTCTGAAAGTATAAAACTTCTCTTTCTCACCCCCACCAAAAATATCACACATAAATACTTATGTCACTACTATATATAGACACGTATGTTGTAAATATAAGCATGTATGTGCATGCATCAGGTTACATTACATTTTTCTGTATCTATATGTGTATAGTGATGATTTTTTTTGATTCTTGATGAATCAAACACCTTCTCATTGTCCAAGGCATAGGGTTCATGTTAGTCAGTTTTGATATTAGCCATAGCCTTCTATCTGCATCAAGTCACGTCTCCTGCAGTCCTCATGAGATCTTATTGCTAAGGAGACTCTGAGGCTACGTATCCATTCTGATACCAGCTGACATTTGTGTTACTGGACTGTATTTCTGCTGGACTCTATCTGTACCCGCCCACGCAATGTTAGTCTTTTGTATGATGACTCTGTAACTGCATCCATAACACCAAACCATTTAGATTTCCTGGAACCAAATTGCTTTCTAGAACTCCAAAGCATGGAGCTGTTGTAGCTATTGATTTCTTGTTTGTTAGCAGCTAGTGCTGAGGAGTTCCAGACAGAAGCAGACTGATGGCAGGCACACCTCTTCACATCTGCGAGATTCTGGGGTCACCCTCACTGCCTTTACCTTCTCTACACAGTGCTAGACTGCAGCTAAAGACCTACTGTGCTTGTTATCAGCTTCAAGCCTTTGCTCTTTGTCTGTTGAGCCTGATAACAGCTGCGCCCAGCCAACTGAGCAAATGTGGTCCTCTCTGGTGAGGCCAAACGTCCCAGTGTATCTGTCTGCCAGCCTAAGTGTCTCAAGAAAGAAAAGCAGAGGATCCCTAGCCAGCCGGACGTTCAATTATTCCTCTGTGCTTTCAGTTTTCCTTTTTTTTTTTTTTTTTTTTTTAATTGTCTGGTACAAAGGAAGCAGGACAGTAGGTAGTCATTCTTTATTTTTCCTCATTCTGTTCAGACTTGGAGACAACAAATGTGTGGTCTGTGCCTAGTCACAGCTCACTGGGTCCTAAGTAAAAGTAAACACAGTATCGATGCATCTTCACTGAAATCATAGTTTCCTGCAAGGGAAATAATTATTGTCAACATTGTTGTTTTACTTTTTTCTATGTTTCTTAAGGTTAAATTTGCTTTCTCTACTTTGATCCTTGTATTTAATTTGGGAATTTTGCTCCATGGATCATGTAATATGTACCATCTTCACACTCTTTTACCCCCTCCCCCCAACTCCTCGTATGTTTCTCCAACCACCATGCTCAACGTTGCAATCTTTTCTTTTGTATTAACTTTTTAATATGTATTCTATTATACACATATATATATATATATATTCTAATTCCAATTAGTATTTTCTTTTTGTATAGGTATAGTTAGGGCTCACTACATGGAATTAGTGTCGTATACATCTACCTACAAAAGAAATATCCATCTGTCAGTATACATCAACCACCTATAGCCGTTTTTCCATCCACATTGGCACGTTGGCTGTCATGGTCTTTATAGATCTTGTGCTGGCACACACTTTGAGAGTTCACTGGAGCAATACGCCTGTCCAGAAGACACAGAAAAAAAAACCATGCCACACAGTACATCTATTTGAAGCATATATTAGGGCACTAGGAAGAAGGCTAAGAGCTGTCAGAAGAGAGATGATGGAAAAAGACTGTGTATATAATCTATTCATTCCTCATTCTAGCTTGGAAACATCACTGGCAAGCTCATTCAATGTGCACAATTAATGCCTGCTTGCTTTTTTAAAAACATGCATTAGAGAGTAAGGACATAAGCCTGTCAGAGAACGAAGATTATAAATGTTTATGACACTCCTTCTACAGTGGAACATATTATTCAAGTCACTTGAATCCATGTTTATGAGCCATATTTGTCTCAGAATAAGCCATTTTTAATTTTATACGTCACAGAGTTATTTCTTCTGTTAACTATCCATATGCACATCAACTTGGCCAAAATGCATAGAAACAAATACTTACATACCCTCCTCCCTAGTATACCCTATTATGGAAAATCAGCATTAGAAAATATAGATTGTGGACCATGTAATGAAACTGATGCTCAAAAATTTTTTAAAAATTGTGAATATTACTAAAAGCACTGAAACATTTTTCTCCTCTGGTATTTCTATAAATCTTTATTTGGTAAAAAATAAATAAATAAAAAGACTTAATAGCATTATTTTTCTTAAAAACAACAAGCTCATCACTAGGATCTATAGTCAGGCTCTGGGTGAATTTTCATCCACTCTGAAGATAATAAATTGTCCCCAATATAACACTGCATGGCTACAGAATGATCATTAGGTTAAGTATGTGTTCTCTGAGCTAGTCACTGCCCTGGATTTTGGTTTTTTGTTTGTTTGTTTGTTTGTTTGTTTTTCCCATCAGGAATGACATTATATTATCATGAATTCTCCAAGTCTTTATGCCACACCTAAAAGCAAATGCTTGACCTTTTCTTCCTTCTTGTATGTGTCTTTTCCAAATCCTTAATAAAAGTGTAATGTGGCTTCGAGTATTATTATATATTTGGGGATACATCCTAAAGATTGTGATATACTGTGTGTACACACACACACACACACACACACACACACACACACACACACGCCTGAACTACCTTTTCTTTCTTTATCTCAATATCTATTGGTCAAGAAAATAACAGAAAAGTTTGTTTTGTTTTTCTTTTCGTTCTTATTATATTAACTCAGGGGTCATTAACAATCCATTTTGCTCTTGTCAATGTGCCAATATAGTCACAAGGACAAGAAATTATGATACCTGATAAGAGAACACACCCCAAAGGTGCCATTCTAATGTCATTCCAGGTCTTTATGTTGAGAATTTAGACCCTGGGATAGTGCAGCTTCTACTATAGCATACAAACTAAAAGTCTGTCACTCTCAGTCTCACATGTGGCTCTTAATGTTGGCTTCCCTAAAACACAGGGTTACTTCTGGAAGTGCTCAGGTGCTGTGCCTTGATCCCATGGTTTTATTCTTTAGATAAACGAGGAGTAGAGAACTCTTACCTACATGCTACAGAATGCTATGCTTGCAAGTTCTGTCTTGAGGATCCTTATAATACAACAATAAAGCAACTAGAATCAACCAGACATGTGGCGAAGTTAATTTGACTATATTATAAATAGAAATAAACTAAAAGGAGAATCCTATAGCAGAACAATTGGATAACATGGGGTACTCACAAATTTTAAATTAATCTTAGTCTGGCATAATATAGTATTAAGTATTAAGATTTATAATAATACTGCTTCAAGTGTTTCATGTACCCTCCTCACAAGACTTCTTTGATTCCTCTAAGTTAACTTATATGCCATAAGGAAGCATAAAGAAAGTATCTTTATCAGTCTTCTATTAAAATATATCTACAATATATTTTTGGAATGCTCAAGATATTTCTTGTGATATTATTTCAAAATCAGTAGTAGTTACCAGTATCAGTTTTCTCGATCTTCTTTCTGGAGACATAAGAAACCAACACTCACAAGGTCTGTCTGCTTGCTGTGATCTTTGTCCAATGACCTTGAATAACAAGAGCTAAGATCAGTGAAAACATTTTTGAAATGTGACTTATCAATAGATCATGAAATCATCTTTGCCTTTTAGCCTTATTTAAGGGACTAGGTTGCTGGTGCTTGGAGGTCCTGTAGAGTTCACCTGGGCTAACCCTCATTTTCCAGATGAAGAACCTGCACCTGGAAGAAATTAAGTGAGTTACTTGAGGTCACTCAGAAATGTCACACACAGAAGCCAGCTGACAGTCATGACTTTTGCCATCAGTTCTCTTTCCAACATATGATGGTGGCTCAAAATTTCACACAGCATGATTGTATTCTACTAATAGTTGACAAATTAATTTTAATCTGTCCCTTGATTTCTGCTCACCGCCAAAACTTAAGTTAAAAGTCAATGGAAGTACAGAAATCTGGGTGCAGTTTCCCAAAAGGCAAAGAATTCTTTAAGTCAATGTTTCTTCTGTGACTACATTTATCTTTCCTTGGTAAAAGATCCTCTTGAACAGAGCTTATTTCTGTGAGAATAACATATTATCTGGATCCCTTTTCTCTTCTTTCACATATTAAGATGTTGGTTTGGAGTCTCAGAGTTTAGGTACACACAGGGGGTGTTTAGGCTAATAGTAGAGACTGCCAGGAGAGACAGACTCAATGACAGGACATGTCCTGCTTGATCTCTCTTGGGGCTTGTGTAGAGAAATAATTTAAAGTTAATTAGATATTGAGTCAGGCCTAGCCAACATGCACACGTTCTGAGATGCCCCAGAGATGATCGTGATGGTAAGCAAAGGTGTAGGAGCTTGCCAGAGTGATCACTGGCCAGAGACAAAACCGTGGATCACTGAGATGGTGAAGGATGCCTTCAAATGCCGGAGAAGATGGTATTCACAACCAGGCTTCAGAAGCTCAATTGCTAGAGCAAAATTTGAAACAAAAGGAATTGGATGAAGCCTTGAGATTAATACCCTGATCTCTCTAAATTTCTTGTATTCTTCATTTCCAGTGTGGTTCTCCATCTCCTCTCAACATCCATCAGCCCAGAACCACATTCATCTTGCCACAGCCTTGTGGCACTTTCAAATTTTTGGCTTCCAGTACACCCCCCCCAACAATATCCTCTAGCTCTCAGGCCATGGTCACAAGTACTATCACTATACCGCACTTCAATTATTGTGTTACTTTCCACTAAATGCACCACCATTCCTCTGTGAAGGTTCTCAGATTCATTTATTGCCTAAACTAGTTTGGATTCAATGGCCATTTGTTATGACCACTCCATAAGCATGCACAGCCCCTTTAATTCCTCTTCTTTGGCATCATCTATTTCAACCCAAACCTGCTTAATTTAATGCTCTTTCTCTATTGTCGTTCTACATAAGGCAGAAGCACAGCTGTAGGAAATGCCAGTCAGGCCACAAGGGGACAATGATGCCTGACATAATCAAGTCCCCACATTTCAGGGAAAACTCAAGCAGGTTATTTGCCTCTCAGGCTCTGCTTACTTCATCACCTTTGATTACTCATTTTCAATATATCTCCCCTGGATAAGACAATAGGTTATATTTAACCATTGATACTCACCAATCAGGAGAAAATTAATTCTTTCCTTTTTTTCTAATTTTTTTTTTTAATTTTTTGATACTTTATTAACATTTCAAGTGTTTTCCAAGTCGCCCCTTTGGAAACTCGCTATCCTGTCCCCCCTCCCCTGTCTCTATGATGCTATTCCCTCACCCTACCACTCCTGTCTTCCCTCCCTGGCATTCCCCTATACTGGGGCATCTAATACACTCAGACCCAAGGGCCTCTCCTCCCACTGATGGCCAACAAGGCCCTCCTCTGCCACAAATGTGGCCAGCACCATGGGTCCCTCCATATACATTCTTTGGTTGGTGGGCCAGTCTCAGGGAGGACCAGGTGGTCAGGCCAGTTGACACTATTGCTCCCTTCCCATGGGGCTGCAAACTCCCTCAGCTCCTTCAGTCCCTCCTCCAACTCCTCCACCTGGGACCCCACGCTCAGACCAACAATTGCTGTGAATTAAATCATGGATGTTCCGAACTTTTGGGCTAATATCCGCTTATCAGTGAGTACCTACCATGTTTGTTCTTTTATGACTGAGTTACCTCTCTCAGAATGATATTTTCAAGTTCCATCCATTTGCCTGCAAATTTCATGAAGTCATTGTTTTTAATAGCTGAATAGTATTCCGTTGTGTAAATGTACCACATTGTCTGTATCCATTCCTCTGTTTAGGGACATCTGGGTTGTTTCCAGCATCTGGCTATTATAAATATGGCTGCTATGAACATAGTGGAGCATGTGTCTTTATTACATGTTGGAGAATCTTCTGGGTATATGCCCAAGAGTGGTATAGCTGGGTCCTCAGGTAATATTATGTCCCTTTTTATAAGAGTCCACCAAACTGATTTCCAGAGTGGTTTACCAGCTTGCAATCCCACTAACAATGGAGGAGTGTTCCTCTCTCTCCACATACTAGCCAGCTTCTGCTGTCACCTGAGTTTTTGATTTTAGCCTTTCTGACTGGTGTGAGGTGGAATCTCAGGGTTGTTTCGATTTGCATTTCCCTGATGACTAAGGATGTTGAACATTTCTTTATGTGCTTCTCAGCCCCATGAGTTTCCCCAGTTGAGAATTCTCTGTTTAGCTCTGTTACCCATTTTTTTGATTGAGTTATTTGGTTCTCTGGAGTCTAACTTCTTGAGTTCTTTGTATATATTGGATAATAGCCCTCTATGGGACTTAGGATTGGTAAGGATTTTTTTCCAAATCCGTTAGTTGCTATTTTGTCCTATTGACAGTATCGTTTGCCTTACAGAAGCTTTGCAATTTCATGAAGTCCCATTTGTCGATTCTTGATCTTAGAGCATAAGCCATTGGTGTTCTGTTCAGGAAGTTATCCCCTGTGCCCACGTGTTCAAGACATTTCCCTACTTTCTCTTCTATTACATTCAGTGTATCTGGTTTTATATGGAGGTCCTTGATCTACTTGGACTTGAGCTTTGTACAGGGAGATAGGAATGGATCATTTTGCATGTTCTACATGTAGACCGCCAGTTGAACCAGCACCATTTGTTGAAAATGCTGACTTTTTTCCACTGATTTTTGTCAAAGATCAAGTGACCATAAGTGTGTGAGTTCATTTCTGGTACTTCAATTCTATTCCATTTATCTACCTGCCTGTCACTGTACCAATATCATGCAATTTTTTTTTTTACTACTGCTCTATAGTATAGCTTGACGTCAGGGATGCTGATTCCCCCAGAAGTTCTTTTGTTGTTGAGAACAGTTTTTACTATCATGGGTTTTTTGTTATTCCATATGAATTTGAGAATTGCTCTTTCTAAGTCTATGAAGAATTGAGTTGGAATTTTGATGAGGATTGCATTGAATCTGTAGATTGCTTTTGGCAGAATGGCCATTTTTACTATATTAATCCTGCCAACCCATGAGCATGGGAGATCTTGCCATCTTCAGAGGTCTTCTTCGATTTCTTTCTTCAGAGAATTGAAGTTATTATACAGATCTTTTACTTGTTTGGTTAGAGTCACACCAAGATACTTTATATTGTTTGTGACAATTGTGAAGGGTGTCATTTCCCTAATTTCTTTCTCAACCTGTTTATCCTTTGAGTATAGGAAGGTTTCTGATTTGTTTGAGACAATTTTATATCCGGCCACTGTGCTGAAGTTGTTTGTCAGCTGTAGCAGTTCTCTGGTGGAGTTTTTTAGGTCACTTAAGTATATGATCATATCATCTGCAAATAGTGATATTTTGATTACTTCCTTTCCAATTTATATCCCTTTGACCTCCTTTTGTTGTCTAATTGCTCTAGCTAGAACTTCAATTTCTATATTGAATAGATAGGGAGAGAGAGGGCAGCCTTGTCTAGTCCCTGATTTTAGTGGGATTGTTTCAAATTTCTCTCCATTTAATTTGATGTTGGCTACTGGTTTGCTGTATATTGCTTTTACTATGTTTAGGCATGGGCCTTGAACTCTGATGATTCCAAGACTCTTATCATGAAGGGATGTTGAATTTTGTCAAATGCTTCTTCAGCATCTAAGGAAATGACCATGTGGTTTTTTTCTTTGAGTTTGTTTATGTAGTGGATTACATTGATGGATTTCCGGGTATTGAACCATCCCTGCATCCCTGGGATGAAGTCTACTTGATCATGATGAATGATCTTTTTTGTTGTGTTCTTGGATTCGTTTTGCAAGAATTTTACTGAGTATTTTTGAATCGATATTCATAAGGAAAATTGGTTTGAAGTTTTCTTTTTTTGTTGGGTCTGTGTGAGGTTTTGGTATCAGTGTAACTGTAGCCTCATAGAATGAATTGAGTAGTGTTCCTTTTGCTTCTCTTTTGTGGAATAGAATGAAGAGTATTGGTATTAGGTCTTCTTTGAAGGTCGGACAGAATTCTGCACTGAACCCATCTGGTCCTGGGCTTTTTTGGGGTTGGAAGACTTTTACTGACTGCTTCTATTTCTTTAGAGGTTATGTGACTGTTTAGATGGTTTATCTGATCCTGACTTAACTGGTATTTGGTATCTGTCTAGAAAATTGTCCATTTCATCCACATTTTCCAATTTTGTTGAGTATAGGCTTTTGTAGTAGGGTCTGATGATTTTTTGAATTTCCTCAGAATCTGTTATATCTCCCTTTTCATTTCTAATTTTGTTAATTTGCATAATGTCTCTATGCCTTCTGGTTAGTCTGGCTAAGGGTTTATCTATCTTATTGATTTTCTGAAAGAACTAGCTTCTGGTTTTGTTGATTCTTTGTATAGTTCTTTTTGTTTCTACTTGGTTGATTTCAGCCCTTAATTTATTATTTCCTGCCTTCTACTCCTCTTGGGTGTGTTAACTCCTTTTTGTTCTAGAGCTTTCAGGTGTGCCATTAACCTGCTAGTATATGCTCTCTCAAGTTTCTTTTTGGAGGCACTCAGAGCTATGAGTTTTTTTCTTAACACTGCTTTCATTGTGTCCCATAGGTTTGGGTATGTTGTACTTTCATTTTCATTAAATTCTAGGAAGTCTTTAATTTCTTTCTTTATTTCTTCATTGACCAAGTTATCATTGAGTAGAGCCTTGTTCAGCTTCCATGTGTATGTGGGCTTTCTGTTGCTGTTGCCATTGAAGACCAGCGTTAATCCGTAGTGATCTGATAGGAGGCATGGGATTATTTCAGTCTTCTTATATCTGTTAAGCTCTGTTTTGTGACCTATTGTATTGTCAGTTTTGGAGAAGGTACCATGAGGTGCTGAGAAGAAGGTATAATCTTTTGATTTAGGATGAAATGTTCTATAGATATCTGTTAAATCCATTTGGTTCATAACATCTGTTAGTTTCACTGTGTCTCTGTTTAGTTTGTGTTTCCAAGATCTGTCCATTGGTGATGGTGGGGTGTTGAAGTCTCCCACTATTATTGTGTGAGTTACAATGTATACTTTGAGCTTTAGTAAAGTTTCTTTTATGAATGTGGTTGCCCTTGCATTTGGAGCATAAATGTTCAGAATTGAGAGTTCTTCTTGGTAGATTTTTCCTTTGATGAGTATGAAGTGTCCTTCCTTTGCTTTTTTGATGACTTTTGGGTGAAGGTCGATTTTATCCGATATTAGAATGGCTGCTCCACTCTGTTTCTTGGGGCCTTTGTCTGGAAACTTGCCTTCCAGCCCTTTATTCTGAGGTAGTGTTTGTCTTTAACACAGAGGTGAGTTTCCTGAATGCAGCAAAATGCTGGGTCCTGTTTATGGATCCAGTCTCTCAGTCAATATCTTTTTATTAAGTAATTGATGTTAAGAGATATTAAGGAATAGTGGTGGTTGCTTCCTGTTATTTTTGATGTTATTTTTATGTTTGAGTGGCTATCTTCTTTTGAGTTTGTTGAAAGATTACTTTCTTGCTTTTTCTAGGGTGTTTTTTCCCTCCTTGAATTGGCATTTCCCACCTATTATCCTTTGTAGGGCTTGGTTTGTGGAAACATATTGTGTAAATTTGGTTTTTTCATAGAATATTTTGGTTTCACCATCTATGATAATTGAGAGTTTTGCTAGGTATAGCAGCCTGGGCTGGCAGTTGTGTTCTCATGGGGTCTGTATGAAATCTGCCAAGGATCTTCTAGCTTTCATAGTCTCTGGTGAGCTGTCTAGTGTAGTTCTGACAGGTCTGCCTTTATATGTTACTTGACCTTTTTCCCTTACTGCTTTTAATATTCTTTCCTTGTTTTGTGTATTTGGTGTTTTGACTATAATGGGATGGGAGGAATTTCTTTTCTGGTCCAATCTATTTGGAGTTCTGTAGGCTTCTTGAATGTTTATGTTCATCTCTCTCTTTAGGTTAGGGAAGTCTTCACTCTCTTCTATACCTATTATCCTTAGGTTTGGTCTTCTCCTTGTGTCCTGAATTTCCTGGATGTTTTGGGTTAGGAGCTTTTTGCATTTTGCATTTTCTTTGACTGTTGTGTCTATGTTTTCTATGGTATCTTTCGCACCTGAGATTCTCCTGTCTCTTGAATTCTGTTGGTGATGCTTGCATCTATGACTCTTGATCTCTTTCCTAGGTTTTCTAACTTCAGGGTTGTCCCCCTTTGTGATTTCTTTATTGTTTCTATTTCTATTTTTATTTCCTGGATGGTTTTGTTCATTTCCTTTGTCTGTTTGATTGTGTTTTCCATTAATTCTGCCTGTTTGAATGTCTTTTCCTGTAATTCTTTAAATGATTTTTGTGTTTTCTCTTTACAGCTTCTAGTTGTTTACCTGTGTTCTTTTGTATCTCTTTAAGGGAGTTATTTATTTCCTTCTTAAAGTCTTCTTTCATCATCATGAGATGTGATTTTAAATCTGAGTCTTGCTTTTCTGGTGTATTGGGATATCCAGGTCTTGCTGTGGTGGGAGAGCTGGGTTCTGGTGATGCCAAGTAGCCTTGGTTTCTGTTCCTTATGTACTTACCCTTGCCTTTTGCCATCTGGTTATCTCTGGTGGTAGCTGGTCTTACTCTCTCTGACTGTGACTTGTCCCTCCTGCAAGCCTCTGTGTCAATACTCCTTGAAGACCAACTCTCTCTAAGAGGAATTTGGTTTTGGGGAACTGTGGTACAGGGTCAGCTCTTGGGTGCAGACAGAAACCAGAAACCAGAAGGATCTTGTCCCCAGCTGTCCCTTGGTTCCTGTGTCTTGATTGCTTTGCAAGGGTCCCTCTTGATCTAGTGAATTTGAACAGAAAGGTGGTCTTGCCTGTGTTTGAAGGTGTTTCAGCACTCCTGGAATACCAGCTCTCTCCTGGCACTATTTGACAATGGAGCCCTGTATTACAAGATCAGCTCCCTGGCCTCAGAAAGAAACCAGAAGAATACTCCTCAGTCCCTGTGTCTTGGGGATTCCAGTTGGGTCCCTCTGAGCAGACAGATTGGCCACACTCCTGGGAGTCTAGCTTTCTCCTGGCACTATTTGGCTATGGAGCCCTGGTGGCCCAGGCAGAGGTCCCCAGCCACAGATGGAAACTGGAAGGCTCCTTCCCCTGGCTGTACCTCAGTCCTTGTGTCCCAAGGATTCTGGGTGGGTCCTGCTGAGCAGTGATGCTTGTCTTTCCCCCACTCATGGACTTGTCCACACTCCTGGAAGGCTAGCTTTCTCCTGGTGCTATTTGGCTATGGAGCTCTGGTGGCCCAGACACAGATGGAAACTGGAAGGCTCCTCAGAAAAAAATATTTTGTTTTGCCATATAGAACCTTACACACTGAGCTGGCCACAAAGTGTGTGCTATGACTTGACACAGTATACATACAATTTCTGCTTTTATCTTAGAAAATTCCACTCACATCTCCTAATTCTGTGTCTCTTTCCTACTCTATTTCTTCTCTCCTTGCTCTCTTTAACACAATCTAAACTGTCCAAATCATCTGTTCCTCTTTACTGCTCAAGTCTTTAGATGAGTTTTTGATGGAAAACGGAAAAATTCTTAATTTAAAAGCAGCAGAATTTCTTATCAAGCTTTAAAGAAAGACACAGATTAGCATGTAACTGTAAATTATATTGTGTATGGGTGATTGTTAGGACAGATAAGTAGCTGTGTGGATGAGTACATACACACAAACGTGAAAAGATAGACTACGAACATCTAAATCACTTGCTTTTCTTTCTTCTTGTACTGTGAAAGCAGCAAGCACACTAAGATATATCTGTTAGCATATTACACATGCATGCCTGTTTCACAAAGTCTTACCTCTTCCCTTTACACATCACAAAATGAAGTGGCTTGCACTTCAGCCAAGGAAGAGAACACAACATGGGAAACTGGAATTGAGAATGCTGTATTATAGAGGCCAAGAGCAATCATTGGAACGATGCACTCATGAATTTAAACTTAAGAAATCCTGGTGAGATTCACGCTTTGTAGCTGTGGAGGTATGATACTATCAAGGTCATAATTTTATTGTAATAGTTGGTTGCAAAAAAATGTGAACTCAAAGTAACCATGAAATAGAGAGACAGGAGAAGATCCATGGGAAGAAGTATGAGACACACCAATTTCTTTTTTCTCAGTAAAAGTCAGAGACTATTTCCTGATTATGATGATTTAATAATAAGCAAAAATCCACTTTTGAAAAGAAAAGAAGGAACTCCCAGAGATTGCAAAAAGATGCATCATCACCTGTCATGTACATAAGAAAGAGAAACACTTCTAAATGTTTAATAAAAGTGCATTTGTTTTAGTTAAAGCCACAGCAAAATATAAATATTGATTAGATTATATGTTCTTTATCAACAAACTTTTCTTTTCTTTTTCTTTTTTGTTTTCCTTTGAGACAGGGTTTCTCTGTGTAGCCCTAGCTATCTTGGAACTCACTCTGTAGACCAGGCTGGCCTCGAACTCAGAAGTCTGCCTGCCTCTGCCTCCCAAGTGCTGGGATTAAAGGCGTGCACCACCACTGCCCGGCAATCAACAAACTTTTAAAAAGAAATACAAGTGTCGGAGTTTCCCTTGGTGGTTTCTTCATTACTCTTATTTACTATCTTGTATTTGTAGTTTCATGCTTTCAAACAAAAGAAAACTTGGGATTTTGAAATTTGTTTGAACCTCCTACACCCACAGACAGACACATCATGTGTCATAATGACATACTGGGCTCCCAAACTTCAGCCTTTGAAAGTAGTTGTTTGGAGGGCTTGGGAAATGGCTCAGCTTTTAAGAGCATGCTTTGATTTTGCCGTGGACCAACACTTATTTGCCAACACCCATATAACATCTCACAACCATTTCCAAGTCCTGTTTCAGAGGAAACAGTGCCCTCTACTGACCTCTTTGAGCCAACCATGAGCATGGTGCACATACATAGATACAATAAACATACACATAGAATTAAAAACAATGAATGAAAATTTTTAATAAAATAAATGATAGGGATTTAGGGTGGAAAATAAATAGAAATCTTAAATATTGTATTAGACCACTATTTTGTATTTAAACACTGCTACAGTTCTATACCATATGCTGTAAGTTGCCACAAAAACATAGTACTTTGTTCAAATGTAGATTCTGACTTCCAGATAAGAAACTCTGGATGATGTTTAGTGAACTGTTGACTAAATAGACTCCACACTGCAATTTGTGAGCTTCAGAAGGAAAGACCTGTTCCCCCTTACCCATCTCTGTAGATGACATGGGAACTTGACCTTCTTCTCTTCTCATTTGCACTCACATTACATTTAAGAGCTAAAGTAGTCAGGTGAATTTTATTATATTGAATAATTAATTATTATAATTGCTATTCTGACTGGTATAAGGAATACCAATATTCTTTTGGTTTACATGTCCATGAGGGCTAAAAATAATGAAGTTGTTTTACTTGTTTACCATCCATTTGTACTTTATTTTAAAGATGAGTCTGTGCAATTCCCTTGCCTGATTGTTCTCATTAAAATTTCAAGTGCTGTATCAAAAACTATGGAGTCAACATCTATGTCTCCTTTCTTATTTTAGAGGAGCCACTTTCTAAAGTTCCCCATTTACTCTTACATTGATTATTGGTTTATAATACATTGCTTTATTGCATTGAAACAATATTCTTCTATTCCAACATTTCTGTGCATTTCATATAAATGGTATTGTAAAATTAAAAATATATATATATAAGTTGTCCTCAAGCGAAGACAGCCAATTACATGGGCACACTGAATGTTCTCAAGCTCTGTAGACCAGATCTTTCCATGACCTCTTTCTTATGTGCCCTTTTTACAGAGCACAAGCTGTGTGCTGTGTGATCTTTGCCCCTTTGTTTTACTTGCCCTAACAAGAGGAAGGTGGTGCCGTTATTTGGAGATAATTATAGTCAGTCAGATGCCCTGCTTATCAGTAGTGCTGAGATTACGGAGAGATGAACAGTTTACCAGGAGTCTTTTACTCTCATTTTATTTCTCTATATTTCTTGGGTGAAGCTAACAGTCACCATGATACATTTTGTTCTTAACACCTGTACCTTTATGTGTGTCTTTTTGGACAGTGAGCAAGCATCTCCACTGAAGATGCTGACAACTGATCAAGGGCCCCTGAAGTATGTAGCCTTTCCCACAGAAAGCTGATTTTATAATATGTGAATAATCATTTCTCTCAGAGTTTCTGGCACTAGCTTCCAGAATCAGCCATCTTAAACTGATGATAACTTTGTTTCTTCATGCGTCACAGATCCGCTTCCCACTCCATTGAGCTCTGCAATTTTCCTCAAACAAGTAGCTACGAAGGCCAACACTCTCTTGATCGATGATGGATATTAGTTTCAGGTTCCCAAAGGCAGGGTCATGCAGACGTTTCCTAAGCAGTAAGCCCAGGACTCCTTCTCAAGGTGGTTCCCAGATGCAGAAAACAGAAACACCCCAGAGAGAGAACTGCCATGCAGATTCCAGCTTCTGTGTCTCATTAGATAATATATTTGCATCATGCTCATGACTGTGGTAGCTCTGGTTTCTCCCCTCTACCTGTCACACTTGTAACATGTTTTGCACTGAGGATCACTTACTTCTCTGGGTCTATTTCTCTCTCTTTAACAGTGGTCATAGGTTTTGCTTGCACAAAGGATCACTTTCTATATCCTGTTCTATTCTTAATGACCTGGTTTAAGCAAACCTCTGTCTTCTCATGATGAAACTCTAACATCTCTCCAAAGTGACCTACTTCAAACAGCAGCTACTCTCATTCTGAGTCCCCTGAAGTATCATAGGACAAGGAGTTGCTTTCACTTGCTCATCTTGGAATTCCAGTGTGATTATCTTAATGGAAAAGCTATCTTGCTAGGAGCTCATAGAAATTCTCATATTATTACATCCCTTCTTTTAAAGTTTTTCCCTCAAGTATTCCCCTGCCCAGGTGAACGACATTTCTACACACCTCCTTCTAGACTGTCTACCTGCCCCAGACAGTGGCCACTCTAAGGATACACCCACTGCAAATCCTGAGTTCTGCCACTCTGTAAATTTCATGTAAGCGGATATATGACTGCCCTATATTTGTGTTTTGTGAACCTAGAACGTCACTTATAACCTTGGCTACCACACTGCAGCTACTGCAATTCAGCAGAGCCCAAAGTAGGTGCTCTGAATAGCCTGGACTTGGGGACTTAGAATTACATAGATGAGTAATTTTTTCAGCAAATACATATCAGTGATGAACTATTTATATATTAAATATGACTATATAAATTCTAACTATTGTCCTTTCTAACATATATTTAAATATAGGAATTAGAATATGCATAATGCATGAATAGATAAATATATGATCTGGTTAAGGTGAAATACATAATAGAAATAAGAAAAGATCAAACACTCACTAAAATAATAAAATCCCATTCCAATAGTGGCTTCACCAAAGACCAAAACATGCATAAGCCTGTCACTTCTCATTGTCTTGTCAGGGCCACAGAAACCTTTTCCTGACAGGATTCTGTCAGCATGGATGCCGTCTAGACCTCAGCACCTAATTAAAGCTCTTTTATTTCCTTGACAGCTTTTTTTTTTTATAACATTCCGCAGCAGCTTGCTCAGATATCTCCCCACTCCTCCCCCCACACCATAGGACACTCACTATAGGACTCTCTCTTTGCATATATATTTAATACAAATAAATATGAAATTTGGTTTCTATCAGTGTCTTTAGTCTAAGCAATTGAAGAACATAATCATAATCCCATATTCTTTGAATCATGGACTCAGTCAGCAAGTATAATTGCTTATTCATTTATTGTTTCTGTAAACCTGCTCCATGGTTTAACCTCTGCACGTGGGTAAAAATGAAACTCAGAAAAAAATCTGTGGATAAAAGACTAAAATGTATATACATTCCTTTTGAACTCCAATGTTCTCAAGTGTTATTAGTAGTACAAAACCTATTGGCAGTGTATTCTACCCACTATCAATATACCTTGAGGCATTAAGACAGGCTTATGTTCTAAGATCAAGAATCGACAAATGGGGCCTCATGAAATTGCAAAGCTTCTGTAAGGCAAAGGACACTGTCAATAGGACAAAACGGCAACCAACAGATTGGGAAAAGATCTTAACCAATCCTATGTCCGATAGAGGGCTAATATCCAATATATACAAAGAACTTAAGAAGTTAGCCTGCAGAAAACCAAATAACCCTATCAAAAAATGGGCAACAGAGCTAAACAGAGAATTCTCAACTGAGAAAATTCATAGGGCTGAGAAGTACCTAAAGAAATGTTCAACATCCTTAGTCATCAGGGAAATGCAAATCAAAACAAGTCTGAGATTCCACCTAAAACCAATCAGAATGGCTAAAATCAGTAACCGCTGGACTGAGAGTGAGGTCCCAGATGGAGGAGTTGGAGAAAGGACTGAAGGAGCTGGGGGAGTTTGCAGCCCCAAGGAGGGAACAACAGCATCAGTGGGCCTGACCCCCCCCCCCGGTCATCCTGGAATTTGGACCACCAACCAAAGAATACACATCTATGGACCCATGGTTCGGACCACATATGTGGCAGAGGATGGCCTCGTTGGCCATCAAGGAAAGAAGAGAGGCCCTTGGGCCTGAGGGTGTTAGAGGCCCCAGTATAGGGGAATGTCAAGGT
>CM052715.1:14864768-14906749 GCA_028551405.1 Uromys caudimaculatus | reverse complement strand
GTGTCAGAGGATCACCTCGATGGCCATCAGGGAGAGAGGAAACGCCCTTGGGCCTGAGGATGTTAGAGGCCTCAGTAAAGGGGGATGTCAAGGCGGGAATATGGGGATGGGTGGACGGGGGTGGGTGGGTGGGAGGTGGAATTCCCTCCTAGAGGCGGGTTGGGGAGGGGACGGGAGTATCCAAAGAGGAGACTCAGAAAAGGGGAAACATTGGAAATGTACATAAAGTATCAAAAATAAAAAAGGAGGAAAAAAAATAAATAAAAAGCACTTTCTGGACACTCTTGAAGCTCAAATGAAGTAGGTTTGAGAACTTGAGTTGTTTTAAAGAAACAACTGCCGCTTTCATGTCTATTTTCACCTTCATAACTGACCAAGTTTATATAATATTTTAAGACAAGTTGTGCATGATTCAAATGAAATTTAAAATAATTCTATTAATTTTTAAAAATATACGTTTATACCACATAGAAGTAAAAAAGAGATGTTTACATGATGCTTTATAAATGGGAAAAGAGCAACGAAAAACACAGCTCTTCAGAGGCCCTCCACCACCTGTGACTAGCTCTTCAAAAGGCCATCCCTCATCTGTGATTGGCTCTTCAGAGGCCCTTTCCCATCCATGGTAGCTTGTTGAGAAGCTATAAGCTGGTCATAATTTCTTGGGGAGGCAGAGTGGTATTCTCCAGGAGAAGGCACTGGTAAGTTCCTGATGATCAAGTAAATAAGCCCCTATCGATGCTAAAGGTTCAACCAATTGCAAATAACAAAAGCTTTATTGACAAGGGCAGAACATACTGGCAATAATGCATATACTAAATAGCTCATCTAACATTTTCAGGTTTTATTTAGAAAAAAATTAAATGTAATAAGCACAAAAAACAAGTGAAGAAAATAGTAAAGAGCCTTCCTGGGAAGAAGAGAACAAAGAGAACATCAAGATACTGAAAATTCTACAGTTAAAATACATTTTAATATATGTATACATGTACTTATGTATATATGTATATTATATATATATTATTGAAATTACGTATGTATGTATTGAAATTGGGAAAGACTGTGACTCTTAATAATTGTCCTCCACCTAAAAATCTCACATAGACTCACTGTGTGCAAGGTTTGCAGTGTCACTCAATTGGAATAAGGATTATTTGTAATTGCAACTGCCCATACATACTAGAAACTGAATGATATTAAGAGATGTGGACCAATCTAAGTAATACTTTATGTAGATCATATTTCCCTACAAGTTATTTAAAGCAAATGGGAAGCTTATAGATTTTTATCTTATTATTCACTCTTATGTAAAAAATATGCTTTGTTCTGAGAATTTTATACCAAGAAAGATTACAAATTGACCCCAGTTTTTCTGTCCAAACTATTCATTGTCTCCATACACATCTCTCCCAACTTCATATTATTACTGTAATAACCTATTAAATATAGTTGATGCTATACATACATATATAGGTATGGGCCTACCCATTAGAGCATGGGAAATAAAAGATATCGAAGTAAAAAATAATCAAGAATTGATTGGAAAGCTATAAGTAGGCTACTTGAAAAAGTGTCAGTGTTGTTCCACAACATTGAATCCTATGTTCTGTAACTCCTGACCTGTCAAGCACAATGTGCACACTTCTGTAGTCATGGCATGACTATTATGGGTCTTTTATTGATTGGATTAATGGCTTGCTTCACAAGAGAGGATTTCCTAATCATAGGCACTAGTGTTTGCTACTGTTGCTGTACTAATTGGCTATGCTGACAATGTCCCTTCAAAGTATTTATGTTTATATAATATGCACAGTCCCAAAATGCTATTCATACTGCATTTGATGGAGATTTTCTTATGCCTGGATTTAAGGAGAATCATTCATTTTTGAGGATTTTTCCATTGACTCGATTATTAGACTGTTTAGTCTCTATGAACGCATGTGTTTTATGTTCTTTCCCTTGCTATTTGTATCTACTTTTATGCCATTGTTATTATACAGAGTTCAATGCTTTGTTTAAAAGCTTTTCCATATATGTGCCCTAATATATGTTGAAGAAACTCTCATGGGTTGCTGAGAGGAATGTGGATTCTTTAGTGCTTGGGTAGAATATTCTACAGATATCCTTTAGGTCCTTTTATTTTTAGTATTATTTAACTTCAAAGTTTCCTTCTTTAGAATTGTCCAGATGACCTGTCTGTTAGTAAGAGTGGCATGTTGCCATCACCATTCTTACTGTGTTGGGATCAATTGGTAGTTTTTTCATAATATGGGGCACCACCGCATTTGGTGGTTATATGTTTAGAATTGTAATACATTCTTGGTGGATTGTTCTCTTGATGAGTAGGGATTGATCTTTATGTCTTTTGACTAGTTTTTTTTGAAGTCTATTTTATCATATATTATCATATACTATCTTGTTTTCTGAGTCCACTTTTAAATATCTTTTTTTTTCTTTGTACCCTAAAGTGGTGTCTATTATCAATGGGAAGGAATGGTAGTTTTGATGACAGCAAAAAGATGCAACCTTTCAGACACAATCTGCTAACTTGTGTTTGTTGATGCTGCAAAATAGAGACCATATTTAGAGTTATTATCAAAAGATATATGTCAATTCATATCGTGTTGTTAATATTTTTGAAATTTATAGACTATTTTAATCAGCTGTTATAGTATTGTGTTTTTATTCCCTGTGACCTTTTGAGTCTTTATCCTTCTCTTCATAATGAATTAATTATTCCTTCCACTATCCTCTGTATAGCTGACTAAATGGTCATAAATTCTTTTAATCCATTTGTAAAATGGAGGTTGTATTTCTCACTCAATTTTTATTTTTGAAACTTTCTGCTGTGTCTAGTAATTGGAATTAACAGTCATAGTCTTCCAGAAATCAAAATACATCTTTCTAAGACCATCTTATTTCAAAAGTTTCTATTTATTAATCAAGTGATATTCTGATGGATCTGACTTTATAAGCAACATGATCTTTCTCTCTTTAAGATGCCAGTACATGGTCTGTTCTTTTATAGTTTTATTTTTTTTAATTATAATATAACATGGAGAGTTTGTTTTCTAGTCCTATCTGCTTGAAGGTCTATAAGCCTTTTGTACCTAGATAGGAATGTCTTTCTCTAGACATAAAAAACTTGTTTTTTAAAATTTTACTGAAAATATATTCTATGATTTTTGCATTAGATTGTCTTCCAGTCTCATAATACAATTGTTTGGTATTTTCCTGATATCCCCAAATTCTTCCTTATTGTTATACCTATCCATTGCCTTTACTGCCTGATTCAAAGTCTCTACCTTGTCTTTAAGCCCTCCCAGACTTTGCAAATGATGCATTCTATTAGTGAGGCTTCCCATTAAGGATTCTATTTGACTTACTGAGGTTTTCATTTCCAGTGTTATTTCAGTTTGACTTTTCTACAGTAATCCTCTCTTTATTAAATTCCATTTACATATCTTGTTCTGACTTCTTCATTTCATTCATCTTCATATTCTTCTCCTTGTAAAATGTATTCATACCTGCTTCAAGTTGTTGGAACACAGTCATGATCACTCTTTTGAATTCTGTGTCTGAGAATTATTTGAGGACATTCTCCTTGAATTTAATTATTATATAATTAGAAGTTTCTTGGAAGATATTCTACCTTGGACTTTCACGCAGCTTTTGTAGCTTCTCTGAGTAGTCAATCTGGAGATAGTTGGATGACTTTAAACTGCCAGGGGTCTTGGCCTGATAGCCTGGCAGCTGTTTACTTTTTGGTGCTAGGTAGGGTAACTGTAGAAGTGTGGGCCTGCGAATCATGGTACGGGGATCTATTTCTTGTATGCAACAGGAAAATTTGAGCTCAGCAGTTTAACTCTGGGGACTCCTTGGCAAATGAGATTGTGGTATAAACCTGAAATGCAGTGGATTCATGAGGCCTCAGCAGTCTAGAACAGTAGAAATCAACCAAGGAAGACTTTATCCACAGACCAGAGAATATCCCTTCTTACTGTGTCTGGAAGTCCAGAGATGAAAAAGTTCTAACCAAAATATGTAGAAAGAATTTCACTAACTTTAATCTGTGATTTTTTTGGCTCACTTTGTCATTCTATATTTTAGTAGATCTCAAACACATAAGGGAATTTAGACTTCGTCATTATAGTAAAGTTTAATAACATAGGACATATTTTAGATTTCAGCTGACTTACTATGATATATTTTGACAACCATGTGCCTTTCCATTATGCTTGAGGAGGTTCTCAATGACATCAAAGACAGGTTATGGTATCAGGGGTCATAACTGTCCAGTATTAGGGTCTGAATCACTCTATTAGCAAACCCAAGTATGTCTTTTGAAGGTATGTCTGAGTTTACCAATGCCTGTGAGAGAAAATGAGCATCTGCACCAAATCAGGGTTTTCCATTCACTGATTCTTTTCAGATGATGTGATCAGTCATGATCAAGTTTTCTTGGATCAGTGAACTAAAGGCAAGAAGCAAGATCAGAGAAAAGAGAGAAAGTGGATGTTATTGTTTACTATTTGTACTCTAGTAATACTCTTTTTACATAGGTCAAGTAATATCAATAGTATCTATCTTTAACTACTCATTACTTACATCCTACTGAATAGATACTTTCTGCTGGATGGCAGCTAGCTCATTTATATATAATTTTACTCAGGATAGAACTCCTGTAATCCGATCAATGCCCAGCTACCACCAGCATTCAATAGTTCACTTACTCACGTATCCTCGGAACACATTTGTAAACAACTTGTTGGGGCATCCTGACGTTTTTCCCTGTCTACCATATAGAACAAATTGTGGGAAAGAGAGTATTGTGGTTAGTTCCTTTATGCTCTCCTGTCTATAATCCTCTTTTTCTTATGTATGGCCCTCATTAAATCTCTTTTATTAGAATAACAGCCACAATGTTGTCTCATATGAGCCCATCCTAAGGGATACATTTAATTAAAAAAGAAACCAAAACGTGTCGATGAATATAAGGTATTTTCCTCTGTAGGTCAGTTTACACCAAATGTGTAAACAGGTTCCTTCTATTTTGTCAACTATCAGAGGAACAACAATTAAATGTTGCTTTTAATGTCTGTCATTCGAAGATAATATGCCCAGAGATATGTTTTTGTCCTTGAGAAATATGATATCTACTTGGACACTTAAAACTTAGGACTAGAAATTGCTAGGATTAATGACCATAATTTAATTAAGTAAGTGTTTACTGTCTAGATAGATATTATCCAGAGTCTAGAAAGTAGATTTTCTAGATTGCACAAAGTTTATAGGTGAAACATTGCCATTGAAGTCATAACTGGCTTAGATGGGAGTCTATAAATTTTTATAATGATTTGCATGCTTTCTTAGGCAGAGAATATTGGATATAATTTAGGTCGTTTTGATGGTTGTATATTATTGTTGTTAGCAGCAATTAGTACTTGGATGCCCCAGATAAGAACACTTCTGACTCTGCCTGGATGTGAATGGATTTGTACCAAGTATGCAGAAATTGCTTTGTCTCCAGTTCTTGCATCTAGTTTAGATTGTCTTCATCTTCATATCACTTTATAGTATTTTGATTGTTTTTATATTTTGATATTGTAATATAATTGCATTGTTTCCTCCTTTCCTCCTTTTCCTACAAAACTTTGCATGTAACTTTTCTTGTTCTCCTTCAAATTCATAGCCTCTTTTTTCATTAATTGTTGTCTCCAGTCTGCCCATTCATTGTAGGTTCTCTCTCCCCTACATTTGTCATTGTTAGAATCTTATTGGCATGAGAATTAGATAACGTTAATAATTATTGAAGGTATACCACGCACCAGGCATTTTCTAATGGGTGTATACACATAAACTAATTTGATCTTCACAAGACCCAAACTCATTTGAACGTTTCTAAAAATTCCAGTGATCTGGACATGCATTTTCACACATAAATCTATTGGAATGTGAAATAAGAGAGTAGAAAACATTAAAAGTAAAAGAAATTATTTTTATGATGGTACTAAGTTCTAAGGCTACAAAGTAAAGAACTTAGCAGGGACAAGAAATTGTTTTTTTTTTAAAAACTTTCATCAATTCCATGAATTCTAAAAGGGTCTTTTCTTGAACATAGGCTATGGCAATATACTGTTGACTCCTTTTGATTTATCACTAGTGTCTAAAGTTTCCCAGGCTTTGTTTTATTTGTTATTTATTTCAATAACTTTGAATATATACTTATCCCTTAATAGTCATCCAATCCTTTTAAGTCTAGTAGTAACACTCTTCTCATTCTTCTTCAATCTAGTCTTAACATCTTTAGATATCTCAGAAATACAGAGAAGGCCAAGACAGAGTCATTGGCCTTTATTTATCTTTATCAGTAGTCCAGAAAAAAAAGCAACAACTATATTATCTAATACAATGTCACCAAGGATTTTTCTCTGACTATGTTGTTAATTATTCCCTTAGGGGGTGCTGCTTTGGTGTATTGTAGGCCTCTCATTAATTTTACACATTCCTTTCAAACATGTGTATAACATTCTCCAATGTACTATTGGCTTATAAATTATATTTGTTTCAGGACAATAAATAAAATGATGAAAGCATGCTTTGTTCAATCAGCTTTTTATTCATGAAAGGCAAAACAAATATTGTAAAAAAAAAAAAAAAGCGCTTATCTACATCAGGAATAAGCTATAAACCACTAATTGCTGTCATGATAGAAAGGATTCCACAGTTATAAATGCTCAGAGTGATGAAGATGGAAATATTCTACTGGTGCCTCCCTTTTCTAAATGGAAAAGTGACATTCTTAGGAGCAGAGTACCTTATACAGGCTATCCCACCTCTGATCGTTGCTGTTATGCCTACCACCCCTTTAACATTTCTATAGAAATGTGTTCTAGATATCATATAGAAATCAAGAGCCAAAAAAAGAGACAATGAGTAATACACAATCTCAACCTTCAATTTCACCAGAAATCCCTGCCACAGCAGGTCACCACCAGCTAATTTTCCATTTCTCAAGTATTATTTTTCTCATTTTATCAATTTTTTATTAATAATATTTTCAAATTTACAGAAAGTCTACAGATAAACTCCAACAATATTGTCTTCTCCATTTAGTGAAGAGACAGCCCACACAATGGTAGCTGTATGTCTGATGGAGGAATAGTGTCTAGAATATGCATAGAACTAAAATAAACCCTAACCACCAAGAAAACAAGCAACCCAGTTTTGTTTTTCAATGAACTATAAAACTAAACAGCGATTTCTCAAAAGAAATTCAAATGGCTAGGAAATAGTTAAAAGATGTTCAACATCTTTAATTTATTTTAAACTCAACCATACTCTATCTCATCCATATCACCAATGATGGCCATCAAAATATAAATAATAGCTAATGTTGGTGGTGATGTGGCCTGTAAGCCAATGAAGCCATTTAGAAATCATTCTCAAGTTCTCTCAAGATCTGAAAATAAAACTACTATGTCACCATGTTGTAACACTCCTGGAAAAACATTCAAGTGGTTTTAAATCTTATCATAGGGATACCTGCACATCCATGTTTATTCTTCAGTATAATGTGTATAGCATGGAGTATTTGTGCCAGGCAGAAAACAAGGGAATGAGTTTGGGAAGGAAGAGGAGCTCGTAGAGGTTATGTAAACAGAGAGTAAACTTGGAGATCCTTGTGATTTGAAACATTTAGATAGAGAGGCAAGTAGACTGGTGGAAGAAGGAAAGAGTTGGGTTGGGGTTAATTGTTATAAAGAAAGCATTTGAAAAACAAGATAAGCTCATCTGTGCAATAGCAACTTGATTGTTGTCAAGGTAACCAGATGTCCAGTGAATGGTTTCAAGACTCTATATGAGGATATCAGGTTGGGGGGAGGGCAGTGTAAACCTGAATAACAACCCTAGTACGGTGAGGTAGTAGGTTTATGCAGGGAACACATTTCTGGTGGTTAACTAAACTGGAATAATATCAAACTGTCTTCTAGCTATCTACATTTATTCCCACAGACAAAAGCTGTTCCCAACCATAGTCAAAGAAGTCTTTTAAAAAGAACAGCAGTAACTATAGAAAATCATGGAAGGCCAAGATATGGAAAATATGAGACAGATGTGGGCTTAGGCCCAAACAACAGTTATACCACCTCCTCTAAGATGTAGGGAACATCATGATTGAAAGTATGTAAGCATTGGGAAGTAGTACCAAGGATATAAAACACCAGTTCCTTGATGCTACACAAGTACCTTAATCACTAATGTATATAAAATATTTCCTGGCTCCATACAAGACCAGCCCTGTGATCAGGCAGATAAGGAAGGTAGAGGGCCTCTTGGGCTGTGCCTTTTACCTCTAAGCTATTGACTGTCAATGGGTTCTTATAGAG
This sequence comes from Uromys caudimaculatus, assembly GCA_028551405.1. NCBI lineage: Eukaryota > Metazoa > Chordata > Mammalia > Rodentia > Muridae > Uromys > Uromys caudimaculatus. Next base: position 14,898,359 of record CM052715.1, on the reverse strand, counting down.
GGGCCTATCATGTACCCTCAGATGACCACATAACACTACTATGAATAACCATGGTCATATAGATGGCTCTACTTTAGCTTGATGGGTCACAAAACACAACAAATAAACATGTGTGCCTGTAAGAGATTTGTAGGAAGGGAGAAGATAGATGGCAGTGATGCAAGCATTAACTGTGTAGAGTATGCATTCATTGCAGGAAAAAATAAACACTAAAAGCAACTTTCATTAGCAATAGCAAAGAGTCAACTCACTTTCTCTAATGTATACATGAATTTATTAATTATTGGCATGTGTTTACAGCCAATGTCTTGATAACTGTAGAAACCACTTTCAGTTCTGTCTTCATGCCCTACAAAACCAATTGGTTCTCACTTCCCTTTCAACCCTACCAACCTGCTAGCACTTTGTAGGTATTTCAAATGGTAGCCAAATAAATAAATAAATAAATAAGAAAATGTCAAGATTCATTCATTCTATAAATCATAGTTAATTGAGAATTCTCTCTCCTGAATAGCCTATAGATCTCCTTTAACAGTATTTAACAAATTAATGGATATAAACTATCAACTTGGAGGTACCTACTAGAAATTCATAATTTTGTGGGAAAAAACAAATCTACAGCTTATTATCTGTCATATAAAATTTTTGATATTTTGATAAATTATTTCATAAAGACAATTTATGATAATGTTTTCTTTCAATTCCAAATTTAAAAGGAAAGTTGAATGATGAAATCAAGACTGAAAATATAAGAACTAATTAATAAGCCAATATTATTAATGGCAACCTAGTAAGAAAGCATGGTTCTGCAGAAAATGATTACAAAAGATGAAATAGAAATAGAGCAGTAACTTACCTGAGGCTTATTACACCTTCCTAGGAAGCAAGAATACTTTCAGATAAGATAGTTCACTCAGTAATATGCTTGCTGTATAAACATGTCTATCTGAATTTGATTTCCAGAACCAACCAATAAAAGCTAAGTGATAAAATACTCTCGTAATCCTAATGGTGGGTTGTCAGAGAGAGAGGTAGGCCAGCCAGCCTAGTCTACTTGAATGAGTTCCAGACCAATAAATAAATCTTAAATTAAAAAAAAAAAAAAAAAAAAAAAGCAAGGTGGATAGAACCTAAAAGGAAAACACCTGAGGTTGAGGTTGCCATTAACTCAATATTTACATACACACACCCATCCCATGCACACATATGCACTTCTATACACACATAAGTATCTGCACAAAATGTGCACTCATCCATAATGAACACACACACACACACACACACACACACACACACACACACACACACACACACACAATGCGCACAGAGAATTAACTGAGTAAACAAGTGTCATTGCTAATCTTCAGGGAAGATGGGGTCTGAACACATGATAGAGATTGAGAAATCAGAACCTCTCTGATACAGAACCTAATGGAGACACCAGTGCAGGAGACTCAGGTTGACTACATTCAATTTTGGGTGATACTCTTAGACTGATTAAGTTTTATTTTCAAATACATGACTAATAGAAATAAAATAACACAATGTTGTAGGCACAATATTTTTAAACATTATACTTGTGTTATTCAAATGCTGATTTCTCTGCCCTAATGTCTTTTTTCAATCTGGGCATGGCATTGTAATGCTTATGTCAAAAATCTCAAGTTTGTATAAACAATTCTTACCATTTATTCTTTGCCTTGTCAGTAAACACTGATAACCCAATGGCTGGGCAAAAGAGACAATAGGATGGGACTTCAGCCAGCAAAGAGGAAGGCAAAAGAGAGAGAGGGCAGGGAGAGATATGTTGGAGTTGAAAGTCACAAAGAGAGGGTCTGAGAAGACACCATGGAAAGAAACCTTGGCAGAGGAACAATGGGAAAGAAACCTGGACCACCAAGGAGTATCTATTTAACAGGAAGTCAATGAAGGACTGAAGGACACTTTGAGGACTTATGGTATTATGATTCTGGGTTGTTCTTACTTTTTATGAGTTTATTTATAAGTACCACAGTCAAGGTAGTCATTTCTTGGGGCTCTTTTTGAGAAATGCAATCTTTACCTGTTACTACTTCACATTTCTAGAGGTGAGAAGAACTAAAGTGAGCAGAAATAACAGTGTCAGCAAGACATCTAGCATCCCAAGGTTCTGGGAGAAAGCTGCTGCCTCTTCTAGTTCCTAATAGTACCCAGATTCCTTGGCTAGTAACAATATCACTTCAGTCACTGCTCTAGTCATGTAGCCTCCTCTCTCTTTGAGGAAGCCTCAAAGCTTGAGTGAATCCAGCCTAAAACTCCCATGGGCATGCAGTATTGTGCTCAGCGAGTGGCTCCTGCCATTCTGTCCTTGGAAGCTCTCTTATGTGGAAGGATACTTGTCACTGCTACCCTGGAAAACCTAAAATAGTTGTTAGATTTTTAAAAAGTTCTTCATAGTCAAGAATTGAAATGCATGTCTGCAGTACAAGCATGGTATTGATGAGGCAAAAGATCCGGTCATTCTCACCTACACAGGGTGATTGATGTCAGCCTGAACTACTAAAGCCCTACTCAAAAATATTAAAGCCTGCAAAAGGATTATTCAGTTTCAAAGGCTGTTGTACGGGAAGGGTCTTTTACAAGTCTTAAGTATTGAGGATAGGAAAATTGGAAGGCACTTGATCTATTAAAATTATCTTAGTAAAGGAAGGAAACCTTGATAGGGTGAAAAGAGCAATGTTATCCATCTTTTATCACCTCTCCACATACAATCACAGGTCCTCCTGTCTATTTGATGTGAACCAAACCTTTTGTTTTATAACATGGAATCCACTGTTAGCCAACACACTGTGCACTGAGCACAGTTGGGAAGGAGATCATGTTCACTTTGTCCACTGCATTCTCTGCACTGGGCTCTCTACCCCACCACTGACAAGCATGCTGCCTGCAGTATTCAGAGTGGAAGCTTGGGTATGGGACGTCAAAGCTTTGACATTCCAATTAACATCATAGTCTGTGTTTTCTAAGTATTTGGGCAAGTGGGCTCTAGCTGAGGCAGGAGGGAGAAATACATATATTGGACAAGTTTTATAAACCAAATGATTTAAGATCCCTATGTACACACTTTCAACCTGATGACTAAATAATTGCTGGTCTTATCCTCCTTTTATACATGGAGAAAATAATGAAAAATGTCACGTCTTATTTGGCTGAAAATCAACATAATCTGTCATGAATGTGTCATTTTCTTTAATTTTAAAATAAGTGGTATGAAGCTCAGAAGTTAATTTGTCATAAACACATAGATATGTGTGGCAGTTCCAGAAATTGAAAGAATATCCTACTTCAAAAAGTTATTCCTGAAGACAAGGGTGAAGGGGAAAAAAACAGTTTTCAGGCAAAATGAACTGAAGTATGTCATATAATGCCTCTCTATTTTTTTTGTAGTGACTAACTTCTTATGCTTAACTCTTTATATTTTTAGGATAAGACCATTTCTTCCATGATGTACTAAAAACAATACAAGACACTGGACTGTAGAGGGACACTTCTCATCTGATACTAAAATGTAACCCAAACAAAGAGAGAAATATGGAGGACTCTCTTAAGTCTAAAAACAAACAAAGGAGAGTGTTGATCTGGGTCATCCAGATTTGGGGTACATCATGAGGACTTGGGGTACACTAGGAACTCCAACGTAAGGAAGCAACTCGACATTTAAAGACTTGCTTTTTACAGGCTTCAGACGAATGTTGACTGAATGGTTCACTGGCTAGAGCTCTACCCAGTGTGTCTTCCTGCTGAACTCTGCTCTGGTGGAAGCCTTCCTCCAGTCAGATGATGCCGAGGTTGAAAACCACTGTTTAACATTTTAAAGCACCTTTTAATTAATTAATAGGAAAACATACTAATAAATTTAAAGTTTTGTGAATAAAGCTGTCTGTAGAATTTCCTGCCTTATTGGAGTGAATACCTCAATGAATTTTCAGTGATTAATGGTTATATGATGAACACCACAGTACATAATAATGATTTTCAACATCTTACAAAAACCATTATTAATATTTTATATATCTAAGCAAACAGTACAACATTTGAGAAATTCAGTGGAGCCAATTTAAGCAAGTCATGGGAAGTGGGGGACATGGGACCAAGCAACATCCCCTCTCTGGAGAGAGGGGCCTCTCATCTACTCACAAATGTGCTACTTTGGAATTTTTGAAAGAGAACAGTACAGTTGGAAAACTGTAGGTAGAAAAATGACTGTCACAACAGAAGTGGAGACAGAAGACTGCCTCAAAGGACTGAAGTACCTCTAAACAAAAAAGGGAGAGCACAAAGACAGAACAGCCTCTAAAATTTGTAATGTTTAAAATCTAGATAGCAGAAAGGCTGGATAAAACCCCATTCCTTCAGAAAAAATTAAAAGCACTGAGTTTCTGATATGCAAGGTCCTCTTAATGGAACCATTCTCAGCAAGCAAGCTCTGAAATTCTAAGGAAAAACACTAGTAATCCAAGTTCTATGTAAGTAAAAATTCCTTCTGAATCTCATGTCAGTAGAAAATGTGGAACAGCCTTCAAAAAAATGTTACTTATATGCAAAAAACATTTTGAGGTACAAAACAAAGAAGAACAGAAAAACCTTTAAATTATAAAGGGAGCATTGGTATTTGGAGAAGGACAGGGAGATAGAGATGGAGATGGAGATAGGTTAGGGGTAGAGCAAGGAACATGGTAGGGGTAGGAGTAGTGGCAGAGGCAGGGACAGGGGCAGGGGTGGGGGTGGGGGCGGGCCGGGGCCGGGGCCAGGGCCGGGGCCGGGGCAGGGGCAAGAGTAGGAGCAGGGGCAGAGGCAGGGGCAGGGCAGAGGCAGAGGCAAAGGCAGAAGCAGAGGTAGAGATAGGTATATAGAGAAAGTAGTTATTTAAACCTACGCATTACAGTCCCCAAATAGAGGGAAAACTCTGAAAATGAAATTAAGATAAAAATAAAGAGAAAAATCCCATAAAGATGCAGAGAAAAGTGCAAAACTGGTAACAGTAAAGAACAACAACAGAATGAGTAACATTGGCATTACTGGGTATTCCTAATGAAAATTAAGAAAGAAAAACATGGACAAAAGATTCCAAAATAATACGGAGACAAATTATAGAGCAGAGACTGAAGGAAAGACCATCCAGAGACTGCCCCACCTGGGGATCCATCTTGTATACAGTCACCAAACCTAGACACTATTGTGGATGCCAAGATATGCTTGCTGAAAGGAGCCTGATATAGCTATGTCTTGAGAGGCTCTGCCAGAGCCTGACAAATACAGAGGTGGATGCTCTCAGCCAACCATTGGACCGACGGGATCCATTAGAGAAAGGACTGAAGGAGCTGAAGGGCTTTGCAACTCCAGAGGAAGAACACTATCAATCAACCAGGTACCCCGGGCTCCCAGGGACTAAGCCACCAACCAAGGAGTACACATGGAGGGACTCATGGCTCCAGACACATATGTAGCAGAGGATGGCTTTGTCAGGCATCAATGGGAGGAGAGGCCCTTGGTCCTTTGAAGCCTCGATGCCCCCAAGGGCGGGGAGGAAACAGGGTGAGGGGAGATGAGATAGAGGGTTTCAGGGGGCAGGACGGGAAAGAGGATAACATTTGAAATGTAAATAAAGAAAATATCAAAAAAGGTACTAAAGTACAATGTCACCAAAATTTAAATATGTAAGTCATGACTATTCTCTGTAATTAAACGCCTGTATGTACAGGATAGAAAGGGCCAGGATCTATGGCAAGGGGATCCTACAGGGATGGGCTTTGCATCATCTGAAGGGACAGCTGGGAAAAAATACACAGGTGAACTGTATGAATTAGCACAGAGCACAATCAACTATAAGTGCAAGTGACAAAATGAACTAGAAAGGAGCATTTGTGACCGCTGCAATTTATTGTTAGAAATTAGTGAATACGAGAAGATGTGCAATTACCCGGTCTTCTAAGCAAAAACAAAACTAAGCAAAGACACTTTGCATTTGGCAGGAGGGAACAGAATCGTGACAAAGGTGTGGGAGGCGGGTGGTACATGCCCAGATGTTCCCTTTTGTATCATCTGACATTTAGATCAAAGCTAGAATTTCACAGAATGAAAGAAATGAATAATTCAACCATAGGTAGAATTTGTGTGAATCTAAAAAGGAGTTTAAAACAACCTTTCATTACAGATAATCTACTCATAAGAAAAGCAATGAAAGGGACGAAACAAATCCTACTAACTTAGGGAGCACTGTTTTTATATGCATATTAACATCTAAAACTAAAGAAGCATGAGCATTACCTTTTGTTTAATAAATTAATGTATCACAGTCACATGGTCTAAAAGTTTTTATTCCATTATATACATTCAAAGATAGTTAAAATAAGAAAATACAGACAATTGTGATCCCAGTTTATTATGTTAAGATTTGAAATAAAGAACCAGATACAGTTACAAGTGGGAACTGATGGGGAATATTGCAAACTCAACACCATCACAGGCTACATAGCAAGAAATACATGGTGGTGGAATTTAACACATATGGGAAGCAAGAAACCTAGAGAGGATTTAGTGTGTATAGGCACAAATATATGTTTGTAATATTGCCATATATGCAAATAATGCAATGCTTGTATCCCTTTGACCTATTCTAGATGCACCTAGAACAAATGGTACTCTAGTAGGATGATTACATCTATCTGACATAAATTATTTTCTAAATATTGTTCTTTACTAAAATAAATGAAGGTTTCCTAGACCAATATCTACTTCAGAATGTTGGTCAGAAGTCCTAAAATGTCATACATAAAAAAAGCTCTCAAAAATTACAAGCACACTATAATCCTTTTGAAATAAATCCACAGCTCTAATACTCACAACATATTGACTGTAATGGATTATATTTTGGTAAATAAAATCAGTTATTATTAGTCTATACTTACATAAATAAATAAGCAAGTTAAATGTGAGCATGGATGTTTATTTATTACAGTGGGATATTTAATAAATGCAGTGGGAAAATATCAGAGGAAAATCATGATTTGGCAAACATCAAGATCTCAACATCGCAGGTGTGAATTAGTGCTAAAATTGCTGAGCAAAAATTATGCTAAGCCAATCCTCATCACCCCATTGCATCTTCTTTGGAGGATGTACTTAGGAGAAGGATGGGGAAGAGACTATAATTGTACTGGGAAACCAGGCAACCATATTAACAAACTTATCAATGTAGGCATCGTTCATGACAAATCAGGACAGTGCATCTTCCACTGCAATTCCCTATAATACCCCTGACAGAATTATTGCCACAAAGAAGGTCCCAATTTTAAGCATAAGAAACTTAGGATGATCTAAAAGTAGTTAGAAAGTTATTCTACAATATAACTACAGAATCCCTGAAGAAAACAACAAAATGTCACGGTAATAATAGACTGAGGATCTTGGGTGGTTAGCACAGAATAATAAGAAATGGCAGCTAACTTCAATGTGTCATCTTAACTTGGTTCCTAGAATAGAAAAACAACATTACTGGGACAGTTGGTAAATTTTTGATAAGGTCTGTAAGTCAGTTAACAGTGTGGAATCAATATTCATTTTCTGCTATTGTTCACTGAACCCTGGTTAGGAAGATATCAATGTCTTAGGAAACTAGGTGAATGATAACCAGGAATTATCTGTTTCATTAATTTTGTAACCTTTCTATGAGTTTTACATTATTTTCACACTTATGTCTATGTGTGCATGTGATTGTGTGAACATCAGAAAATAGCTTTCAACTATTGTTAAATCAGTTCTCTTGGTTATCATCTCTGTTTCAGGTATTAAACACAGCCTGTCATTCTTGGATAAAAACGTCATTACCCACTAAGCCATCTCACCTCCTAGGAAATTATTTTAAAATTAAAAAAACCTTAAAAATAATATACAATATTATATTATACATTATATATGTATATTATATAATATAATAATATATAATACTGTATTGCATATTATATAAAAATAATATAATAATATAATAAAGTAAGTAATAATTATTGGAGATAAGCTTCCTAGAGATTCTGTATAATATTTATTCCATTCTCTTTTAAATGAATTTCTAATATTTGTTGAGGACTAGTCTCCAGTCATCTGTGGGGTGCAAGAAGCTTAAAGAAGTTGAGATCATTTGGATTTAACAGATCGTTCTAGTGATGCAATCACAAATGACCCCAAAGGATATTGTAGTCACAGGGAAACTTAGGGAGACCATCTAGTGACATATTGTATGAGAGAGCCAGTGAATATTTGAACAAAACTGCAACTTTGGTCACTTTCTCTTTCTCTTTAGATCCATCAGTATGGCGAACTGGCCTTCCTATACTAATGTGTCCCCTTAGCTCAAAAGGAAAAAGACAAAACCTATACACCAAAACAGCCAGAATAAGCCTTCACTCTTTGCACTGACTTTCACAAAGTCTATGTTTGAGTTGGTACTTAATAGGAATGGCTTAGCTAAAGCTAATTAGATTCAGAGGAAGATGAAGTGGACACTAGAAGAACATGGTCAAGAGTTAGATGAACAAAGAAAGGCGTGAGAAAGTGGAAAGTTTCTATGGCCACGTTTGAAGAAGGGAGCCTTTGAAACACTCTCTGTATACCTTATGGAGGATTGGTCAGTGGTAAAAACCTGGTGGCAGCTGTCACAGACCGCAAGTCTGCCTCCTGCAGAAGAAGAAAGGAAGAGTTTCTCACCTACTGATAGTGAGGAGATGATTAGACCAGCTGCGCAAAGTGAATCTGATCTTAGCCAAGGTTTTCCAAGAGTGCTAGGACGGATCCAAAGCACACCTTTGGACAGCCGTCAGGACCACCACCGTGTAAGAATCTCACTCACACACAATCACTGTTTGTGTGTACACTGTTGTGTATGTGACTTTATAGTGTTTTCTTACCTCACCCCTTTTCCTCTCATCTCTACACCCCTCCCCCTTCTCTCTGGTATGTGTGTATGTGAATGCTTGTGCACTGGTAGAGCCTAATTGTCAACATGAGGCATCTTCCTCAGTCACTTCTCCAGTTTATTCTTGAGACAGAATGTTCACTGAACCTAGATCTTGCCCTTGGGCTAGGGTGACTGGCTAGCCAGCTGCTGGGATCCAGCCATCTCTGTTCCCCTACTGGTGGGTGACCAATGTAGGCCTCACTGTTTGCTTTTATGTGAGTGTTGAGGTTTAGAACTCAGATCTTCATGTTTGTGATGCAAGCACTACCTAAAGGCTATCTCCTCAGGACTCTCTTAGCTATGTTTCACCTTTGACAGTTACATTGAATCATCTTATATTCAGAAATACTACTGTATTCTTTACTCTAATTAGGCATATTTTCAAATGGAAGTTGTAAAAATAAAATGCCAGCATTAAACAATACACTGTTCGTATTTTGTTTTGTTTATCTCACAGTACACATGGGCAAAAGTTGTCATATTTCATAAATAAGTGATTTCAAATTCACTGCTATTTACAAGGAGAAGGAATTTACATTATTTAGGTTTGAAAATCTTTTATGTAGATCTACTAACTTCTTGAAGAGAAAATATGCAGTAATCATGAGACAGGAAGGAGCCTACACCATTTCTACTCTCTCAACAAAGAAATATGTACAAACATATTCTCAAAGTGGAGATCTGAAACCATCCCAGATGTTCCAGTTTATAAAGTGAAATCCCTCTTTGTGACTTCTCACTCTTTCTGTCACATATCCTTTAATTGAATTTATTTATTTGTTTTTAATAATCTATCATACCTCTTAAGTTTTCCAAATACAGTTCTGACTATATTCTACTTCCTGTTCCCTGGCTTAAAGTCACTAAGTTCTTGCCATCTGACATTCAAAAGGATTGATACACAACAGAGTCCTCTGCATCTATATGTGGAGAATATGCTAAGCTACTGAAACCTCTGCCTGTAAAATATCACATCCTTTGTAACTGGTCTTTCTCAAGGTGTCTAATTCTACCTGTTTCTGCCACTGTGTCCATGGAATTTTGTGCTATGACCCTTTATGCCAAGATCTGTGTAACTTCATATCTACCCTGATCTACATGCTGATCTCAGAACCATGGGAAACATCTCCCTGTCCTGCTTTGCATTCACAGTAATTTAAGAGTTATCTTAGGCCTTCTCTATTCTAGAATATTCCACATCTCAATGGCACAGTGACCCAGTGGAATCTGCTTTGATACAGCCTGTTTGAACCTATCTGAGTAAATAGGACCTAGTTGCCTTAAACTCTTAGATCTTGAAACACTTTCAAGTGTATTACCCCTAGACCTCAAGCAAGTTTATCTGATTATCAAGAACATCTGTTTTGTTTACCTTTCTTGCTTTGACTTATTTGCCCTGCCAATGTCAGGACTACTTGGGACATCAGTTCCTCCCTGGAAAAACTGGCTCTCAAGTAATTGTGTATTCTGCTGGCTGTGTTAATTATGGAAAGAGCTTTGAGCATAGTTCTCCAGAGCAAGTCTTTTGATCTTCAGATGCCCTTCCTTACCAATGTCAATGCACATAAGTAGGTAAATAAAAAACATTTCCCATAGACTTGCTAAGACCTTCCAGTAGCACCAGCATGGCAAGGGGGAAAGCACCCGGTGACCATCACAAGTGGAGATAAAATAATAAACAAGCAAATATGCAGCTGTAAATCTACTGTAAAAATATCTGTCCTCACCTTAGAACTGCTATACTTACAAATCCAAATGACAATGAAATATTCATAGAGAGCTCCTGTGATTATTAGTATTAATTGGCATATACCTATGCATAGAAAATTTAAATATAAAATTATATATTTCTATCGATGTAACAAATTATCTGGGTTCGTCAACTTATTTAGAGGGAAGGTTTATATTCGGCTCACAGTTTGAAGTTTTCAGTCCCTAAACATGTGTGTTGCTTTGGCAAGCTTGCGATGGCACAGTACATTACAAGTATATGAGAGGAGAGGTCCCTTAGTGCAAGGACCTCTAAAGAAAACTGCAGATCCAAATTCTGTTGAGAATGAATCTCCATCTTCTACACCAATTAGTGACTTACAACTGATTGTGCTTGATGTGTATCTCTTACCAGTTGCACCCAATCTGTGTATTTTTAGCCTAAAGTTTGCCATGAATAATTCAGTATAAATTATTAAGTATACAAAGGTATCTATAGATAAGTCATAATTTAATTCAACCACCAAAATCATCATCATGGTTACAATTAAAATGAAGGGAAGAAAGGGGAGGAAGAAAGGACTACTAGAGGGAGAGAGGGAGAGGAGAAGGAAGGGGAAAGGGGAGGAGGAAGAAAGGAAGGGAGGGAGGGAGTAAATAGGGAGAGAGGGAGGAAAGAAGGTTGAAAGAAGGAAAGACAGTGGGGGACATGTAGTGGTAGAGAACAATTAGGAGAGGAAGAAGGAAAGAGCTAGTTGAGGTTCACTGGATCTATGTACAGTTGCAAGACCTTAAGCATGAATGTCCTTTGAGATACTCAAGTTCTGAGGCTATTAGACAGGAGGAAAGAGCTTGGGGAGTGCGTATGGAAGGCAGTCACATACAAGAGATCAAAACCTAAACAATTTTTCATTGGGTGACTGTGATTGATGAGAAAGTTAGCAAAAGATTAATTTAACTTTTATTCTGTAGATATTAACCACTGAAGTGCTGGAGACAGGAAACACTGGAGGTGACAGGGTTTGTATGGAGCTGTACAGAGAGTTTTGACTCCATATTCACTGTGGTGAAACAGAAGCACCTTTGGTATATTCATTGGGTTCTCAGCTCAGGGAAGTGAATGGTCAAAGCAGAGGCAGAATGTTTTAGCTTCTAGGGAACTATCAATGGTTTGCGGGAAATAGATTGCTAAGAAGCAAAAGCAAGAATAACAACAGACAAACCTCCTTCCAATTAGGCATCCTAAAGCTGATGCATGATAAGCGAAGACAGAGAAGAGGGGACCAGCATCCGGAAGGACAGAAGATGAATGACCAGAATGAAGGGAGCTTTCAAGTACAGCTTTCAAAAACCTTGAAGAGCTGTGTGTGTTTCAAAGGAGAATAAGAAAGATGAGCATGGAAAGAGATGGAGAGTTCATGAAGGATTGGAGTAACTAAGAAATGTTTTCTGGTGGACTTTTTCATGTAGGATATATATTTATATGTTTGTTTGGTCAAGGTTAGGAATTAAAGAATGTTGAATAAATAGTGCAATATTGTTTCACATTAAAAAGGGAGAGCCAAGCTGGAGAAACAGCTCAGTGAATATGAAGGTTCATTGCTCAAGTTTGGATCCCCATAGTCATGTGAAAAAACAAACAAACAAACAAACAAACAAACAAACAAGTGTGATTGGTTATTCATGCTTGTAACTGTAACTCTGTACTTGTTAGAGACAGGAGAATTGGTGCTTTCCGATCACTAACATAGATCTGAGTCTAGATAGAAACCCTCTTTCAAGCGGCTAAGGTTGGGAGTTATAGACAAGGATATGTGCCATCTTCCTTTCATTTCTGTAGAAACACACAGGGTAGATGTTCCACAGATCATAAACCTTCTTTTTGTGATATGTATTTAGCAGTGTGCACATTTAGATTAGAATAGCAAATTCCAATGTTCAGGGCTTTTGAGATCCCACTGAATATCAAATTAGAAGGAGCTTGTGTTAAAGGCAGGATCTAACCTAATCTAGATAGCTGAAAGGTATAATTTTCTCAATGAATATTTTTGAAAAAAACCTCCCTACTTTTGTCCTTTGCTTTTCTATACATGTAGAATAAGTCAATTCCCCTACAATACTATTGGAGTTCTGATTGCGTTTGTATTGGTGCACATATCAATATGAAGAGACTTGTCATATTTTACACTAAGTGTCAACAACAAGTCATCTCCTCACTTTCAGTTTGAACTTTATTGACAATTTTGTCTAGAAGTATACATTTCTATATTTAATTCACTTTCTTACTTTTGATGATCTTAGAGAAACATTTTTCTCAAATTACATTTGCTGAATTATGCTGCTATACCAAAATGAAACTGACTGTATATATTGATCTCTCAGCTCACAATCACATTGACATACTCTTTCACTATTACTAATAATTTTTAAATGTTCTGATTTCTGTGTAGGCAACCATAGCATCTGAGAGCAATTTGTTTTGTTTACATTTTATAGATTCTTATATTTAAAATCATATCCACTTACTTTACTTTGCTGAGGTCTTCCATTTAACCTGACACTGATAGGAAATGCTAATCACAAATACCATTGCTCTTTTTTATTTTAATGAAAAGCTCTAATATATTTATTTTATAAGGCAGCATATTTTGTGCTGGTTTGTGCTATGTGCCTCTTTTTATCATATTAAGACGTGTCTTTATGTTTTTTACTTAATCACACAATTTCATCATGTATTTATTAGTATTTTAGTTTTTCTAATATTTGTTCTGTTTTTGTTGAGATGTTCATATAGTTATTTTCTGTTTAATTCCTTCACAAGAGAAACCATCTTAATCACCTGTTCACTGAAAAACCGCACACTGCTTTTGGAACACTGCCTTTGATTCACTGCTCTTAACAGAAATTTTAGTTTAAAAACACACCCACCAAGATCCTTTCCTTCTCTAAGTGTGGATAGAGCAGTCTTAGGGGAGAAGACTGGAATTGCCTGTTTTTTGCATATCTATAAACTGGCTGTGGAGGATCATACCTATAATCCTGATACTCAAGAGGCTGAGGCAGGAGGATTATTGCAAGTTTGAGAGCAGCCTTGGGTGTACTGTGAGCCTTGTCTCAAAATGAAAATAGTGATTATGACTTACATGGTAATGCCCAGATATTAATGCAAACAGTCCCACATCCCTAGGGAACTGGTTTTCCCCACAACATTCTTGCCTGGGAGCTTTCTCTGACAGCTGGGTGCTGGGGGAGATAAACACATTTATTAAAAAGGCAAATACCTGTGGAATAAATGGCCAGGAGAGCAGTAAGAAATAAGTAAATATTGGGAGGTGGTCTAAAGATCCTACTTCACTTTTCATAGGTGGGAAAGTCATGCAAGCTCCTTTAGGACTAACCAAAATACTCTTGAGTAGATTCCTTCTTCTACTTACCTCTCTTTCCAACCCCCATCAGTGATATTTGGATAAATTCCTATGGAAAATGCTTTATGGAAATCCATGGTTTCAGGTTTACTTTGAGACAATTCTCAAGACAAAAAATATTATTAGTAAAACTATATGGAATCTTGTGTATTCATTCTGCAGTCTCTGCTTTGACAAAAGTGTTTACTCACTGTAGCAGGTTTTTTGTTTGAGTCTTTAGGATCTTTTAGGAATAGAGGTATATCATCACCAAATAAGGATACATCAACTTCTTTTTTTTTAGTATTTGTATTAGTTTGTTTCTTCTTGTCTTACTACTTTAGTTAAGATTTCAAAGAATGTATTGCACAGAAGTGGATAGGGTAGACAGCCTTTTTTTCTTGATTTTAGTGCGATTATTTCAAGCTTTTCAGCATTGACTACAATATTGGTTGTGGGCTTATTGTATATTGTCTGCATTTTGTTTATTTTTGTCCCTTATATGCCCAGATTTTTGAGGAATTTTTTCTTACCAGAATGGCGGTTCTTAAAAGGCAATTTTCATCACCTAATGAGATGTTCATATGGTTTCTGTTCTTGAGTGTATTTATGTGGTGACTTATATCATTGACTTACATAAGTTGAAACATTCCTACATCACTAGGATGAAACCAACCTCATTATTGTAGAAAATCCTTGTAACATGGTTTTAGGTTTGGGCTGCACGTATTTTACTGACAAAATATTCTAAAATTTTATGGTTTGCTGTAGTGACTTTATTTGGTTTTATTAGTGTATTGTTGACTATTTTTAAAAAATTGGAACATTATCCCCTCTTTTATTTTACAGAATACTTTGGGAAACAAAGGATTTAGAATTCTGCACAATTTTTCAGATCTTAATAGAAAGACCTTATTTATGAATATGTCCCCAACATGAGTCATAGAACATGCCGAAATCAACCTGTTAGTGACACGGAGAATTCATTCCAGGTGGATATTTTTTATAATAATGGTGAATTCTATTCATGCTACTGGAGAAGTAATCAGCAATGTTATCTAGTTGTGAACCTTACAACATACAAGGACCTGGCAAGATATGCCCACTGATTTACCAATGAGAGGGATATTATGGAAGTTAACACCTACTTTAGGCTTGTATTTAAGATGTGCCATGCACTTGCATTGTTGACTGGGACAAAATAATGCACCTGTCTCACTCACAGGTTATAGGGGAGAACTGAATACTAGCATGCATAGTACTAAACTATCCCTATAAGTTCTTACCTCTATATCTACAGATTAGTGTCTCTCATTTCAGCCCCCCATTGGAAACACTTCATTTTGCAGCATATAATGGGCAATACAGAGACACACAACTGATCAATTGCTAGATACTGGAACAAAAATTCCATTTCCTTCAGAGGTGTGGCACTTGAGAAGCTAGCAGAGGCTTCTTCACTTAGGCATACAGAGGCAGCATTAAGTTCACTCAGTAGGTTGGCAATAAGATCCCATGAAGATGGGAGGGAAAAGAGATGAGGCGGCCGAGAAAGAGCTAGGTGGTAAGAACAGGTGTTGGACTTGATCAAAGTATATCATATGCATGTATGAAATTTCCAAGCAATACAAAAGAAAATAAATAAGATTTATAAATATCAGGAAAAAGAAAAGAAACATGAGTATAAACCCCATGTGGATGTGATGTTTCCTCTTGGAAAACAATTGTAACTAATTCAATATGCTTTTAAATATTTAGCTATTCTACTTACACTAGGAGAGACTTGATCATTTATATTTTTGTCATTTTTTTCTATTATATGTAACATGTCAAGTGGAAAAATGCAGCATCACACATTGTTCTCCAACTCACATCCAAATCCTTTCTGAAGCTTCTATTGCCATTCCTACAAAGACGACATTTATTCAGCTGTTTTGTTTCATTTTCTTGACCATTCCCAACAGACAGGTGTCAGTTGTCCCGGCCATTTTAACGCATTTGTTTTTAGCTCTGTGATTATATCTTTTTTTCTATGTCCATACCCTACTCCCATATGCATACATTCATCTTGATCCTCCTGCGTCAGACATTTTAGTGCTAGAATCAGAGAAAAGTCCTACCATGTCCAGATTCTGTTCTCTATTTTTGAGAGAATCCCCTAGATAGGCTTGATGATGCATACCTGTAATCCAAGAGTTTAGAAGTTGTAACAAGAGAACTGTCATAAATTGAGGGCAGCAATGGCTTTCCAAGTCTGCAGGGTGAGACACTAACAGGAAGGAAGAGGAAGAGGAGATTAATGGGCAAGGAGAGGGAAGAAAAAAATATTACTTTTCTTGTGTGCTTATAATCAGTCAGTTTTCTAATTTTAATATTATTTATCTTTACTCTTTGATAGCTATGTTTTTAAGGGTATATTTTCCATAGTTTCTCTCCAATTTTTGACACAGATTTTTGTTATTGTTGTCTCTAAATATTTTGAATATCCATTATACTTTCTGCTTGGGACAGCTTAATCACAAGAAATTTATTTTAATATCTCTATACAGAACCTTATTTTCTTGTCTGAGTTTTTACTGACTCATAAGTCATTTTTAAACATCTATAATGTAATTACTGAATATACTAAATGCTTTACTATGCACTGAGATGTGTCTTAATGTTGGGTAACACTGGCGTGCATCCGCCCCAGGCTCTTCACAACCCTTGGAGAGGCGGGACGCCAGAAGTTTGCCCACTTGCACACACGGACCACCCGGCATGTGTCTGGCTGTGAGAAGCCCCCACAGAAACACAGTCAGGGGTGGGGGACAAGGCTGTGGGTCCTGGGAGACACGCAGCAGCCAGCTCTGTGGGGTTCCCTGGCTCTTGGGCAACACAGACGCCACTGGTTGCTGTGGAAGAGCTGAGAACTGAAGTAGGACAGCAGACTAGATCTAGCCTGGGCCAAAGGGGAGAAGGGGCAAGGTGGGGTCTTGAGGCAGGACCAGGTCTTTGGCTTGGCGCCAGCTGGTTAGGTTGGTTGGTTGGGTGGCTGCCTTGGCTGAGAGCACTGGGAAGCCTTTGGTGGGAGATTAGATGGTAGCTCTTTAGAGGAAGGTCTGTTACATTGTTCCCCATGGTGGATGAAGAGAGACAGTCCAGGGTTTCAGGGTGTTTATTGTCATGGCAGAGAGTGGCGTGGGTGAATCCATACCCCCACGACTTCAGGGAGGGGCATGTTGAAATAGTGGCTGGGAAGGAGAGTGGCTAAGCCTCTAGGTGCCTCATTAGCATGGGGATGGCTTGAGGCTGTGTGACCACGCCTCGACCTGAGGAAGGGCTTGAGGGACATTCCCTTTACCTGACCAAATGTCACAGACCTTTGGAGAGATGTAGCCATGTGTCAGGAGCTGTTTCTAGGAGCATGGTGAACTCCTGCTGTCCCTTATACGGTTGCCCCCTGCTGGGGACAACCTACTGGGTCCACCAGGGTTTAAAACCTTAGCTCAACTAGAAACCATGCTGCCTTTCACAGCTCCACATCTTAAGGCCTAGGTCAAGCTCAGTTTTAAAATACATCTATGCGCCCTTGAAAAAGAAAACCTATGTTCTCCACTTGCTAGGCTGAATGCTGTTTATGCATACATTCAGTCAAGCTATGAGCAGTGTTGTTTATATTGACTCTATCTGTACTGTTCAGTTTTTTGCTGCTTGATCTATGATGGTTAATATATTCACTTTTACATTTTTATGGTAGATTTATTCATCTCCCTTCACAGTTCTGTAAATTTTTACTTCATATATTTTAAATCTATAGAATCAGGTGCACACAAATTTAGAATTATTATGTAACTTTGGCAAATAGAAGTTCTGCTGTTGTAGCACACTTTGCCTCTGCGCACTGTATTTGACATGACATAAACATACACATCTATGGAAGTTGTTCTAGACTTCTGATGCATCTTTTTTTATCATTATTTACTTGATGGGTAGATAATGATGTAACCACACTATTACTATATTACATGGGATTCATTATAATTAAACAATCTTTGGTTTGTAACAAGAATGTCCTCTGTCCTTATACATCATTTAATAAGTGATAGACTAGGGTTCTTTTTAATTTTTAACTTTTGAAACTAGTGATTCTTTTTTTTTTTCTGTGTTATTGGTTATGGTTGACTAATTTCCTGTGGTGATTTTTATAGTAGTTTTTCATCCTATGAAAAAATGGATTTGGATAAAATATAAAACACCTAATATTAATATCTTGAAATAAAAAATTACAAAGTCAGACACACACTTGTAACACTAGCAGTTAGGAGGACAAGGCAGGAGAATAGCCATGAGTTCAAAACTAGCCTTGCTACCGACCTGTAATACCAAGCATTAGAAAGATGAGACAGAAAAATTGTAATGTGTTCAAAATCACCCTTAGCTAAGGAATTTTAAGACAGTCTAGCCTGGATAGATAAAATCTAGCTCAAAGAAAGCTAAGTAAGTAAGTAAACAGTAAAACAAGGAAGTAAAAATCTCTAGCCAATGTAAACATAACAGTTTCTGATGGGTTCAGTGGATTTTTTTGCTTCCTGAAACAATTTTAAAGTATAATATTCATAAATATATCTGAAATTAACAAACTAACAAAAACAACAACAAAAATAATCCAGAATCCCCTTAAATGTATAAAGCAAGGTCTTCACCAAGAAGATATGAAAATAGATGCTAAGTAAGTGAAAGTGCCTAATATTATTATTTATATGAGTTTTCCAACAGAAACACATAAAAATCATGAGACTCTCTAAACATTTTCAATTGACACAAGTAAGAATTGAACTCTCAAATACAAGTGCAAACAAGAGGCTCTTTGTCATAAACCTTAATATACATGTTTCTCCTCTGTAGTCCAGTGATTAATTCCTGACATTTATTTAAGAGAAAATGAAAGTAGAAATGGAGACCAGCTGAAGAGAATGGGCAAGGAGGGCAGAGGGAGAACAAGGGGGACCCTAGGTCCACTCCGGGAATGGCTGTCAAGACCCTGGAGGTTGCATGTAGGATGGGCTGAGGTCAACAGCTTAGGTAGGTATAGCTGTACCCTAGGAAGATCAAATTACAAGAGGGGGGGGGAGGGTCCATGTAGCCCACTTGGGTCTCCACCAAGTGTGATGTCTGTAGGATTCCGGGAAAAGAGTGAATTTGGCTTCACTGGTGCATCACAAATGATTGGAGCTGGACTGAAAGGAATGGGCAAGGTGGGTGGTACAGGAAACACTAGGACTACTTGGATTTATACCCAATAGCAAGGCTATTATTCCACAAACAAATCCATTAAACAGTAAGAAAGATGGCTCCTGAAACAAAGGGGCATTATCATGTTAGAACAGAGAACAATGAGGAAACAGGTGAGAACTGCTCAAAACAGCTGCTACCTGCATCATGTAGTATGAAAATAAACTCAGTTCAAGCACATAGCTGAATATTGGCATATTTGTAAATTTCTTCTCCTATTAAATCAAGTCTATACTAAGCTGAGAAATATAGTCTCTACTTTGGGCTCCCAATCCTGAGTGTACATCAGAAAGATAGAGGCCTTTTAAAAACATGTAGTTTACACTTTTCCCTTGTGTCCTAGATTGTGATTCAGTAAGTTTGTAGTTGGTTGCATGAACATGAACATTTCACAAGGATTCAAGTCATATTGACAAAGGACCGGGCACAACATTTCCAGATCTACTGGTTTACACACTACAGAACAATAGCTTCTTCAAAGGAAAATGATGAGTAAAATTTCCTGGCTTAGATAGAAAAGATACAGAAGATGAGTGAGATTCAAACAACTCCTTGTGTCCACAACCTCAAGTATACAATGAGTTTTTGATATAGTAGGATTAAAAATATTACACATCCTGCAATTCTTTACTTTGTACCCTGGATACCATGTACCTAAGAATAAGGAAGGGTCCAGGTGACAAACAAGCTCTTGTCGACCAGTACTTCACCTATGATATTGCCACAAGTTCTTTCACAGTCCCCTAAAGCTACCTATGAGCAAAGAGTATGGAAAAATTGGATGGTCTTATACCATAGATGAAAATTGGCTACAAAACTTCTGGCTGCAAATAGCCACATTTATATGAGACTAGAACATATATGAATGTTCCTGAATAAAAGAAGCAGTTTGCCCCTGCCAGCACACCATCTGCCACTACTATATCAAAAAAATAAAAAGTCCTGAATGATAACATCATGCTGATCGGGCTCTCTTCCTCTGTGACTCTCAGTACCTGGGCATCTCTAGCATCTCTGCCCACTATCTATTCATCTGCTGACACTCAGGGTCTCATCTCCAACTCATACCACACCATTCTTATAACTAGTAAGACATATGGACATCTAAAGACAGCTATGATGAGGTATCTAGGTAAAATCTAATACACTGAATACTGCTTAAAGATAAGGTAGCTTGATTTCCAATTTTCTTAGGAACTGCCAGACTGATTTCCAGAGTGGTTGTACCAGTTTGCAATCCCACCTGCAATGAAAGAGTGTTTCCTTTCTACATATCCTGGCATGTACTGTCACTTGAGTTTTTTTATCTTAACCATTCTGATTGGTGTAAGGTGGAATCTCAAGGCTGATTTGATTTGCATTTCCCTGATGACTAAGGATGTTGAAGATTTAAGTGCTTCCCAGTCACTTGAGATTCCTCTTTTGAGAATTTTCTGTTAAACTGTGTGCCCCATTTTTAATTGGGTTATTTGGTTTTTTGGAGTCTAACTTCTTGAGTTCTTTATATATTATGGATATTAGCTCTCTATCAGATATAGGCTTAGTGAAGATCTTTTCCAATCTGTAGGTTGCTGCTTTGTTTTATTGACAGTGTCCTTTGCTTTACAGAAGCTTTTCAGTTTCATGAGTTACCATTTATCAATTGTTGATCTTAGAGCCTGAACCACTGGTGTTCTGTTCATGAAATTTTCCCCTGTGCCAATGTGTTCTAGGCTATTTCCCACTTTCTCTTCTATTAGATTTAGTATATCTGGTTTTATGTGGAGGTCTTTGATCCACTTGGACTTCAGCTTTGTTCAAGGAGATAAATATGGATCAACTTGCATTCTTCTACATTCCAACCCCATGTTAGACCAGTACCTTTTGGAGAAAATGTTTTCTTTTCTTCACTCAGTGGTTTTGGTTTATCTGTCAAAGATCAAGTGTCCATAGATGAATGAGTTTATTTCTGGGTCTTCAGTTCTATTCTATTGGTTGATCTGTCTGTCTCTGTACCAATACCATGCAGTTTTTATCACTACTGCTCTGTAGTACAGCTTGATATCAGAGATAATGATTTCCCCAGAAGTTCTTTTATTGTTGAGAATTGGTTTCACTACCCCGAGTTTTTATTTTCACTATCCTGTGTTGTTGTTTTTCCATATGAAGCTGAGAATTGCTCTTTCAATGTCTGTGAAGAATTGTTGGAATTTTGATGGGGATTGCTTTGAATCTATAGATTGCTTTTGGCAGGATGGCCATTTTTTTTTACTATGTTAATCCTACCAATCCATGAGCATTGGAGATCTTTCCATCTTCTTAGGACTTCTTCAATTTCTTTCTTCAGAAACTAGAAGTTCTTATCATACAGATCTTTCACTTGTTTTGTTAGTGTTACACCAAGATATTTTATATTATTTGTGACTATCGTAAGATAACTTATACCAAAAAGGACCATACATAGTATGCCCTCACTGATAAGTGGATATTAGCCAAAAAGCTTAGAATATGCAGGATGCAACTCACAGAAGCTGAACAAGACAGAAGGCCCAAGTGTGGACACCTGAAAAACATTTAGAAGGAGAACAAAATAATCAAAGGAGGCAGACAGAGGGAAGAAACTGGGTGATAGAGGGGAGAGGGAAGTGGTCATCCACCCATCTTCAAAATTTTTAACCCAGAATTGTTCTTGTCTAAAGGAAATGCAGGCACATAAATGGAGCAGAGACTGAAAGAAGGCCACCCAGTGAGTGGCCCAATTTGGGATCCATCACCTGAGCACACACCAAAACCTGACACCATTACTGAAGCCATATTGTACTTGCAGAGAGGAACTTGGCGTGACTGTACTTGGAGAGGCTCTACGAGCAACTGACTGAGACAAATGCAGAAACTTACAGTGAACCACTGGATTGAGGTCAGGTCCTGTCTTAGTCACGGTTTCTATTCCTGCACAGACATCATGACCAAGATGCAAGTTGGGGAAAAAAAGGTTTATTGAGCTTACACTTCCATGCTGCTGTTCATCACCAGAGGAAGTCAGGACTGGAACTCAAGCAAGGCAGGAAGCAGGAGCTGATACAGAGGCCATGGAGAAATGTAACTTACTGGCTTGCTTGCTTCTCCTGGCTTGCTCAGTCGGCTTTCTTATAGAACCCAAGACTACCAGCCCACAGATGGCACCACTCACAAGGTGCCCTCCCCCCTTGATCACTAATGAGAAAATGCCTTACCGCTGGATCTCATGGAGGCATTTTCTTAACTGAAACTCCTTTTTCTGTGATAACTTCAGCTTGTGTCAAGCTGACACACAGAACTAGCCAGTACAGGGACCAATATGAAAGAGGTAAAGAGGGATTGAAGGAGCTGAAGAGAATGGCGACCCTATAGGAAGAACAACAGTGTCAACTAACCCAGATCCCTCAGAGCTTGCAGAGACCATGACAAAAACAAAGGAGCATACATGGCCTGGTTCATGGCCCTGGGCACATGTGTAGTAGAGGACTCCCTCGTATGGCCTCAGAGGGAGAGAATAAGCTTAATCCTGTGGAAACTTTATACCCTAGGGAAGAGGGCTGCTTGTGGGGGTGAGGTGGGGGTGAAGTAGGGGTCGGTGGGTAGGTGGGGGAGCACCCTCTAAGATGTTGGGGGAAGTGGTGAAGGACTTAGGGAGGGGAGACCAGGAAAGGGGGCAACTTTTGGAATGTAAATAAATAAAATAATTTAATAAAGATTTTTAAAAAGACAAAGTAGAGGTTGAATAAATAGCTCAGCAGTTAAGAATACTTTCTAATCTTTTAGAGGACCCGGGTTCAAGTTCTAGTAGACACATGGTAGCTCTCAATTCCCAACTCTAGTTCCTGGGTACCTGATACCCCCTTCTTAGCACCACAGAAACACTAGTCATTCAAGTAATGCACTCATATCTATGCAGGTAAACATCTATACACATAAAACAAAACAACCTAAAATAAAACATAAGTAAATAGGTATGTTTAATAACAGAAACCAAATCAAAATAAGGAAAGAAAGAAACACATGCATATGAGGTACTACAAAGGATGAAGGGGTTTGAAAAAAAAAGATTGTATTACATTTTTCTATACTTCCACATTTGTTAACTTTTATATATATATATATATATATATTTTGCCTTTATTGAATTGCTTAAAACTTATCAATGGAAAAATCCATTTTGATTATTAGCAACATTTTCTATTATTTCTTCAGTATCTAGAGACACAGTTTACCCAGTTGGGGTCAGAAAGATCTAAGGATCAAGTCATGGTCTCATATTCTTTGTTGGTTATGTGATTGAACCCCTTCAAGATTCAGGTTCTGCCAGAGTCTGACAAATACAGAGGGGTATGCTCGCAGCCAACCATTGAACTGAGCACGGGTTCCCTGATGGAGGAGTTGGAGAAGGGACTGAAAGAGCTGAGGGGGTTTGTAGCCCTGTGAAGAGAGCAACAGTGCCAACCGGCCAGATCCCTTGGAGCTCCTGGTGACTGGACAACCAACCAAAGAGTATACATGGAAGAACCCATGGCACCAGTCATGTATGTGACAGAGAATGGCCTGGTTGGTCATCAGTAGGGGGAGCGGCCCTTGGTCCTGTGGGGGTTTGATGCCCCAGTGTAGGGGAATGCCAGGTCAGGAAGGCAGGAGTGGGTGGGAGGGTGGGGAGCACCCTCATAGAGGAAGGGGGAGGGGAGACAGGATAGGGGGTTTCCGGAGGGGACCTGGAAAGGGAATAACATTTGAAATGTAAATAAAGAAAATATCCAATAAAAGAAAAAAAGTGCAGAAACTGATCTATTCAAGTGGCTTTTATGTTTTTAATATTTGTTTTTCTGATAAAAGCCACATGTGAAGCCCTCAGCAAGTCTGGAGCTCTGTACCTGACCAGTTTTGATTGCTTAGACTTCTGTTGACTGATTTGGGGGCTCCTAGTTAAAAAAATCTATGCATAAATGTTACTCCTCAAATATCCTGCTACATTAGATATTTCACTGGGTGTTTTGGCACCTGTCTATCATCCCCTCTTAAGGGTTGTTTCAGGCTGTTCAGGAGTCTAAAGTCAGTCTTTTCTACAGGCTACTTTGTTTATAAACACCAAAACTGACAAAATTCTCAAGTGTATGCACAGAATAAGACAGTCTCATTTAGGATCTTCCAAGTATAAACAAAGACAGGCTTTGGAAAAAGATAAAGCCAGTTGCCAACTCCCTCATTTCTTGTTTTGCACTGATCTCTACTCTCCCTCCAGCCACCACCAAACATATCTCATCAACAGGCCTATGTGTGACAGTGATGAAAGGGTCATGTGGGAACAGAAGAGCAAGGTAATAAATCAAAGCTTGGAAGGGAGCACCAGGCCAACAGGAAGAGGATGATGCCGTAGTAAACTATCAACGTGACAGACTCTAGGACCATGGCATGGCAGAACATCTCACTTAACATGCTTAATGAAGCCAGAATGGACAAACCTGGCTTCAGGACTGCTGGAGAAGGCTGAGTCCCCAGACAGGGCAACTGATGGGGAGGGAAGGAGACTATTGCTGCTATGTTAGACAGAGAGCCCTGACATGCCACAGTGTTCTCTTCATGTGATGGTGTAGTCCTAGTCCTTCCTCCTGTTTTTCCAGCTCAAAAGCTTCTGGAATAAAGGAAGAGTGAAGAGCACCAAAAAGTATTTTACTGTGGTTAAATGCAAGAACCTGCGCCAAGGCAATGCTGCCCATACCTGCCTTGTTGCAACATGATTAAAGGAACATTTGGCAGAGGTTAAGCTCTTAAACTCATACATTCCAGAAAGACAGTGGGAGCAAGGATTTCTTCAAGAGTTGAACATCCATCTTGTTCTTACAGGTGAGGAAACTAGACTTAAGGTCATGTAAATAGTTTGTAGACAGGATGTACTATGTTCAAAGCAGCCAATTTAAGACATCAGCTTCTATAGAATACCTTGCACTCACATGACACTACATGAGCTAGGCTCAGTTATTATTGTTCGTTCAGTTACTCCTTTGCTTCTCCACCTGCAATGCTCAAACCGAAATTGGAAAGGCAGACTACATTCTGAGTAAAACTCTCAAGGAAGAGTCAATTGGTACCATTATGTTGGTCTAAGATGGCCCTGTTCCAATCCCTAGAGCAGCACAATTCAGGCAGTGTAGTTTAATCTCAGGACCTTTAATCTCAAGATTGGAAAGTAAAGTCACTATCACTTGTAACTCCAATTCCTGGGCATCCAAGATCTCTCTTCGGGACTCCATAGGGATCTGCAAGCATATATACATGCATAAACTCAGTTAAGTCCAGCCTCAACTACACAGCAATTCTGACAGCTTGGGGTATCTGAGACTCTTCCTAAGACATGAAAGCAAACAATAAAAACAGTTATTATAATTGACTTCAAAAAAACAGTGCAACTTGGGGCAAAGCATGGATCATGAGCCTTAAGTTTCTTCCTTTCACAGTTGAAGCTTGTATATGACTCAAAGGTCTTTAATAGATATCACATTCATTGTGATATCTTCTGTGAAAAGTATTCTCTTTTCCACACTGAATGAGACCCATCTATTTAACACAAAGGGTGAAGGCATACAGAAAGAATGGGCCTATGATGGTATAATTTTCCAACTCCTGACAACTTTGGAATAAGTGTGTTGTTGTTAAATTTGGTAGAACTGCCTTTGCATGGAAAACAAAAATGTAATGTTTTAATTGAACTATAAAACTTGTAATTATCTTTGATGAAAAGGAACACAAAGTCCCTCAGTAGTCAGCTCTGACAGCATCAATTTTCATCAGCAGACAAACCTCAGAAGAAGGAGTAATTTCCATTATACCTGGGCGGTG
Source organism: Uromys caudimaculatus (assembly GCA_028551405.1). Lineage (NCBI taxonomy): Eukaryota > Metazoa > Chordata > Mammalia > Rodentia > Muridae > Uromys > Uromys caudimaculatus. The sequence goes on along the minus strand of CM052715.1, from coordinate 14,872,139 downwards.
CTAAAACCCATGTGCAGATTGAGGGCCCTGCAGTACATGCAGAGAAATCTCTCTTGTATGCTAAAAATAGAGTGGGAGAGGCATGAAGGCTGACATTCCAAGGTTTAGGTCAGCCCAGGAGTCTAGAAACTCTAGCCAGCAGCACGACAAGGTTGAGTAGTAGCAGATCAGGGTGTTGTCTGGCAGACTTTCTTCTCCACTTGCAAAGGTCATCTACATTGTTTAGATTTCATGGTCACTAGGATGCTTTATGAGCTGTGCAATTAACATAATTAGAAATATATGGCATTTACCCTCAGAGTTATGGGGAATGGTTGGGCCCATTCCTTTCCCATCACTTTCATTGGCTAATCTAGCTACAGTAGCTATAACTAATAAATCTATCCTCAGAGACTCTGGATGCTGAGAACAGAACATGCATAATTCTCACAGCCTGCTTCACCAGGAGGGACATGAAGTATGTTTTTAGACCCTCAGACATTTGACCTCATACTTACAGGGGTTGGGGTGTCCAAGATCAAGAAAGAGTTAAACTCGGAGTCTAGTAAGGCCTTTTGTTTTGGTTGACAGTGTCTTTTGCATTGATCAGAGGCCTCTCCTTACAGAAGCACTCATGCCCTTCCTGTGTGCCTTATAGAGACCATACAGCATGACATCATCACATTGTCTTTAACATGTAGATTTGGGCACTCGGACATTTACTCCACAGCTAGTGGGAAAGGCCCTAACTGTGTGTCATCAGTGCTGCTGGTAATATAGTGTCTGAGGCCCAGCCAATCTCCAGCCCTAGAACCTGAGTTTGCCTATTTCTTGACTATGAGATCAACTATCTGAGGTTTGTAAGCCATGCAAATTTTTTCATATTTATTTTCTTTTAACAGGAGCATTAAAATGAGATTATAATCCAAACAAAGGGTTAAAATTCAGAGAGGAAGGCTGGGGTGGCTTATACTTCAGAGCATCAGGCCAGTTGTGGCCCTCAGAGGAACCAATCTCAAATGGTAGGTACATGGACACACTGTCACCTCCACAATCCCTTTTTCTTGATTAGATGTTTCTCTTTCTGTACTAAACACTTGCTGGGCATTTTCTCTTCATCTCTCGGGCATCCTCAGGGCTATTTTTTTGTTTATCTGCTTATTTGTTTGTTTATCTTCTGAGTCCTCCTCAAGCTCACTGGTTATCAGGACAAAATTGGTGCTCAAGAGATGACTGATGATTGAGGGATTAGCCTGAAGGCTCTGATTGTTCGACTGATTTAAAATAACACATCTAAATCCAGTTTATCACGAATTTGTACAGAAACTTAGGAGAAAAGCCATTTTGTCATCTAGTCTGAGATATGTGAGAAATTTGTTAGGGCCTCTTGTCAGAATATTTTCAATGAGCATTTTATTATACAACAAATTTTCTTGGAGACCCCATTCGTATTGCTTGCAGCTCTCAGTTGGCTTCCAATTTTAGCCCAAGCTGCGCCCCCACAAGTGTCTGTACGGATTCTACTTCCCATCCCCAGAGAGCCCCCTCCTCAACCCAATCATACTCATATTTTTTTCCAGAATGTAAAATATAGAAACAAGCATCTGTTTGGACAAAATCAGTTTTCACTTGTGAATGTGGATGCTTTCTAAAATCCCAGGCAAGAAGAAAAATGTCAGGGAATGAAACCAACTGTTGGAAAGAAAGAGAATTAAACCTCCATTCCATCCTGGATGACTCAGGGAAGAACTTTGCTGAAGATACAGTGTGCGAGCTGAGTTCTGACTTCTGCTGGCCGCCAGGTTTCAGCATCTGTAGCTTGCTTTGAGACATAGAACCCAGTAGGCTTGATCTCTGTCCACATGTATAGAGAACGCTAGTCATGCTTAGTGCTTGGAGCAAATATGTAGGATCAAGCACACACATACACACACACACACACACAAAATGCCTCTTCCCTTGTTCTCACAAAGTGCTATTCTCCATGTTATCTGTTTACTGATTTCTAAGGAAAAATAATGATCCTAACCCCAATTTCCAGATAGCAATGCTTTGAGAATCTCCTTACTCAGTTTAATGTGACTGTATATAATTCACACAAAGAATGTCATGTGATTATGTGTACCTTGAGCTCTAGAGTTCTGCTATTATTTTCATGCACCAAACTCTTAAACATTCACTGGTCTTAGAAGTCCTAAAATATAGTTCTGACATGAAGATTGAACTGTCTTATCATCTATTAAAAATTACTGGATTAAGGTCTCCAGTACCTGGCAATTATAATCAATGAAATTTTAGATGGTACCTGTTCATATATGACAGTACTAAGTGAACCAGAAGAGATGCTGCCTACAGTGGACAGCTGCAGTCTGGAAATATAAACAGGAAATTTGACAGGCTGCAGTAAGTACTGGGAAAGAATGGTGCACAGGGGACCTTGGAACAGTGGCAGAGCATGTACAAATTTCTGACACTCTTAAGTTCTTTGTGTGTTTCTTCATACTCTCCCTGACATCCATTCAAGCACCCTCCCATGGTAGAATCTCAATATATGTTGAATAAACAGTCACATTTTTGAAAGTCTAGGCATCTTCTGCCAAAGCTGTTAATTATTCCACAAACTTTGAATTCACAAAACTAGACTCTGAATTCTGAAGAAAGTGGTCTTCAAATGCCTCTGAGTATTTTCAGATTTGTTTTCACAAGGGATTTTAGAGATAATTTATGCTGTTTCCCAGCATGCATTCCATCTCTTCAGCAAGTCTAGAGCAGAAGTTGAATAACAGGAACTATAGAGTGAGCTTTACAAGTCTCTCTCTTTCATAGTTACTGGGCTTATATTTCACTGATTTCACCTGTGCTGAGGCTATATCTTTCCCATACTAATTGCCTTTCCTCTGGACGAGAACTCTCCCAACCATAAACTCTAGCACAGTTTTGAAACACTTAAGATGTTTCAAGTTTGGGCCTGAAGGAGTTTCCATATTAACTGTCTCCAATGCACAGAGAGAAGTGATATACAAAGCATAGCAGACCATTGTATCTAATCAGACATGTGCTTGGAACATTGTGAAATATATGCATGATTACTAACTATATGAATAGAGGAAGATTTCTAAGAGACATGGAGTTCTGGTGGAACCTGGAAACTAGAGTTACAATGAATCTTGGTTTTCTTTCCTTTTGTTCTGATACAATAGCCTAATAAAAGCAACTCAAAGGAGAGAGGGCTCGTTTGACTTACATTTCCAAGTTACAGTCCATCATTGCAAAGAAATCAAGGCACTGAAAACTTGAAACAGCTAGTCAGGTGTGGAGCAGTGAGCAGAGAGGAATAAATTAGTCCAAGTATGCTAGCGCTCAAATACCTCTCTGCTTTTCACTCAGACTAGAGCTCAATCTTGGAAAAGACCCAGCCCACAATCAGGGTGTTTTTCCCCATCTCAATTGGTCCAATTACTAAACTCCCTCCCAGATATGCCCATGAGCCAAACTAATTTTCATAGTACTTCACTGAGACTCCCTTCCCAGATAATTCTCCATTGTGTCATGTTGACAATTAAAGTTCTAAAAAGAACAGTCAGTGATGCAAGGAAGGGGTATGAGGGAGGAAAGGGAAGGAGGAAATGATGTAATTCTTTTCTAATCTCAAAAATAAAAAGATAAAATAGCCATCACGCAGTAGAGGTGGGAAAGAGTATTAGATAATACTGAAAATCAAAGCAAGAATGCAAACAGCAGGGCCCAAGATCAGTGAGGCAGGTTAAGTTTTAGTGTCTTTTGAAAGGTGCCTCTTCATTCTAGGAGAAAAAAAAATCCACAGAAAAATCTCCAGTACCTTTTCTACTGTTACTCTGCTTGTTCCCCAGTGATAGATCAGTGCGCCTTAAGCCAATATTGAACTTTCCAATCCTCGTGTATTTCTTTGTTTTTTTTTTTTCTCCTTCTTTTAAACAGCATACTAATCTCCACTTTACATTTATTTCCTACAAAAGCCAATAACAGTGCAATTGTGATAGTATTTGCATGGAAGGGTCTTTTTGTTCCCCTTGGACTTTGTTATCATTATTGCCTGTATATTTATATATATTGCACTAAAATTTAATTATTGTTTCAGAGCCCACTCTAAATTGAAATTATAAGTGTATCTCAAGGGCAGGGCAGTAATGTCTTTTCACATTATTAAGACTTACATTACTATGCATTCTAAGTACTCAGTACTCTTGGTAATTAGTGAAAGGATAACACCAAATACCACTACATGGGCAGGCATCTTTTTTTAGATTCCTTATGCTGCTCCCTTAATGATTTTTCTTCTGTTGTCATTTCAAATCCCTCACTGGAGTTTCACTACACACTCACACACACACACACACACACACACACACACACACACACACACACAGACACACACAGACACACACAGACACAGACACATACACACACACACACCACTCATTCACAAATCATTTAAGTTCTCCTGTCTTCAGAATAATTATTTACAAACACTGCTAAGTGTAACTGAAGGCCTACGTCTTGGAGGTAAAGTAATAAATTTTGACTAATTACATCAGATTTTTCATTCAGATTTCCACATCCAGCACTGTGGCCAAAAGTCTACAGAGTCTTTGGATTCAAATACAAACTGAGAAGATACCCGAACAATTGGACTAGGGCAGGAGGAAGGTACGATGACAAAAAGAAGACAACCTTGTCCTATGAGGTATTAAATGACTACAGTGTTGCCCCTTTGGACATCTGGATCTGTTTCCCAGCTGAAGGCTATTCTACTTCAGCAGTTTTCCAGAGCAGGCTTATTCTTCCAGGGCACAGATCATTGCTCAGATTCGTGTGGACTGAGTTGGACATGAATCATACCTTGGAATTCTAATACCCTCTCACTCTCGAAAGGCTCCTGTGATCACAGTCATGAGGAACTTGTGACTGGAGATGTGAATGAGCAGCAGAATCCAGGGGCATTGGAGTTCAACTGAGGAGAGGAAGTTTGCAGGCAAAGACTTGGAGTCAGAACTTACTTTCTGTTACAGGCGTTGACGGTGGACACCAGTGTCCCATGCCAAGGCAGCATTTAAATACCAAGATATGAGACATATCACTGCACAGGCGAGATGGCTGGCACCCACAATATCTCCAGATGGCTTGATGTGCAGAAATAGCCTTTGGGATCAAACTCAATGTGGTGAAGACCAAACTTATGATCTGTCCCTTGATGCTTTGCAGTAGAATAATTCCCCTCGGCTGCTTAGAGACACAACTCCCAGTCTGCTCTGGTGCTGCTGAATAGAAGAAATTGCCCTCCTTATCAACAACACATGCATGTAGTGAGCTCCTCCCACCGAGAGGCATAGCACTAAGCATTTGGAATATAGAGGCACGTGGACAATCCATACCTTCCATTCTGGGACAGGATGGGTGGAAGATAAGCTCAACAAACTTAAACTTCTTGATGGCTCTGCATAGTAATGACACATAATTTATGTACTGTGAAAGCAATAAAGAATTTCAAAACAAGAGGCTGAATCTTGAATTCTTCAGTGAAACATCCAAAAGACAAATATCACAGATATGAACACCAGAAGTTATCACTTAGCACTGGGAGTCTTCTCTCTCCCTCTCTAATCCTCTCTCTCTCTCTCTCTCTCTCTCTCTCTCTCTCTCTCTCTCTCTCTCTCTCCTCCTCTCCCTCCCTCTCTCTCTTTCTCTCCCTCTCTCCCTCTCTCTTTCTCTCTCTCTGTGTTTGTGTGTGTGTCTGTGTGTGTGTGCTGATTTGTTCTGTTCTTTTGGGAGTAGTATGATTACTATTTGCTCCACAGAACTGTATACAATTCAAATACATTCAGCGAGTCTGTAAAATTAACATTTTACTTTATTTAATATTGAATATTCATTGTGTTTACTTAATATTTAATACTTTATTTAATTATAATTAATTGTGTGTATACCTTGGGACTTTATTATAAATATGTATTTTTATTTCTTGTTTGAGAATTTCATAATATATGAATGCATTTTGATCAAATCTATATTCCACTCTTTTCCTGCCAGTGCCTTCTATGCTATACCTGCCTGCCACCTCACACTTCCTATTTAATGGGCTCTTTTTAAAATTAAGTCACTGAATTCATTTAGTGCCACCAGTATGTTCTTGAATATAGGGCCATCCACTAGAGCATGGGCAACTTACAAAGGACCACATCCCTGAAGAACATGGACTCTCCCTCCTTCAGCATCCATCAACTCTTAATTTATCCTCATTAAGGATGAGATTGCATAAGTCCCTCTCCTTACATGCTGAAATTCTACCAATCATGATCTTGTGCAGGTCTTTTATATACATCCATAATTACTATGACTACCTCATTACATATACCTCTGATTCAGCTCAAAACCCCTGCCTTGAACTCAACCACAATACTTTTATCTCAGCCCCTCAAGCATCTGGATAACAGGTATGCACCAACCGACATATATTTTATGAAATTTACCTAGCCATGTGTGGCTGGCATTTTGCATATCATGCAATGCAGTCCTTAAAGTTCTAACAGTGATTCAATAAACAAAAACTCATGACCTAGATGTGAATTAAAAGTGATAACTGATTTAGAGACTGTGTTAATTGTCTAGTTCAGAGAGATGTTGACTCCACATTAACTCTAACATAACATAAAAGCCTTGTTTTCATTATTTTTGGCAAGTGTGTTCATTATTAATTACTCTGTCAAAAAGAAAAAAGAAAGAAAGGAAGGAAGAAAGAGAGAGAGAGAGAAGGAAAGGAGGGAGGAAGGAAGGAAGAAGAAAGAAGGAAGGAAGGAAGGAAGGAAGGAAGGAAGGAAGGAAGGAAGGAAGAAAGAAAGAAAGAAAGAAAGAAAGAAAGAAAGAAAGAAAGAAAGAAAGAAAGAAAGAAAAAGAAAGCAAGCAAGCTAGGCTTTTGGACTTGCACGCTTCATAAAGAAAAGCTCTTTTTCAAGTGCCCAACACTCACCACAGTAGATAAATAGGTGAGCATATTAAAAAAGAGAAGAATGTACACCTTCTACAGACTGAAAAAAATAGATGAATGGGCACACCTTCTATGTTTTATGACAAATACCTTTATTATGAATTATCATGTAGGTGAATATTACAATGACTATATATTGTTGCAAATAACTCTATTTGTTTAAGTAAAGCAGGAGTTTCTGATCAGAATTATGTTGTCTAGGCAGAGATATGTTCTACATGTGATATCTGAGTCAGGCAGGTTCCAGCAGAGAATCTGACACACTGAAGTATTCTGTTCACACTATATATATATATATATATATATATATATATATATATATATATATATATATATATATATATATATATATATATATATATATATATATA
>CM052715.1:14833381-14864668 GCA_028551405.1 Uromys caudimaculatus | reverse complement strand
GAAATTTTCAAGGAATCCCAACACTTTCCAGAAAACCAGTTGGAAGAGATCAGGTTATGTTTATTTCCTGTCTTAATTGTAGTCATAGAAATTTCAAATAGAGCCTGTAATGCAGGTTGAATATCCTTTATTAGAAATACTTACACATGCTCCACTATGTTCATAGCAGCCATATTTATAATAGCCAGAAGCTGGAAACAACCCAGATGTCCCTCAGCAGAGGAATGGATGCAGAAAATGTGGTACATTTACACAATGGAGTACTACTCAGCTATTAAAAACAATGACTTCATGAAATTCACAGGCAAATGGATGGAACTTGAAAATATCATCCTGAGTGAGGTAACTCAGTCACAAAAGAATGAACATGGTATGTACTCACTGATAAGTGGATATTAGCCCAAAAGTTCAGAATACCCAAGTTTCACTTTACAGTAACCACTGGACTGAGAGAGGTCCCAGGTGGAGGAGTTTGAGAAAGGACTGAAGGAGCTGAGGGAGTTGCAGTCCCATGGAAGGAGTAACAGTGTCAACTGGCCTGACACACACACACACACACACACACACACACACACACACACACACACACACACACCGGTGCTCCTGGAGGCTGGACCAACAACCAAAGAATACACATTGAGGGACCCATATTTCAGACCACATATGTGGCAGAGGAGGGCCTTGTTGGCCACCAGGGGGAGGAGAGGCCCTTGAGCCTGAGGGTGTTAGAGGCCCCAGTAAAGGGGAATGTCAAGGTGGAAATATAGGAGTGGGTTGGCGAGTGGTTGGGAGGTGGAATACCCTCATAGAGGCGGGGGAGGGGGAAGGGGAGAGGAGGTTTCCAAAGAGGAGACCTGGAAAGGGGGAAACATTGGATATGTAAATAAAGTATCAAAAAAAATTAAAAAAAAAAGAAAAAAGAAATGCTTGCAACCTGACCTGAAGTTTTTCAGACATTTTGAAATCTGCGTACACATAATAAAATATTTTTCGAACGGCATAGGTCCTAATATGAAATTTAAGCTGAGGACAATTTCACAAACAAAATTATGTTTGTGCACCTTCATTTTAACCAGGACCTCTCACTTCAGGTCAGGAATGAAGTTTTGAATTTTTCTGCCACAGTACTCAAAGATTTGAAGCTGCATCTGAGTATGCCATAGCTACAGAAGTTAAGAAAACACCTGCCTCATAGAACATACTTGTTGGAGGGGTAAGCAATACATGGTTCATATTTCTGCTTTTTGTGAATTAGAAATTTTTTTTTCTGCCTTACCTATCTTCCAGCTTTCTATCACTTCTCTGTTACCAATTTCTCAAATCTACTGTGTAAAGTCAAAATATAATCCTGGAAAAGTGTCTTAAAAGAAAAGAGGATCTTTCTGCCTCCCTATAACTGTGGCATGAACTCACACTGATAAACTTGACCTTTCCCTGAGGAACAGGTGTGGGAATTAATCCACACACTGGCACATGAACTTCTTGTTTATGCCAAACACATCAGCTGAGAAGGGGTTGCTAATTTATTTATGGGGACATATGTCAATGTCATTCTGAGAAAATGGCTCCAGGATACACATACTTGAGGGGGGGAGGAGAGAGAGAGAGAGAGAGAGAGAGAGAGAGAGAGAGAGAGAGAGAGAGAACAAAAGAGAAAGAGAAAGAGAAAACAAATCCTGATTGATCTAAGGACACAGTGTAGATCAAATATCCACTTGCTTGACAGGTTTGGGGAGGTTAGAAGATATAAGGAGCCTTGTTTTATCTCTCACTTCTTGCCAAAAGAGCATTCAAATAGATGGCAATAATGAAAAGCTAGTTCCTCCAGGAAGCACTCTTATTCCTCTCTGAAAATGCCCCCAGTTTAGTGCCTCCTAGACACTCTAATAAGAGCACAGTCCCAGCCAGGCAGTGGTGGCAGACACCTTTAATCCCAGCACTCAGGAGGCAGAGGCAGGCAGATTTCCGAGTTCGAGGCCAGTCTGGTCTACAGAGTGAGTTCCAGGACAGTCAGGACTATACAGAGAACCCCTGTCTTGAAAAACTAAAAAAAGAGATGAAAAAAGAACATAGTCCCAGATCACAGTAGAAGGGATAGATAAAACACACAGAGACTGGAAACAATAAGTCACATCATTTCTAGAAATTTCTATGGATATAGAAATGACATATTTGCAATATAAAATATGCATAGTCCCATTTTTGGAGTCAGGCAAAGTATTAATTATATAGTGGTCAGTATGAAAGTTCTATTATAGAACTGCCTATAATAATACAATTTCTATACTTTTCTTCAACTCTATACTGGACACTACTTTTCGCTTCTGTCTGATACTCTCTTTAAATCTCAGAGTCAGAGCTGTTCAAATTCAACAAGAAAACGGAACATGCTCACCCTGTGTCTGTTTCTTGCTTTTGTGTCTCCTTCATAAGAGATCCATCATTCTGCCTTGATACCACTAAGTATCTGAAACCTGCTTACATTATTGATATCTACCTGCCTAACTGACTTCCCCAGAATGTTGCATCTAACAGGTCAACTTCCTGCACCTTCCAGCCCACACTCTTAAGGCCAAGCCTCCAGTCCCTTTTTTCTCTTTTCTGCTCAAGACATTTTCCGTATACTCCTTAGCATGATGAGCCTGGTCCTTCTTTGAACGACAAAGTGGCATGAAAGCTGTGCTCTAAGACTGAAGCAGCCATTTGAATCACAATCTTTTGTGGGCAAAGAGCTTGCAGCAAGGAGGCAGAAGTGTGCTGGCATTGGAAATGGTGTCACAGAAGCAGAAGTCTATCTCTGCAACTGTCAGCTGAATGACCTTTAGTGAAAAATTTAAGCTCCGTGAGCTTCAGTTTTCCTGTCTATAATTGGATGATACTAATATCCTGTTTGACAGCTCTTGGGAGAATTGAATGTTTGAAAGTGCCCAAGACAAGTCTTGGCACATAGTAGGCAATCAATAAGTAGAAGATTCTGTTCCCCCTTTCTTAAAATAGCTGATCCTGAACTCAAGGTGACGGTTGAGGGTAGCTGGTATCTACTTACCTTCTTACGCTAGGATCCCCATGTTTTCCTCATTTCTGTAGCTACTGTTTGTCAGTATGTTGTCCATGACTGTCATCAGTTTGCTGTGGGATTTGTGTAACTTCATTGACACATTTTCTTTTCATAAATACTAAGTGGATCTCCCTTACTCATTTTCTTCAAAGGTATCTCTGTTGACTTACATAGACACTTATTTAATTGCTTCTGGATATAAGATAATCCTAAATAGGTTCAACATGACCAGTTTTTAATGGTACTCTGTCACTAAAAGACTCTGGTACCTACATCTGTCGAACTCACCTGCTCAATAGTAAACAGCACAGATCAAATTCAAACACCAAATTAAATTAAGCTTTACATTTTAATGAAATAAAATATTATCATATTTATATAATCAAGTGGACACCTTACCCACACCTGCAAAACTTTCGATGTAAACTATTTAAGTGAGTCTGTTTCACAGATGAGGAAACAAAAAAGTTCTGCCTCATTGATGAATATTAGGTGCCTTTTCTTCCTCCATCTTCCTTATCTCTGGTACTACTACCACCATAAACTCACATTTGATCATTATCTCCTGCAATGCACAGATTAAATGCAAATCAGACTGCTGTCAATACCACATTTAATAATACCTAGAAGACAAGGCACAGAGAGGTATAAACCATCTAGCATGAGTACGTGAACACTCCACAGCAAACTGGGCACTGTGCTCTCTCCTTTTGAGATTTTTAGCTCATGTAGTGTGTGAAGCATCTTGCTGTTTAAAGAAAACAAACAAAGAAACAAACAAACAAAAAAAACCTATGGATTGGTAGGGATTGCAACTCCTCTGAATTCATGAAAACATGTCTTTTAATCAACTATTCATTATGTTCCTGTCATGGGATTCCTTTCAAGTTGCTGTAAATCCAACATAGCTAAGTTCAAACTCTTGTTTTAATGTTACTTACTAGTCTTTTTTGTTTTGTTTCATTGTGCTTTTTTGTCCTGGTGGTGGTGGTTTTGGATTTGTTTTCTTTTGGTTATGTTGTTTTGTTTTTGTTTTTGTTTTTAAGATATTCTGTATAAAAAGGAATATGCAGGATTCTCAACATAGCAAATGAAAACAGACATAGCAACAAAATGTAAAAAAACATACCTCCAATTAATCTAAGTTTTAATGGCTCTTAGGAATAATCCAGCATGCTAAGACTGAAATCCTTTGAATTATTCTTATTGAGAGGTTCAATAGTCTGCATTCATAGGTGTCCAGATATTCTCTTTCATTTGGTGGGGTGTCCTTCGTCCAAGGGAATGAGATATAGTATGCCTAAGCTACTGTATCCTGACAAATCTTTTAAAAGCTGGTGGGATTGCTCATTAACTCTTTTATAGCTTAAGTGGATGTACAAGCAAAGAACCACCAGTCTGTCTAGTTCATGCTGTATGCAGCGTTGATCCCAGTAATTTGGAAAAGACAGGTAATATGTTATCCATGACCTTTATATAGCTTTAGGTAGGTATAAGAGTGCATAATACATATGAGTCACAGAGCAGAAGCCATGAAAAGGCAAATGGAACAGAGAGTAAATACTTGAAATAAATATTGAAGAAATTCTGATTCTTGTTCTTCTGTTACTTTTATTGTTAAATTTTTAAATAAGGAGAGAGTTTTGAAGTGGCCTATTAGCAACTTCAAATTCCTCAATACATTTTTATCATTTCTGAAACTTCCACATTGACGTTTCTTCGTTGATGGATTCCTCAAATGGACTTCTACCGTTTCTAAACTTTCCATATTGATGTTTCCTTTGTGGCATCTTCCTTTCTGTTTTGTTTCCCTTCTTTCAATTATTGTTGGCTTTGATGGTTAGCTTTCTCAAGCTGATTAAAACTTGAATCAACTGGGAATCTCACTGAGGGATTATCTATTTGGTCTGGCCAGTGAGCATGTATGTAGGAGACTGACATAGTTAACTGATTTGTAGAGACTTAGTCCACTATGAGCAGCACCATGCCCTAGGCAACGGGTCCTGAACACTAAGAAGTCTGTGAATCCTGCAAGTCCTTTCAATTACTGTCTCTAGAAAGAGAATGAATGTGACACTGTTTCCTTGGGCTGTCTCCACCTTCTCACAATGCCAGTGTTTTCACCTGTTCTACCACTGAAAGTTCCTCTTGTTCTACCTTTTCTCCAGTACCCTAGAGAGAGGGAGTGCCAAGAAAAGGGAGAAGAAAGTCATCAGGAAGTCTTAGTTTAAAAAAGCACTAGACACATAAGCCTGGCTACTGAAATTCAATTTCTAGAACCCACATGGAGCAGGAGAGAGTCAGCTTCATGAAAGCTGTCCTTTAGCACTCAGATCTACAGAACCATAGGAAGAAATGTACTTGAACATACACACACTAATAGTAAATAAATACGTTTTAAAAAATTAAATAAAAAGGAAGGAAGGAAAAGAAAATGTGTGAACATTTTTATGTAATTTTGTATTTAAAATAGCCATCCATCCAGCTTCCTTGTTACAATAGATGTGCATATGTACACGGAAATGTGTGTTTTCCATAGGTAATCCACTCTTTTTCTTCTTGTGGCTATCTTTTAAGCACAACATCACTCCTGGTCCTGTCTCTAAATCTGGCAGCAATTTCCCCTGATACTTTAGGGCACAGATACATTTTTATCTTTAATTTTCTCAATCAGATGTTGAGTTAGCCTGTTCAGCCCTTTGTCATAGGGTGGCATAATTTGGAAACATTATATAAAAAGTTGATCTCATAATGATGTTTTAAAAATATGTTAGAGGGACAACCATTGTTGCCATGCAGAGGAAAATCACATTTTAAAATTAGATACCTTGGACTTTTCATGCATGTTTAGTTTAAAATATATTTTGATCTTTCAGAGCACTAAAAGATTATATAGAATAATACATTTGAATAAACTTTATAAAAATAAAAGTGCATCAAAAATTTATTACCCACTTTCTGTTTCCCTGTTTCCTTCTGAAGACATTTTTGCTGAAAGTTATAATATTATTCCGAGACCTGTAAACTTTTAAATCAGTTAAACCTAATAAAACCTTGGTGAAGAACAGCTGGCCAAGGTGACTTTTCCAAACTGGAAAGTTATGAGGAAAATGTAATGAAATTTTATGGCAAAGACCGCCCTAACTCTGGCCTCCCCCAGCTTCCATGTTTGAGTGACCACAGTCTCATACAGAAAGGAACCAGCTCTGTTTGAACTTGCGGGGACCAAGGAGAAAGGTAACTCAACATCTCAGTCATGGCCTGCCAAGATTTTGAAATATTATTAGACTTTGGGTCATAAATCTGAAGGCAAAAATGAATCAATCAATTCAATTTTTATGTGCAAATCATTCTACTAAAACCAACAAAAAATATCTTGATCTTTATACAGTAGGACAAATGATTGAGGGCTAATACAATTGGAAGTAGGCATAATAAAAAACACTGCCTTATGTTTCTGCGACACTTTGTAATTTGTGAAGGACTTTCATACATGTTACTATATTACTCTCACAGCAATTGGTAGAGGAGATATTATTCCCAAGATAGATGAGACAGGTTAATCTTCTCCTCAAAGTCACATAACTTTGGTTACATAAAGGAAGGTAGTTCATCTTTGCAAACAATACAGCACGCTATTTTAGCCATCTCAGTGCATTTCTGCATTCTAATCACTATAATGGGAAACAGAATGTTTCTCGAGCTTCTGGTAATAAAGTCAATGAGAGAAAAGGAACCATCCAGGCTGCTTGGTTAAGGATAGTTTGTGGAAACCATAGAGCTTATGAAGTGTACTCCAGGGCAAAGAGGGTAGATAAAGTCAAACATCACAAGGGAGGCACAAGGGTGCTCAAGGTGGAAGGAATTCTGGGGAAAAATGAAAGCAAAGAGAAACTATGTTGAATATTGAGAAAGACTTCAGTGGACTTCCTATCCCATGAGAGCAAACTCATGCATGGTCCTTAACTATTGCAATTTTTAAAACACACACATTTCTACAATTAAATTACAAAGTCAGCTCAATCATTTAGTCACAAAGGATCAAGATGAATTGAGGACATTGCCAATTGGGGCACAATAGTACCTGTTTTATCTAGAGATATGGTGCCTCATGATTAGAAAGGAAATTAATAGCCAAAATGTAGAAACTCGTTAGTCTGTAGTGGGAAAAAAAATATAATGGAACTTGGGGACCTCAACATGCCAAGCAAGTGCAAGGCTGCAAGGTTTGGCACCTGCCTGACTTGCTGCACACACACAGCCACAGCTACTAAACTAGGGGAAAGAATGACAGCACTGGCCTAATAACAATGGCAGCATCAGTGTCTGACTTTAAAGGTCTGGCAACAATTCCTCCTACAGTTGATGATTTGATCTTTGTAGAATTAGTGAACCTGTAGCAAGGAGGCAGCATGCAAAGGCTGCCAAGTATTTTTACTTCCTTTTAAATCTTCTACCCCTTTTTGTTTTTATGTCTTCTACACTAAAGAAAACTATAGCTATTTGAAAAAGTGTAACATGGCGTTGTTCCATCATAGGAGGAAAATGTTGTCATGTCTTGAGTAACTTTTACTAAGAATAACAGCAACTTCATGTTATAAAAATGTGCAAAACTAACCAATTGGGTTGATACTGAAGAATGTAGTCATCTTGGCCTGCATTGACATTTAGTGTTAATTTTTTTCATTATCCAAATGCAAGACCACTCCACATGCCCATTACTAACAAGCTTGGCTTACGAGTGTCACATGGCTCATGGTTGGGCCTGATGACACACAAACAAATTTGGTTCCAAAGAAGTCATTTTTAAGGAGAGAGGCACTTCTGCAGTGTGATTTGGAGGCAATAATAGAAGTAGGTGGGTAGGACCACAAACAGAGTTGGTCTTAGAAGCTTTCCACATGCTCTGAAGTATTCCAAGCCATCCATGACCCCTTTCTCCTTGGCAAAGCTTACTCCATTTTCTCTTCTTCTTCTCACAATAGGGTACATTTCACATTATCAACAGGGAGTTTTGATTTTTTGAATGGTTTCTCAAGGCAGTCAATAGAGGTGGATAAATACAGAAACATTAATCTATTTTGGAGAAAAAGAAACTGAGATGCCAGAAGACAAATAAATTTGAAAACATATTCAGAAACTATCCCTGTTCAGGTCAGAAGGCCAGACCGAGGCCTTGTTCCCATGGCTGACGTCCTCTGCCTAATTTTCTTCTGTGGTCACACAAAAGATGATTGCAGAAAACTAGGTTTTAAAAATATTGTCATATATGGAAAAAAGGAAAGGAAGACATAAATTTGAAATATGAAATGAAAGTATATGAAATCATTTAGAAGGAAAAAAGGGAGGGAGATGTATCATAACTTGTATTATAATTTCAAAAAATTTTAAAAATTATTTAAAAATTGATCAGCAGAAATTTTGGATAAAAACATTTAGGATCAGCAATGAGACAAGTGTACCAAGGCTACACAAGAATGACAACTATGAGGCACAATGATGTGTCTGTGGTCCTAATGCTACTGCCTTTCTCCTCATTAGGACCAGGTGACTGAGCAGGAATGGCCTTCATTCATGCTGTGTGGAAGTTGATGACTGAAACCTAGTGGTATTTGCCCATCAAGAAACAAGCTCTAGAATATTCAGCATATTCATGCAGGATTCCTGAATGACAGCTTCCATTTGGGACAAGCTGTTGACACACGGAGTACTTTCAAAGAAATCAAATCAAACCAAAGCAGCATTTGAGTCCTTAAGGAAGTGTTCCCTGAGATACCAGCTACTGTGGCTGTCATGTAGAGATGTGTGGCATGTGGGCAGCCATCCATTCAAGCCACTGGCTACTAACAGCTGACTCTAGGAGTAGTATTTGAATCTATCCTGAGGGGGGCAGAGCACACAGACAGCTGGGCCATCTGTTCCCATAATACCACAATACTCTCAACACTCAGTAATGAAGGCGCCTGAGTAATCTTTCATCAGAATGACTTCACGACATTAAAAATGTATTTCCATACATAGCTTGTTTAAATATTTAACCCTCTTCGGCTTTGAGAGATTGATTTGGAGCTGCGGTGTTTATATGGGCAGGAAACATTGATTTTCATATGCATGCATGCATTAATTCTGGAAGACTCAGGCACACACCAAAGGTTTTGATAAATGGATCTTTAAGTCTCAGACTTTAATGGAGAACCCAGATCCCATCATTTAAATATCTTCAATGTTTGTTTCCCAATGGTGAGAAGAGGTCAGTGGCAAACTTGTTGGGAAGAACGTTTTAGGTTGAGGTTGTTTATAGGACACATTGGGGGGGAGGTGGTAAAGGGGAGGGAGGAGAGAGAGCTACACACACACATATATACCTGTTATTAGCATTGTTGGACTACAGTGGGAGCTGTTTGTGAGCAGGACTCTTCTGCTTCCATTAGATATGTCTACAGCTCTCTCTGATGTTATGTCAAAAAACTCCAAAGAGCACAGCGTATATTCTGCTTATAAGCAGGTCCAGGAGCTGTAAGCCCATGTTAGTCTCTATATATTGTAACATCATTTGAACTCATTTCAGTGTTCTGGTTGACCTTATTTAGCCCCTGTCCCTTTACTTTATTAAAGCCTCCTCATTAACTAAATGCCATGTTTACAAATGGGAATATTGCACTAGAGTTGGTAGCATATTTGCGGGGAGAGGATTTGTAGCCAGATGCCCTTACACTCAACTGGATAAATAATCTGCAACAGTATGCCTGTGATGGCTTCTCTTACTTAATACTGCCATCTTGTCTTAGCCACCACAGCATGATCAGCTCTGGATGTGAAACAAAACAAAACAAACAAAAACTCAGAGAGTTTAATAAGTTTCCCTAAGAGCAAATAGATGGGGAGGGGGTAGTGGGCTACTACTATGACTGGCTCTTTGAATTTTATTGCAATGTTAGTTACAGAAGTCCATTCTCTAAGATGTAAACCTATAAACTAATTAGCACAGGTGGATCAAGGACTATTGATCCTACATTGAATATTAGACAAGGCATTGGCACTTGGAATGCAGTGATAAATAGAAAGCTGCTTCCAAAGAACCAGAGAAAGACACCTGGGACTAGGGAAGTTCAAAGCATGGGTCTTAATCTAGTGATAGGGAGAGTGTAATGGACTGAGATACTTTGCAGTGATAAACAAAGGAACTATTGTTAAGATACACTCTTTCTTCTAGTCAGCAAGAAAATCAAGCACGACAGCCTAAAGCATTCATGTACAAACAGGGGCTTCTTCCTGTGCTCCTAAACAGTAGCCACTCTGCCAGCATTCTGAGGAAAATTGAGGAGATGGCAGTACATCTCTTCCTCTGCTTTGTGGTTGACTTCAAGGGATAATAAGTGAATTAGACCATGGGGTTCTTCCATCAGGAGGAACAGAAGGCTTCTAACATTTATCTAAAAGGCACATGAAAACTAAAATACTAAGTTGTACCTGTGAAAGTCCCCTGCTAAAAGAACAACAGTATTAGTTTTGATTTTTTTTCTCTTTTTTTTATTCTAGCAATAACCTCACATTGCTACACATATGTTATTCTACTGTTTTCCTTTTGTGAATTTTAGGCATTATTTTTGTAATCATTTCAATCTTCCACTTACATAAAAAAAAAAAAAACAGTAACTCATTTTATAGCTAACATGGTATTTATGTAATCTTTGTAGATAACACTTTTGAGAATTGTAGATCTGATATAGGGACCACGGCACAGCACATATGAGAAATTCTTTACTATTTACTTCACTAACATAAAATTATATAAATATTTTCACTACATTGTTGCATCCACTTTTCCCTTGTAGCAGCATTGTGTTTTACTTTCCTACTACCTCTGGCTCCATCTAACAAACACCAGTTCTACACGTTTGTAAGTGCTCAAAGCTGTGCTGTTACTTTTCCTTTATTACATGGTGACTTCACCACACTGCCCTTGTATCTTCTTGCTGACATTGGGACTAGATATTCTCTACTGCATTTCTGCTATATCATGTGATACTCTCAGATGTGCTCAGGCACTGTTTTATTTTTTCTGAGATATTATATTCCAATTGTTCCTGTCACAGTGGCTATGTATTGCTGAAACAAACATGATGTCTCTGAGCAGGACCTGTCCTTTGTTTTCTAGTTGAATTGGTAGTTTGGCTGAGTACTTCATTCTAGGTTGAAAGTAATGTTTACTGAGAGTTTTGAATGCATTGATTTTTGCCACTTATTTTTGCTATTCTAAAAACAGCATCCCTTCAAATAAATTGTCTTTGGTACCTTATAATTTTATCAGTCTTCTCTGTTCTGAAACATAATGACAGTTTTTCTTAATTTGTAAGTGTAAGTTTTCATTATACGGTATCCTGTAACAGTTGACTTTGATAAAGACATTTATGCCTTTAAACAAACTTTGAAAACTTGATATTATTTATACGAATTCTCATATGTGCTGTGGGCTCTATATCAGATCTCCACGTCTCAAAGGTGTTACACACAATCTTGACAAGCATCTTTCCCCTTTTGTTGAAAATATTTTTCTTGAATTATATATCCTGACTATAATTTTCCCTCCCTCTGTTCCTCCCAGATCCTCTCCACCTGCCCTCCTATCTGGATTCACCACTTTCTGCTTCTCATTGGAAAACAGTAGTCTAAAGCATAATAGTAAAATAAAATAAAATATAATCCAGAAAAAAACAAATACATTGGAATTGGACAAAACAAACAGAAGGAAATAACCTATGAAAAGGCACAAGAAACTGATATAGACATATCAGACTGAGGCATACTCTTTTGCACACGCAAGAATATCATAAAACCACTAAACTGGAAGCTACAATCAATACACAGGTGAGCTGTAGGGAAAGAAAATTATAAACAAATAAAATATAATAAGATATACTAAAGTCAAAATAAAATATAAGATCATTTTTAAAACCCCAACACAGCATTATGAGACAAGGAATCTCCAAAAATGACATTAAATTCATTTTCTGTTGCCCATATACATGCCCTCTACATGGCCATCTACACAGAGGCATGCAGCCTACTCTTAGGAATAGCTAGTTTCCTCAGTGGGGCAACATTGAAGAAAATTATATATCAATTGACAATGGGTTATAGATTGGAAATTGTTTGGAGGTTAGCAATTTGGGCATGTGTCTGTTTCTTTCAGCTCTAGGATTTTAACTGGTGCAGGCTGGTATATGCTGTAGGCTCTGTGAGTTCATATGTATATAGACCCTGTTGATTAAGAAGGAGGTTAGTTTACTTAGTGTTCTTCAACCCCTTTGGCTCTTGTACTTATTTTGTCTCTTCTACCACAGCATCCTCTGAGACTTTAGGGAAAGGATTTGATGGAAATATTCCATTTAGATCTGAATGTTACAACGCCCCTTACTCTCTGAATAATGTCTGGTTGTGGAACTCTATATTGGTTGTCATATACTGCAGGAGGAAGCCTCTCTGATTTTCTGATGATGGCTGAGCAAGTCACTGATCATTGCGTATAGCAGAATATCACTAGAAGCCTTTTTATTCCTACTTTTTTAAAAAAACAGTTGTATTCTGTTTTACCTTAGGGTCACAGGGGTATCAAGTCTCATATTCTTGGTCAGCTAACAGTTTCAGGCAGAGGTTCCATCTTATGTAGTTGGCCTTCAGTCAAATAAGATATTGTTTGTTTATTCACAGAAAATTTGTACCTCTATTACACTAGCATATTTTGCAAAGAAGATACCATCTTACATTAAAGAATGTGTGAGTAGGTTGAGGTTTACATTTTTCCTTTGGAATTGTACAGAATAATTGAAAACCCATACACAAATACATACACCTATGGACACATGGTTTTGATAAAATAACCAAAAATATACAGTGGATAAATAACTGTATCTTCAACAAATGGTGTTGGTCAAACTGGGCAGTTGCATGTAGAAGAAAGCAAATCGACCCATATTTATCACCTTGTACAAAATTCAACTCCAAATGGATAACATAAAATGAGGTACACTGAACCTGATAGAAGATAAGGTGAGAAATGGCCTTGAATTCATTCACAAAAGAAAAGATTTTCTGAATAGAACGCTGTTAGCAGAGGCACTAAGATCAATAATTAATATATGGAACTCATGAAACTGAAAGGCAAAGGACATTATCATTTAGACAAAGCAACAGCCTACAGAATAGAGAAAGTTTTTTACTAAATGTACAACTGATGGTGGCTAATATCCAATACATATAAAGAAATAAAAAATAGATATTAAGAATACAAATAACTCAAAAATGCAGTTCATATTTAAACAGAGAATTCTCAAAAGTGGAAAGACAAATGGCTGTGAAACACGTGAAATATTCAACATTCGTATTCATCAAGAAAATGCAAATCAAAACTGATTTGATGTTTCATTTTACATTCATTAAAATGACTAAGATAGAATTTAAAAAGTGATAGTGCATGCTGTTGAAAATATGGAGCAAAGGAAACATTCATCTATTCTTTGTAGCACTGTCAGCTTGTATAGCAACTATGAAAAGCAGTTCTTCAAGAAGTAAAGAATCAATTTACCTCAAGATCTAGCTAAAACACTCTTGGACATACATTCAAAGGTGGCTTCAACCTACTAGAGAGATGCTTGCTTTAAAAAGTTCATTGGTTCTCTCCATCGTAGCCAAAAATTAGAAAACACCTATATGTCTATCAACAGAAAAATGGATAATAAAAATATGGTACATTACAGAAAGGAGTATTACACTGCCTTTAAAAAGGGAAATCATGAAATACATAGGTAAGTGGACAGAACAAGAAAAAAAAATCATTGTGAATGAAGCAAATCAGGCACAGAATGACAAATATTATATGTATTCATTTTCTGTGGATATGAGTTATTGTGTCACTTATAACCATGCTGCAATCCATAGAACCACAGAGATTAGGAATATAGTAAGTGACTAGGGATGCAGGAGGGGGCAAGTAAATCTCCCTAGGAAGAGGTAATATAATAGATAGTTACTGATTTACTGGAAGTACTAGAAGGGGATATGGGAATGAGAGGATCAAGTGAAGGGAATGAGAGATGAAGTATGTGGAGAGACACATGAAATTAAATGGCATTTGAGGGATATTATGCAAACTCATATAGAAGAAGCATATATATATGTGTATGTGTGCGTGTGTGTATGCATATATGTGTGTATATAGACAGACACACACAAACATACATATGTAATTATATACATGAATTACCAAATAATTGCAGAGCCACAATTGACTAAATGAAGCTTCTAGGCTTGGGTAACAATTAATTGAAGTACTGAACAAAGGTTTCCATGAAAATGCTTAAACAACCCGGGCAACTGTGAAGGCTCTATGTTGCTCTCCACAAATTGAGGGCAAGACCAAACTCCTGAAGGCACCAGTGGTACAACTCATAGAACATGAAGAAGTCAAGCTGACTTTGACTTCAGCATCAGACAAGAGAATGTAAGAGCTGTTTAAGGCTGAGCATTATCATAACTAGGTGGAGGTTAAAATGCAATCATAGATATTCCTGGATTGGGGAGTATAAGAAAACAGGTAGAATCTTAAATTTAAAAATAAAAGAAAGAAAGAGAAAGCAGGGAGGGGGAAGATAACAAGGCTGTTACAGCAAACTAGGCAGGAATTATAATAATCATAATGTAAATTATGCATGTATAAAATTGTCAAAACAAACAATAAACAAGTTTAGATCTACATGTGACATATAAATATAATGTTAAAATTGTCAACAGAATGAAAATCAACATAACAAACTTCAGATGAGTTTATATGTTATTAAAAAGTAAAATGTTTATGAAAATATCACCATGATTCACTGAGACTAAAAACTATATATAAAGCATCTATACAAAATAGAAAAAATGAATTAAAAACAAAACAGATGATACTGTCTGATATATATTTCTTTTAAAAATTAACTATAAAATTCAAAATGGAAGACACGTAAACTGCATAAAGAAAGAGAGAAGGAAGGATGGATGAAGAAAGAAAGCAAGGAAGAAAATGAAAGATGTGTTTTTAAAATCTAGTGTAGGGTATTAACAGTAATATTTTGTATTTAGTTTTTTTCACAAAATGCCTATATGACTTTTCCTTATTATATGTGCCATTTTCAGTATTATGAATAATTTAAGTATAAAAATTCTAATTCCAAGTCTGGAAAACATATCTATAGTGAGTGATGATTTGGGTGAAGAGAAAGAAATTCTCTTTCTCTTCTTACAATGATACATGGGGGTAAATGAATGACTGTGAGAGAAGGGGGCAGTCAGAAAAAAACTCATAGAGGAGGCCATCTTGCTTTCTAGAACTATTAACACAAAGAAACTTAATAATTCCAAACAAGGAAGGCCACTGCAGCACACATGCTAAGCAGTTGAGGACGAATGATCAATGATAGTGAACCCACAGAAAAAACCTGAATACATTGATCTGGAAATGTGTGTCAGTAGTATAAATAATGGCATCAGTTGGACACAAAGATATATTGGGCTCTGACTGGCA
Organism: Uromys caudimaculatus; assembly: GCA_028551405.1. Lineage (NCBI taxonomy): Eukaryota > Metazoa > Chordata > Mammalia > Rodentia > Muridae > Uromys > Uromys caudimaculatus. The sequence goes on along the minus strand of CM052715.1, from coordinate 14,849,048 downwards.
AGGGAGGCTGTGAAGGAAAGGTCATAGGTCAATATAGACTCAGCAAAGCTCCAGCTCCACTAGGGACCAAAGAGACTCCAGAATGTAGTTCTGAGTGCAGAGCAGTATCAGGTACTGTGTTAGAATTTCTCAGCATGGCGAACAGCAAATTGGCAGAATAGTGAAAGCATCTGTTCCTTCGGTATTTTATTCATTACCATGAGGAGAACATGATCCTTGATAGAAAATCTGGGGAAAAAATGCACCAGTGTCTTTGCTGTTATGTTATAGCACTTAACTCACTGCAAACTACCTGCCCCTTTCAGGAATCTACTGAAGAAAATTCATCATTTCCCCGAATCTCACATTTTTCTAACTTTTATTTTCCACTTTTAAAGAAGTAACGTGCTGCTTCTTATCTCCTTTTACAGGATGAGTTTTCTATCTTTGCTGCATGTACTTTAGGATACTAATTCACTTAAGAAGCCTAATTGTAGTAACTATACTCTTGGAGATGGTAAGACCTCATGAATCTGCTGGTGTATTTTGCTTTGCAGATGATTAGTACTTTTCTAAAGGATCAGGAAAACTTTTACAAGATTATGTCAATATGGTTGCTGATCACAAGATAATAAGACCTGTGTGTAACCTAAAAATAGATTTTGTTCTCCTTCCTTTAGTAATGATGTCAATAAAGAAACAGAGAAGGGGGCAGACAACTACATTCTCAGGGAGCCTGGTAAAGCCTATATGGACATTGCATGATAATTGGTACTCTAGCATCAGATGAGAAAATACTTGATGTGTTTCAAGCCAATGACAACTCTGTCACAAAGAAAGTGTATAGCCTTCTTCAGACTTACACCCATTATTGTTCTCTGATCTCCATGTACACACAAATGAACGTGCCTAGACACACAAATACATACAAAAGAGGATGCATGCATTGTTTCCTTTGCCTTGTAGAAGAGAAAATGTAAATATTGAGAATCTAGACATTTCCATTGATACACTTCCATTTTGCAGATCTAGACATCTAAAGATATAATTCATATTTGTTTGCAATTAATTGTTCACAAAGTGGTTTATATGTTTTAAGTAAATCAGTTCAAAGACCTACAATGTGAACATCTTTATTTTATATAAATAGAAATAAGAAAATTCTTAAAAATAAATTTTATTTACCTTAAAGTTTTTGAGGGAAGGGAAATATATTGTGTGCATGTGATATTAGTATCTAAATTTTGAGAAATGTTGATCTATCTAAAATGTATTAATACAGCTGACTTGCAGAAGAGTAGGAAGAACATTTCAAGAGGAAATGACTAGCCATGAAACAAGATGCAGAAGCATGAACAAACAGAATATTCCAGAATTAATAGAAAAGTCATAATATTCTAGTTTAAGAAAGAGTTGCTACATTATTCACCTATTTTACTGCTATGACAGAATACTTGAGTGAATTGATTTTTAAGAAGTAAAGGGTTTATTTTGTCTGACAGTTTCAGAAGTTTCAGTCTGTGTTTGGTGGACCCTATTGAGGGTGGATTTTGATGAGGCAGACAGCACAGCAGGAAGAAAGAAGTGGAATAAACATGCTTACTTCATAGCAGAAAAAAACACAGCAATAGAGAATGGAGGTCCATTGAACTCTCTTAATGTCACTCTGCCTATATCCCAACTTCCCTTTTTGACTCCATTTCCTAAAGTTCTAGCAAGAACCAATAATACCAGGGGAAAGTGATCAAGATTTTGATCATAAGACTTTGGGAAAAACAAACTTGGACAGTTGCAGAATATGAAAGAAGACTCAAAACTAGAAAGGTGCTATGGTTTCTGAAAAAGGCAATTAGAAGTTTTTCAAGGTATTTTTTAAAAAGTGAGTTAATGGGTTTATCCTACAAGCTGTTGCATGGGATGTTGAACAGGGAGATGTGAAAAAATAGACACAGTTAGAACATTCTTGAGGAGAAATGATACTAAAACAGGCAAGAATCACTGGAGGTGATTATTATTTTAGTTGCATTTCCTTGCTGATAACAAGAGAATATCTGTGGTCATATTCAGAGGAAGGAGAACTGCAAACTTAAATCTGATTAAATCACATTGGATAAAAATGAAGAGCTACTTGTCGGATGATGGAGAAATGGAAATGAGACTATGGAGTTGGATAATGAATTGTTCGTATGAATAGGATAATAACAGAAATTTTGATCAATGTTAAATGTACAAATAATCCATTTTGAAGTCATAATGAAACACATTGTGGTAGTTTGGGTGAGAATGGCTCCCATACACTCATATATTTGAATCCTGGATCCCCAGTAGGTGGACATATTTGGGAAGCATTAAGAGGCACAGCCTTGTCTGAGGAGGTGTGCCATGTTTGAGGCTCCAAAAGGCTACGCCATTCAGAATTAACTCTCACTGCCTTCCACTTGACAATCAAGATATAAGGTCTCAGCTACTGCATCACCACCATGCCTGGTGTCCTGCTGCCATGTTCTTCACCATAATGGTCATGGACTACAATCATTTGAAAACTGTAAGACCAATATTATATGTTTTATTTATAGGTTGTCTTAGTCAGAGTGCCTTATCATGGTATTATAAAAGTAATTGGCATATGCATCCACTTAGATCTTTCTCCCACACAAGGAAACACAATAAAATACATTAATTTTTTAATTTATGTTTGAAATTTTCATTTATGTATACAATATGTCTTGATTAAATCTATTAAATATTGACATTTTATTATTTTGTTGTGGTTTGTGGGCAATTCTTTCAAGATTTTAGTTAAACTTTCTACAAATAAAGAGCTATAGTAGGACTGAAACATTTGGGCATTTCTACTTGATTAAAGTTAAAGATAGCATGGGATGACTGGTATGTTTTTAATTTCAAATGAGAGTTTCTTGTGTCAGATTTGCATCCCTCAATAATAATCACCAAGACTGCAAAAAATAATTTTATTAATAAAATGAGACTCTTTAAAGAATCTTCTTTCTGCCCCTCCAATGCTTATAATTCCTTTTGCATAACTTTTGTGGTCTACGTTAGAAAAACTATCACCATATATTTTTTCTAATGGTTTTCTACATAGTTCCACCTTATGATGATGATATTTTGTTTTGTTCTGTTTGTTCATATTTAGTTGCCAGTGTGTTTTTTACTGTAACGGTTTATATGATTACAGAGTCATTTGTTTATATGTTTCACTTAAACAGTTTAAGGCATAACTTCCCTACCCAGTAAGTATTTCTCTTTTGTTCTTCAATTCTGGAACTCACCAACATCCTACTAGAGTCTTGTATTTGCTGGACTCTGGAGAAGATAGAAGAATGCCATTCATGTCCTGAATCCTGTTTTCTCCTTGGAACATGTGTATTTCTAATACACTGTCCTCACAGTCTTGTATGTCTTTACTCTGCTCTGCTACATCAATCCTTACAATAGAAGGACAGCTGGTAGGACTGATGAATGAATTATCTACTTGTGTTTTCTGAACATCTTTAGAATAGAGGCTCACAATCTTTCAGACCACAAGAAAAGAGGATGAAGTCCTATGTCTGACCCTTGGAGGCTCTGGAGTCACACTATGTACTTTCCTAAGAGAAGATCTTCAAATGTGAAATAGGGTCAATGAATTCCTCCTCACAGTGCTCATGGGAAGATAAAACAAGACAGTAAATGCTAAGCGCTCAGCACAGTGCCTGGCACACTGTAAGTGCTTCATAAATGTTAACTGCTGCCAATAAAAATGATGACTGCAATTTCAAAACTGGCCTGTGAAAGGTGGAAATAATGTGACTTAGATCAGAAAAGCATGAAGGTCCTCGGTAAAGTGAAATAACATACACCGCCATAGAGACAGGTGATCCATTTTGACTGGTACAGAGATAACTCAACGAACAAAAATTATAACATATATTTAATTGCATCTTCACCTCTCACCATAGAAGGGATTCAGATTGAATGATCCATCTGCGGAGAAGAATTCCTGGGTAATTCCCCCACCTCAGCCAAAAATTCCTCAGTCTTTGTTAAATTAGCAAGGGCTCAGGATATTTCTGTATAACCAGCCCCTCCTATTGGACTCCCTACTGTATTTACAGGTCAGCTGCAGTGCACAGAATTCTCTCACAATGTGATCCAGATGCTGTTCTAATTCAGCCCTCTTTCTTTCTCCTCCTTTTCCTCTCAGCATTGTCCAAGTGCTAATAATAATAATTCAATTTAATAACATCCATCCTCACAGAGTACTCAAGCCCATCCGGTCCTCAAGGACACCTAACCCTTCCTGGGCTCACCTCTCGGCTTCTTTATCACACTTGAAGCACGTCATAAACCACATCTTCCCCAGACCTTGTCATAAAGGGTGAAACTGACATTGCAGGAACGAAGTCAGGAAAATACAACCTTGAACTGTTTTATCTTCTCTCCTCCCTGCCCTTCTCCTCCCCCTTGCCTTTGCCTCATCTCTTTGACCAGTTCTTTTTTCTTAGCAGCCAGAAAGAAAGAGGGGGTGAGGGGAAAGCTTAAACTCTCATTCCCAAAGGGATATCCTGTAATGGTTCACTTTCTGTTTGGCAATTGAAGCCCAATTTCGTATGAATGATACTCAGCATTGATAGCTGCCTCAACAGCCATTAATTTGCTAATAGAAATTGCTTTTTGATGATGCAGGTCAGAATGAGGGCCTCTAGTTTGTGGATAAAGAAAATGAAACATGAAATGCTAAATGTCTTTTATACAGCAAAAAATGCAGAGGAAAAGGCAGGGTAAGAATGTACTTACCTTGTATTTAGACCTGTGAAATTTTTAGAGTTATGAAATATGGGCAAACACTAAAGAATGGAATTTATGAGCAGCCAAAATAATTACAATGAAATTTGCTTAGTCAGATATGCTCATGCATTTGATTCCCCATATTCATGTAAGATTCCTTCAGTTTTAAGTGACAACTATTAACAACTTCGTATATTCATCTGCTAATAAAATTTAAAAAATCCTAAACCTAAGAATAACTAATATTGTTAAGAAATCTAATATTAATAGGTACAAAATATTAAGCATAGAATACACAATACAGATTCTTATTGAAGCATTATTTTCAATACTTAAATCTTTAGTGAAAAAATTAAAACTCTAAGTGACCATATGATATAAGCAAGATCACACACTGGGTTCAAGGCAAAGGTATATTATTACCTATATGTGTATAACTCTTTACCTTGAATGTCTGAAAACACAGGTAAAATAAAAATATTATGGAATTGGTATGAACTCATGGGTAACTGCTCAGTAAAGATTTAAGGAAAAGTAAAATAGAAAAGCATTCATTCTGAAACTCAGAAAATCATAGAGGGGCACAACTTGAGCTATAAATTAAGCCTGAATAACTGCCTAGGAAAAGGTGCTGGGCCACCACAAGTAGCCACAGGCATTCTATCTACCAAATACTATATCTATCAACATCTACCACATATGACTCAAGCCATTACCCAAGGAATCTCCATCACACTTTACTTTTAACCTGGGCCCACTTTCTAACACATTTCTAAGGACCTCTGTAGTCTGTTGCATAACACTATGGGATCAACTGTGGCTGATATCATAGTCTATTAGAGCAGAGAGGAGCCTTTAAGACAAAGGCAATGTGCTAGTAAGGTCACACCTGTGAAAGATTCAACTAGTTTTTCCACTTTCTGTGCAAACAGAAGAGGCCCACCAGAAAACAAAATATATTGCAATAGTCTGTTGAAGCTACAACTGGGAAATCAGGTTGTGAGAAGAGTTCTGTGAGAGTGAGGTGCAATCCACTAAATATATCATAATTCAGGGAGTCCACTGTTGTATGTAGGGTCCTCATCCATGGCACAGTTGTAGAATGGCCACCACTTCTCATCAGTTCCAGCAACTCACCTGGGAAATTTGTATTTCTTCTTCCTGAAATTTAGTGTTCTAGAGTATCAAAGATCCTGGTTCCCAAAAAGAGAAAACTTCTCATGGGAGATTTGGTACATATCTCATTAAATACTGGATATCATTCCATAAAACACCACTCTAAATGTGTTGTTATTGATTACTGGCCAAGGTAAATGATTCCTGTCACCTAGATGAAGTAGAATGCTGAAACACAATGCAGGCTAAGGAGGATATGTTTGCTGCCAAAGCCATTCCTTTGGGTGCTGATGGCATCAAAGGCTCGATTTTGAGAGGCGTTGATTACATTCCTAAAGCTAGACTCAAAGGGAACTTGTAGGGCATGTGGGACCTTGGTACCAGACAGGTATAAGAACTGGTAAGGATAAGTGAGCTCAGACCCTGGGAATCTCAGAGATTTGAAAATAGCAGGAATTGAGTTGCTTCCTACTTGTCTCTGTTCCTACTCTGGAACAATTAACCAGGACACCCCACTGAGAGGACCATTGGCACCCAATCACTTAGCATAACACCTGGAATGCTTCCCTAGGACACTGAGGCATTTTGGTACCCTAAGTCTTCAGCATCCCCAGGTATTCCTTCCCCTAAGAGGCATATAACCCCTGGTTCACTCCGAATAACATGTTTGTGTTTATATCTGCCACCAAATAAAGCAATATGAGTGAGCAAATATCATTTCAAAGTGCTGCTTTCTTAAGGATGGCTGCAGGGAAGGTCTTTGCCCCCAAAAGCCTTGTTGTCTATGACTTCTGAAGAAGGCTTTCTCTTCTCCAGTACTTCCAATACTCATGTCCAACTGGCTGAATCCTGTTATTTCTGGGCTCTGCCTCCCCTTCTTTGCCTGGTGCCAGATACCCCTCTCCTGGTGATAGACTGGATACCAGGAGAGCAGGAACCACAGCATTTGTCCCAGATCCCCACTGTTTTTCCTTTGGGTTGCGTGAAGGGAAACACGGACTACGAACTCTCCCTTCCGGACTTTGCCCTGCCTCCTCAGAGTAGCATGCAGGTAGTACCCAGGCACCCCAGGCAGAGAGGCAAACTTCTGTGTGATAGGAACTCTATTCCATTCCACTGAGTTCTGTGTCTCCACAGGAAAAGAGGTTCATCCATGACTTGGGGGATCATATTTTTATTCTAAAAAGTACATCTGTTGAGCTAGTTAAAGTAAGTGAGTAGATATTGTGGTTTTCCATTAGAAGTGTCAACCATTGAACTCTGTCAGTTTCATGTGCCTCCTAGAATATTCATAATTATGAAAATAAATACCTTATGGAGGGATAAATCCCGTCCTAGAGATAGGCCAAAGCACTAATAAATTTGGGTTAAAGGGAAACTTCGGAACAAAGAATGTTAGCATGGATTTCCCTTTGCACTGGGAGTAGGAAGAGAGTAATGGTGGTTGGTATTAGCATAGAGTGGTGACAGGAGTTAAAATAACCTCCTACAAAACGTCTGGCAGAGTCCAGGAGTAAGAAAGCATTCCCTTTACTCCTCCATAATGTTCGTCAAACACCATGATTCGCATGGATGCTCAGTCTTTGAAGATGTCTCATTGAATTTCAGCAGGGGTTTAGTGGGCCATTTCCACCGTCATGTCCCAGTTCAGATCTCTCACCATGCATGTGTCTAGCTATTACTTGTTTATGTATATACCCCACTCATATACACATTATTAACACACGCTGCTGTTCATCATACACTCTGATCACTCTACTCCTGCTTTCTCTGGCTTGTCAAGATAAACCACTATAGTGATTCTGCAAGTGCCCGGAATGACATCTTTGGTGATAATTGTATTAATTTAGAAGCGCCGAAGGTTGGGATGGGATTTGTTCAGGACCCCTGGTGTGGATCTGAACTGCATTGTTCCACAAAGAAGAAGACACCCTATAATCTCAGTGAAAGCACAAGGGCAGCCAAATGATATTGTTTAGAAACTGTTCAACGTAATAGCCACTGTGTCAGCTGCCTTGTCAGCCTTTCTGCCAGCAACAAAATGGTGTGGGGGGATGAAACATATCTGTATAAAGCGAGATAATTAAAACATTTGAGTGAGGCAGGGGCAGGGGCCCTGAGCTACCAAAGCAAAAGGCTTTGTTTTCTAACAAAGGAAGGGATTCAGGAATTGATGTAGGCAGTACTCAAGATAGTTTGGTATGCTCTAGGGAGAGAAAACATGGATCACGAGCACCTAAACTGCGTAGCTCAGTGAGTGAGCAGTCATCATTTGAACCAGTCTAAATTCTAAACATTAAAGAGATAGATTGGTTAAAAAAAAATGTGTATATGTATATATTTCTATCCATGTTGGTATTAAATTACAGGCAATCCTACATGAAAGCAATGTTATAAATGAATTAATAATAGTAGGTTAGAATGAAAATGACGATATATGAATCAGATCTCTTTTAGTCTTCTGATAGCAAGAACAGGAACAAACCATGAGGTCCAGGAGCTTAATAATCAAGAAGTATAATGGGCTTGATTATGACTGAGACTATCCATTGCTTAGAACATAAACACAGATATTTAGAAGGCAGTTGGAAGGAGGAGTGAAATAAGAGAGAGGGAACGTTGTCAGAAAGCAACGTTTTCCCAATGGGATTGGGATTGTTATACTTAAGAACTGCTCTTAATGAATGATCTTATTTTTCATAATAAAAGCTGAGGGGGTTTGCTGCCCCATGAGGAGGGAGCAACAGTGAGTGTCAACTGGCCCGACACCCTGGTGCTCCCAGAGACTGGACCACCAACCAAAGAATACATATGGAGGACCCATGGTGCTGGCCACATATGTGGCAGAGAAGGGCCTTGTTGGCCATCAGTGGGAGGAGAGGCCCTTGGGCCTGAGAGTGTTAGATGCCCCAGTATAGGAGAATGCCAGGGAGGGAGTGGTTGGGTGGGTGGGGGAATACCCTCATAGAGGCAAGGGGATGGGGGATGGGATGGGGTTTCCAAAGGGGAGGCCTGAAAAGGGGAAAACATTTGAAATATAAATAAAGTATCAAAAGAAAAAAGAAAAATTGTATTGGAGCTTCTTTTTGGAAAAAACTATTTCTTAACAATTCGAATTTTCTTCTTTGAATGACTATTCTATTGGAAAATGTAGGAAAATAAAGGTGAGAGAAAGGTACAGCCTTCAGGGTATGGAATTGAGCTATTGACTATGTGAGTAAATCAACATTGTAATCAACAACTTTTCAGAGTAGAAAATCATTGAAATAGCTCTAAATATCTACTTCACATTTAGGTATCTAAGAAAAAAAGGAATTCAAAACTATAGACATTTTGTTAGAGGACAGGCATATAAATCTTACTAAACTATCTTCAATCACACTTGGAGTCAAATAAACACATGAATTAAAATTCTAAAATAAATCTATAATTCAAACATTAGGAACACTGGACAGCACAATTCATATTAAAAGTACTGAGGTAAATGCACTGTGTTCTTAGATAAATGCATCTTAGCCTTGCTTTAGAAAAATTAAGCTCTTAAATTTTAATTATGACATCATTGTCATTTGTTAACAAATTATAAAATAAAACATAAAAAAAGGAAATTGGATCAAGATTACAGGACAAATAACAAGACTGAAAATATCCAAATGAAATTTTAGTCATATAAAATGTGACAGAGAATAACATAGTAGAAGAAAAAGTTGGTGATTTGGAAAATACAGAAAACAACCTAAAAATGAGATATTTCAAGTTTTATTAATATAGAACTGAGAAATATAAATGAAATGCTAATTGATAAATATTTTGTGAGTCATAAAAGTAGAAAAATAGAGAAAATAGAATAGAAAAAATATTTGTGGAGAATTATAATTGTTAAAGAACCATTAGACTTTAAGTTAGCTATGGAAGCAAATGGAATCCCTAGAAAAGAGCAAGAGAGTACATACGATAGGTACCTTATGCTAAACATACCAATTACCCAGGTCTAATATCTAAATATCAGAAATATTTAAGGCTTATTTTATTTATTTAAAAGTGGCAACATTCTCTTTCCATTCTCTGTTATATGGACTACATATCAGTCTAATGTTTTCAACATAACTGGCATAATTTTATACAGACAACCAAGAGTTTTAAAAGGAAACAAAAAGAGATTAATATAATTTAATAACATATTTTTGTCACAATATTTATTTAAGACTATGCTCATGCAGAGTAACAGAAGGCAGGTCTACACAGAGAAATCCTGTCTCAAAACATAACTCAAAATATGGATAGATGGAGATGATGGGGAATGAATGCACCCCTCAAATATCTGGCTGTACAAGATATACAAACCCTCTATTCATCACAAGCTGAGGAGAACTCACTAATCATCCCACATAGCTACAAAATGCAGAGAAAGAAGAACTGTGTCACTGGAGGCAAACAAGAATAGCTGATAGAAGGGCAGCTCTAATAAGAGAAAACTCCTTTGTACACACTTTTCCTTATGTAAAGAACTAATTTCCAACTCTTCAACATTATGATACCTCAAGATCCAAGGAGTCAATCTACACATCCCGAGCAAGTCATCTCTTGATAATTATCTAGTCCAGAAGACTCTTTACAGACTAATTACTGAAATGGAAAAATAATCTGCCTCCACCTTCTCAGAAAACATGCCAAATCAGCTCAGGTCAGGAAGATAAATATCCATCCACTCCTAAAAATTCTAAGTAATATATCCCATACTGATTCTTCAAAGTGCCGAATTCCTGTAGAGGAGGAATGGTGGCATCTTCCTAACCTTTTAGTGCGAGGTAGACCTTGACTCTGTCCTTTAAGTAGAATCCTCTGACCACAGTTCTTTATGGTCTATCATACCAACCTGAGGTATTTATTCTTTCTTGTGCACGGTATTTGTAGTTCTTTCAGTAATAGATGAAGCTCATCTGGCAGGAGAGTTATTTGGCATGCCTACTCTAACCAATTCAAAACATGATCCTAAACTAGATTTTCTTCTAGAAATAATTTCATGCAAAAGGCTTTTGATTTACTTCTTTTTGGTCTGCTCCATGCTATAGCAATTTTGAACTTGATATCCTTTCAAGTTTTTATTACTTTGAATTAGTCTTCAGAAACTTTCTGTATGTATTAAGTCATGGTGTTTCAGTCACATGCTTGGTTGGCAAAGGAATAAAGGAATTTTACAATGGTAGAGGAACTTTTAACAAAATTGCACTAAAATATACAAACATACTGATATATATAGTTTAACCAAAGGACTTGCCTTCAGGATCGAAAAGCAGTCAGTCCATCATTAAGTTATTTTAGCTATCAGACATGGGGAAATTTCAAGAAGATGATACAACACTAAAATAAATGTAAAAGTTACATAATATATTCTAAAATATGCATTTTCATCAGACACTAAGTTAGAACAAGTACATGGTACCCAATATTCCTACAGAATAAAACCACTTGGAGACTTACGGTTTCCATCTGTGGTTGGGGAACTCAGCTTGGGCCACAGGGCTCCATAGCTACCCTCCAAGGAGCATGGAAAAACCATGAGTAGGGTTAAGATGAGGCCCACCACTCACCAGCACCCACCTGGAACTGCGGTTCACAGGGACTGAGGTAAAGTCAGGCATAGGAACCTTCTGGTTTCCATCTGTGTGAGGAGACCTCTGCCGGGGCCACCAGGGTTCCATAGCCAAGCAGTGCCAGGAGAAAGTTACCCTCCCAGGAGCGTGGAAAAGCCATGAATGGGATTAAGGCGAGCACCACTGCTCACCAGGACCTGCCCAGAACAGCGGAACACAGGGACTGAGGAAAATTCAGAGACAGGAAACCTCTAAACTTTCCAGTTTCTATCTGTGGCTGGAGACCTCTGCCTGGGCCACCAGGGTTCCATAGCCAACTAGCTTCAGGAGAAAGCTACCCTCCCAGAAGCATGGAAAAGCCGTGAGTGGAATTAAGGCGAGCACCACTGCTCACCAGGACCCACCCAGAACAGCGGGTCACAGGGACTGAGGTAGTTGGGCATAGGAACCTTCTGGTTTCCATCTGTGGCAGGAGACCTCTGCCTGGGCCAGCAGGGGTCCATAGCCAAGCAGCGCCGGGAGAAGGTTATGCTCCCAGGAGCATGGAAAAGCCATGAGTGGGGACAAGACAAGAACCACTGCTTACCAGGACCCACCCAAAACCCGTGGGACACAGAAACTGAGGGACAGGAAACTTCCGGTTTCCATCTGTGGCTGGGGACTTCAGGTTGGGCCACAGGCTCCATAGCCAATTAGCTACCCTCCCAGGAGCATGGAAAAGCCATGAGTGGGGATAAGACAAGCACCACTGCACACCAGGACCTGGGGACCTCACTCTGGGCCACAGGGCTCCAGGAGAAAGCTGGTATCCCAGGAGTGGTGACACACCTTCGAGCATAGGCAAAACCATCACTTCTGTTCAAACTCAAAAGGGATCAAGAGGGACCCTTGCAGAGCCATCAGGACACAGGAACCAAGGGACAGCTGGGGACAAGATCCTTCTGGTTTCTGTCTGCACCCCAGAGCTGACCCTGTGCCAAAGTTCTCCAAACACCTCTCAGAGAGAGCTGGTCTTCAAGGAGTATTGATACAGAGGCCTGCAGGAGGGACAAGCCACAGCCAGACAGAGTAAGATCAGCTAACATCAGAGTTAACGAGATGGCAAAAGGCAAGGGCAAGAACATAAGGAACAGAAACCAAGGCTACTTGGCAACATCAGAACTCAGCTCTCCCAACACAGCAAGCCCTGGATACCCCAACACACCAGAAAAGCAAGACTCAGATTTAAAATCAGTTCTCATGATGATGAAAGAAGACTTTAAGAAAGAAATTAACACCTTAAAGAAATACAAGAGAACAGAAGCAAATAACTAGAAGACCTTAAAGAGGAAACACAGAAATCCATGAAAGAATTACAGGAAAACACAATCAAACAGACAAAGGAAATGAACAAAACCAACCAGGAGCTAAAAGTAGAAATAGAAACAATAAAGAAATCACAAAGGGAGACAAACCTGGAGTTAGAAAACCTAGGAAAGAGACCAGGAATCATAGATGCAAGCATAACCAACAGAATACAAGAGATAGAAGAGAGAATCTCAGGAGCAGAAGATACCATAGACAACATTGAAACAACAGTAAAAGAACATAAAAAAGGCAAAAAGCTCCTAACCCAAAACATCCATGAAATCCAGGACACAATGAGAAGACAGAACCTAAGGATAATAGTTATTAAAGAGAGTGAAGATTGCCAACTTAAAGGACCAGTAAATATCTTCAACAAAATTATAGAAGAAAACTTCCCTAACTTAAAGAAAGAGATGAACATAAAAATACAAGAAGCTTACAGAACTCCAAATAGAAGTTTGAAAACCCTAGAAAACCTTAGAAAACTCAAGAAAGTAATCTTTCAGCAAACTGAAAAGAAGATAGCCACACAAACCTAAAAGTAAAATCGAAAATAACAGGAACCAACAATCACTATTCCTTAATATCTCTTAACATCAATTGACTCAATTCCCCAATAAAAAGACATAGACTGACAGATTGGATCCATAAAGAGGACCCAGCATTTTGCTACATTCAGGAAACACACCTCCAGGATAAAGACAAACACTACCTCAGAGTAAAGGGCTGGAAAACAAGTTTCCAGGCAAATGGTCCAAAGAAACAGGCTGGAGTAGCCATTCTAATATCCGATAAAATCGACTTTCACCCAAAAGTCATCAAAAAAGATAAGGAAGGACATTTCATACTCATCAAAGGTGAAATCTACCAAGAAGAACTCTCAGTTCTGAACATCTATGCTCCAAATGCAAGGGCACCCACATTCATAAAAGAAACTTTACTAAAGCTCAAAGCACACATTGCAACTCACACAATAATAGTCGGAGACTTCAACACCCCATTATCATCAATGGACAGATCTTGGAATCACACACTAAACAGAGACACAGTGAAACTAACAGATGTTATGAACCAAATGGATTTAACAGATATGTATAGAACATTTCATCCTGAATCAAAAGAATATACCTTCTTCTTAGCACCTCATGGTATCTTCTCCAAAACTGACCATATAATCGGTCAGAAAACAAACCTCCACAGATAGAAGAAGATTGAAATAATCCCATGCCTCCTATCAGATCACTACGGATTAAGGCTGGTCTTCAATGGCAACAATAATAACAGAAAGCCTACATACACATGGAAACTGAACAATGTTCTACTCAATGATAACTTGGTCAAGGAAGAAATAAGAAAGAAATTAAAGACTTCCTAGAATTTAGTGAAAATGAAAGTACAACATACCCAAACTTATGAGACACAATGAAAGCTGTGTTAAGAGGAAAACTCATAGCTATGAGTGCCTCCAGAAAGAAACTGGAGAGAGCATACACTAGCAGCTTAACAGCACACCAAAAAGCTCTACAACAAAAAAAAAGCTAATGCACCCAAGAGGAGTAGAAGGCAGGAAATAAACTCAGGGCTGAAATCAACCAAGCAGAAACAAAAAGAACTATTCAAAGAATCAACAAAACCAGGAGATGGTTCTTTGAGAAAATCAACAAGATAGATAAATCCTTAGCCAGACTAACCAGAGGGCACAGAGATAGAATCCAAATTAACAAAATTAGAAATGAAAAGGGAGACATAACAACACATTCTAAGGAAATTCAAAAAAAATCATCAGATCCTACTAAAAAGGCCTATACTCAACAAAACTGCAAAATCTGGATGAAATGGACAATTTTCTAGACAATATCAAATACCAAAGTTAAGCCAGGATCAGATAAACCACCTAAATAGTCCCATAATGCCAGAGAAATAGAAGCAGTCATTAAAAGTCTCCCAACCAAAAAAAGCCCAGGACCACATGGGTTCACTGCAGAATTCTATCAGATCTTCAAAGAAGACTTAATACCAATTCTCTTCAATCTATTCCACAAAATAGAAACAGAAGGAACATTACCCAATTCCTTCTATAAGGCCACAATTACACTGATACCAAAACTTCACAAAGACCAAACAAAGAAAGAAAACTTCAGACCAATTTCCCTTATGAATATCGATGAAAAAATACTCAATAAAATTCTCACAAACCAAATCCAAGAACACATCAAAATGATCATTCATCATGATCAAGTAGGCTGCATTGGTACAGTGTCAGGCACGTAGATCAATGGAATAGAACTGAACACCCAGAAATGAACTCACACACTTATGGTCACTTGATTTTCGACAAAGGAGCTAAAACCACCCAGTGGAAAAAAGACAGCATTTTCAACAAATGGTGCTGGTTCAACTGGCAGGCTATGTGTAGAAGAATGAGAATTGATCCATTCCTATCTCTCTGTACAAAGTTCAAGTCCAAGTGGATCAAGGACCTCCTCATAAAACCAGATACATAGAATCTAATAGAAGAGAAAGTGGGGAAAAGTCTCGAACTCCTGGGTACAGGGGAAAAGTTCCTGAACAGAACACCAGGGGCTATGCTCTAAGATCAAGAATAGACAAATGGGACCTCATGAAATTGCAAAGCTTCTATAAGGCAAAGGACACTGTCAATAGGACAAAACGGCAACCAACAGATTGGGAAAAGATCTTAACCAATCCTATGTCCGATAGAGGGCTAATATCCAATATTTACAAAGAACTCAAGAAGTTACACTCTTTATTACTCTTATTACCAAATAACCCTATCAGAAAATGGGGAACAGAGCTAAGCAGAGAATTCTCAACTGAGG
>CM052715.1:14776646-14832881 GCA_028551405.1 Uromys caudimaculatus | reverse complement strand
GAAACATCGGAAATGTAAATAAAGTATCAAAAATAAAATAAAAAAAAACAAAAAAAGAAATGTTCAACATCCTTAGTCATCAGGGAAATGCAAATCAAAACAAGTCTGAGATTCCACCTCACACCAGTCAGAATGGCTAAGATCAAAAACTCAGGTGACAGCAGATGCTAGGGAGGATGTGGAGAAAGAGGAACACTCCTCCACTGTTGGTGGGACTGCAAGCTGGTACAACCACTCTGGAAATCAGTTTGGTGGACCCTCAGAAAAGTGGACATAATACTACCTGAGGACCCAGCTATACCACTCATGGGCATATACCCAGAAGATGCTTCAACATGTAATAAAAATACATGTTCCACTATGTTCATAGCAGCCATATTATAATAGCCAGAAGCTGGAAACAACCCACATGTCCCTCAGCAGAGGAATGGATACAGAAAATGTGGTACATTTACACAATGGAGTACTTCTCAGCCATTAAAATAATGACTTAATGAAATTTGCAGGCAAATGGATGGAACTTGAAAATATCATCCTGAGCAAGGTAACTCAATCACAAAAGAACAAACATGGTATGTACTCACTGATAAGTGGATATTAGCCCAAAATTTTGGAATACCCAAGTTTCACTTTACAGTAACCCTGGACTGAGAGTGAGGTTCCCGGATGGAGGAGTTGAAGAAGGGACTGAAGGAGCTGAGGGAGTTTGCAGCCCCATGGAGGGAGCAACAGTGTCAACTAGCCTGACACCCCCTCCTCGGTTCTACTGGAGGCTGGACCACCAACCAAAGAATACACATTGAGGGACCCATGGCTTGAAGCACATATGTGGCAGAGGAGTGCCTTGTTGGCCATCAGAGGGAGGAGAGGCCCTTGGGCTTGAGGGTGTTAGAGGCCCCAGTTAAGGGGAATGTCAAGGTCGAAATAAGGGAGTGGATGTGCGGTGGTTGGGAGGTAGAATAACCTAATAGAGTTGGGGGAGGGGAAGGGGAGAGGGGGTTTCCACAGAGGAAACCTAGAAAGGGGAAAACATTGGAAATGTAAATAAATTATCAAAAAATAAACATAAAAATAAACCACTTGGAAAAAAACAAAAGGATATATATATACCTTAATATATATGACTACTAATACTATATGTATAGATATTGAAACAACATATGATTATTTTATATATATAATATATATAATATATATAAATATGTATCATATATTTATTTTGATATTATATTATATTTATATTATATATATCATTTCATATATATATAGTATATATATATAGTATCAATAGTCTTGTATGTATTAAATATCCTGTTATCAAAGAGTAGACAGTTCTGAAAACTACACTGAAGGCCTATATTATTTGTTAGTGAATTGCACCAGTTGTTCAACTAAGCAGCATATTGATTTTATTTTATTGTTTCCAGAAAATAACAATGGGAGAGAATATTTTTGATTCATCTGGTAGCCTAATATTGTCCTGATTGCTGAGGCAATGAAAGCATACCACTGATCATAAACATATACACATATTTCCTCCAGAAAATATGTATGAAGAGAGGAAGCAGGAGAGAGAGGGTCTTTTTGGAATGGGTACAGCATGTAGGTAAGATGTAGCTACTAGAGTCTCCTGGTATGGTGGATCCAAAAGAATTGGCCAGCAGAGGAATCGTATTTTGATAAGGCTTTCTAGATTAGGCTTTAGTTGTTATGCACAGAGACTGAGTTACTATTATTTCTAAGCTAAGTTTGTGTTGTGTTTTCCTTCACATGGAGGCTTGTCTGGGTTCTAGAGAGAAAGGTACAGCAGCAAAATGTGGGTTTGCCTGATGTGCACCACAGAGGTTATGGAAGCATTGAAGCATGGGGCTGGTGTGGTAGCGACCTGCCAGTGGGAACCTAGTGAGCTGGGTGGAGAGATCGTGGAGCTCTGACTCAGAGCTCCATGAGATAAAAGCAGCTTGGTCATTGCTCACTGGTACTTGGCTGGTCAGCCTGCCGGGATGAGAGAACCAGGGAGTACACAGGAACATGCTATATATTCCTTCTTTTTAATATTTAATATTAACATCTGCATAACCTAAAAAAAATGCACATACACACACATACACAGAGAGAGAGAGACAAAGAGAAAGAGAGAGAGAGATACACAAACTACACCAAGAACTGAAGCAAAATAACAGGAATTATCAATCATTAGGCCATTATTATATCTCGATGTCAATGGACTCAATTCCCTAATAAAAATACACAGACTAACAGAACGTATATGAAAATAAGATCCATTCTTATACAAGAAACACACTTCCATATCAAAGACAGACCTTGCCTCAGAATAAAAGGTTGGAAAAAGATTTTTCAAGCAAATGAACACAAGAAGGCAGCTGGTGTACCTATTTAATATCTAACAAAATAGACTTCACACCAAAATTAATGAAAAGAAATGGGGGAAGACATTTCATACTCATCAAAGAAAAAAATCTGCCAAGATTACACTTCAATTCTCAACATCTATGTCCCAAATGCAAGAGCACCCACTTTTGTAAAAGAAACAATACTTATGCTTAAATCACGCATTGATAGTGGGAGACTTCAATACCCTACTCTCACCAATGGACAGGTTACCAGAGATAAACTAAGCAGAGAATTAATAGAGGTAATAGTAGCTATGAACAAATGAACTTAACAAATATACACAGAACATTTCACTCAAGCACAAAGAATATATCCTTTCTCAGCACCTCAGGGAACCATCTCCAAAATTAGTGCCATATTCACTCACAAAACAAAGTCTCAACAGATACAAGATTATTTTCAATTTATCTTTTAGTTAGTTTGTCTATCTTAATTTTTAATTTAATTTTATATTTTTACTTATTCATTTTACATTCTGCTCACTGGCCCTCTTGGTTACTCCTTCCCACAATCCTTTCACTCTCCCCTTCTTCTCTGAGTAGTCCAGGGCCCCTGGGTATACCCACCCCGTGGAACTACCAGGCCCATCCTAGCAGGCCACCATGAGTTACAACTGGATTTTAAAAACAACAGAAACAACAGAAACCTTACAAACTCATGGAAATTGAACAATTGTATACTGAATGACAGAAATAAAGAAGGAAATTAAAGACTTTAGAAATCAATGAAAATGAATGCACAACATTCCCAAACTTATGGGAAATAATGAAAGCTGTGCTAAGAGGAAAGTTCATAGGACTAAATGCCTTCATAAAGAAACTGTGGAGTTCACATACTAGAAACTTAATTACACACCTGAAACTCTAAAGCTAAAAGAAACAAAAGCACCAAAGAGGAGTAAGCAGGATGTGCAGCTTGGTCTTCATGTGGGTCCTGAACAACTGGAATAAGGCCCATCCCAAAAGCTGTTGCCTATACACGGAATATGTTCTTCTATATGGGCCACCTGGACTGGTCTCAGTGGGAGACAAAGCACTCGCTTTGCAAAGTCATGAAGTATAGTGTGGAGGAATACCCAGGGGCTTCGAACCACTTAGAGAAGAAGGGGAGAGAGGAAGAATTGTAGGAGCGGTGAGCAGGAGGGGGGCAGTAAGCAGGATGTAAAATGAATAAGTCAAAAATACAAAATTAAAATAAAAAATTAAGAGAAGCAAACTAAAAGACAAATTAAGAATATACAAATTAAGAAATTACGAAATTAACAGGGGTATAACACACACCAAGGAAATCAAAAGAATCATTAGGTCATACATCAAACTATATGCTACATAAAACTGGAAAATATAGATGAAATGAACAATTATTTGATAGATAACATTAACCAAATTTAAATCAAGATCAGAGAGCAACTTAAATAATCCTGTAGATGGAGTCACTAAGTTCTCCTAACCAAAAAAGCCCAAGAACAGGTGGATTAAGCACAGAATTCTATCAGACTTTCAAAGAATAGCTAACACCAATACTTCTCAAATAATTCCACAGAATTCATTGCAGAATTCATTGTTTTTGAGGCCTCAGACATCCTGATAAACAAACCACATAAAGATTCAACAAAAGAAAAGAAAGAAAATTACTGACCAATTCCCCTTATGAACATTATTCCAAAAATACTTGATAAAATACTTGCAAACAGAATCCAAGAACACATGAAACAGATCCCCCACCATGGTTAAGTAGGCTTCATCCCATAAATGCAGTAATGGTCCAACCTAGAGAAACCTGTCAATGTAACCCACCATATAAAGAAGCTGAAATTAAAACCCACATAATGGTCTCATTTGACCAAATCCAGCACCACTTCCTGATAAAAGTCTTGGAGAGATCTTGGATATAAGGAACATACTTAAACATCATAATGCAATTATGCACACACATATGGACACCGGATTCTTGATAAAATATCCAGAAATATACAGTGGAAAAATGACAGTATCTTCAAAACTGCTGCTGGTCAGATTGAATGGGTGCATGTAGTAGAATCTAAATGGATTCATATTTATCATTGGGCACAAAACTGAACTCCAAGCAGATCAAAAACCTCAACATAAAATCAGATACACTGAATCTGATAGGAGAGAAAGTTCAAAATAGTCTTGAACTCATTGACATAGGAAAAGACATTCTGAACTGTTGTTAGCACAGGAACTAAGAAAAAATAATAAATAAGACCTAATGTAACTGAAAAATGTCTGTACACCAAAGAACACCATTATTCATACAAAGCTGCAGCCTACTGAATGGGAAACACAAATGAGGAACATTTAAAAATGTTCAAAACCCTTCATCATCAAGGGAACTCAAATAAAAACTGCTATGAGAGTTCATTTTATACATGTCAGAAAATCCAAGATCAAGAAAACAACTGAAAGCTCCTTGTGGCTAGGGTCTGGAATCAGGGGATACTCATCTATTGCTTGTAAGACTACAATCTTGTACACACACTATAGAAATCAGTGTGTCAGTTCTTCGGGAATCAAGTAATCAATCTACTTAAAGATCTAGCTCTCTTAAACACATACTCATAGAATACTTCATCCTATTACAGAGACACTTGCTCAACCATGTTCCTTATGGCTCTATATGCAATAGTCACAAATTAGAAAAAATTAGATGTCCTTCAACAGATGAATGGGCACAGAAAATGTGGGACATTTGCACAGTAGAATATTACTCAACCATTAAAAAAAGAAATCATGAAATTGGCAGGTAAATTGATAGTAGAAAAAAGTCATTCTGAATGAGGTAACCCAAAAACAGAAAACAAATATTGTATGCATTCACATATCTGTTGACATTAATTATGTTGCCAATGACAACCAAGCTACAATTCTTAGAACTATAGAGGATAGAGATAACGTTAAAGACTGGGGGTGGAGGTAGAATAGATAGTCATGGATTGATGGGGAAATGGTAACAGAAAGATCAAGTGTGGAGTGAGGTAATGGAAGGAAATATGGAGAAAGACAGTTGAGGGATAGTATGGAAACTTAATACTGCAAAATCTCCCTAAACTATATGCATATATGAAGGTGATCTAAATGAAATTGACAGATAATGAGGGAAACAGAGCCACAGCTGGCCATCTTTTGTTACCAAACAAAGCTTCCAATACTGGGATTGGGTTACATCTACTTGAGTTGTTAGCTAAAGGTATCTGATAGGAATCCTCAAACTGCCCCAGACTACATAAGTCATTGAATATTGAGAAGTCAATCTGGAGCCTACATAGAGCCTTCACCCCTACCCACTAGTGTCTATGACAGTAGTTCTAAAATTGTGGATCACGAACCCTTTGCTAGGTCAAACAACCTTATCATGGGAATCACATATCATATATCCTGCATGTTAAATATTTGAATTGCAATTCATATTAGTAGGAAAATTAGAGTTATGAAGTAGCAAAGAAAATAATTTTATGGTTTGAAGGTACACCACAGCATGAAAAACTGTCCCAGTTTTAGGTCACAGAATTAGGAAGGTTGAGAATCCTGGTTAATATTATAGGTAGTCTTCATTGTACCAAAGGAGAAAGGTAAACATTAACACTTTGCTCTGCAGTGGCCTCCTGCTTACAAGATATGTTAGTGCAATGCTGGCCCAAAGTTTGGGGCAGTAACCAACCAATATCTGATTTCACGGAAGGCACACTCCATGAGATGGAATCTATACCTGACACTGTTTGGATATTCAAGAACCTGAGACTAGATAGCCTAGAGACCTAAGGTAAAACCAAATACTATTGTTCTAATCAAACAAACAGAAACAATGTAGAAATAAATGATTCCTCATTAAGAACAGTGCGTGCTCAGCCATAGCTCATAGAAGTGTCTTTTTGCAGCTTGTGAGAACAAATATAGAGACCCACAGCCAGATAATATGCAGAGAATGAGAGATTCCAGAATACTCAGTCATAAATGGGATGTCTTCGTCAAGTTTCTTCCCTCATGGTTCAGGGAATACTACAGGAGATAGCAAGAGTGTAAAAGCCAAAGGTGATGAACAACATCAATAACAAAGACCCTCTAAATAAATATTACTAATGCACATGTGAACTCACAGAGACTGAGACAGCATTTAGCAAGTCTTTTTTTTTTTTTTTTTGGATATTTATTTACATTTCAAATGCTATCCCCTTTCCTGATTTCCCCCTTCCCTGAAAACCCCTATCTCATACCCCCTCCCCCTGCTTCTATGAGGGTGCTCCCCTACCTACCCACTCCGTCTTCCCCACCCTGGCATTCCCCTACACTGGGACATTGAGCCCTCATGGGACCAAGAGCCTCTTCTTCGGTTAATGACCGACAAGGCCATCTTCTGCTATATATATGGCTGGAGCCATGGGTCCCTGCATTTGTACTCTCTGGTTGGTGGTTTAGTCCCTGGGAGCTCAGTAAGTCTTAATGTCTCTATACCAGATGGGCTCCTAGAACTGAAATGAGAAATATATATATTCCTCCATCTCAAACCCAGGAGCTATCTCCAATTGAAAACAACTTACAAATAAAATTTTGTTTATATTAAAGGTTTCTCATTGACAAACAAACTCCTCTTTACGGTAGGCTGCAAGCCCAGTAATAAATGATCAATAGGATGAACTTCCCAGCGTCTTTAATGGTTCCTAGTCTCATAGTGCATATGAAGTTTTTATATTTTTATTTTGTAATTTATTTACATATATATCTTTTCTTTACTTCACAGGCCCTTTGTAAACATATTATGGTTTCCAGTTGAGTGATGTTATGGGATGCCTGAGTTAGAAAACAAATGGATCTCTGTGTCTGTATTTGTTCGTATGCCTTTTCTTTTGCTAATTTCTGTTTGTTCTGTCCTATTTCAAAGTGTTAGAATAGTTTTATCTTATTATATTTTATTACTATCCCTAAAGGCCTGTTTATTTTCTAATGCAAGGAAGAATTAGATGGATCCATGTGGGAAAGCTGGTTGGGAAGAACTAAGAGAAGTAGAGGGAGGAAAAACTAAAATAAGGATATATTATTAGAGGGAAAAATGCTATTTTCAATAAGCAAAAAATAAAAAAAAATACAGAAAAATTGGGTTTTTACCAAATTTGAAAATATTTCTTTAGGAAAAACTGCTAAGAATATTGATGTGTTTTTAATGAGAATATGTTAATTTTTTTTCAATTGATGAAAATTTTGAGAAAGATTAGTAGCACACCCTTGCAGGAGGAGCCTTGTCACTGGGGATGAACTTCAAAAGTCTCATATCATTCTCAAAGTGTCTGTTTCTTCTCTTGGCTTGGCTCAAGATTTGAGCTCTCACCTGCAGCTCCAGCTGTTCCTGCTGTCACAACTTTGCGCTGACATCATGGACTCTAATCCTCTGAAATTGAGAGTCCAAATAAACACTTTCTTTTATAAGTTGAATAGAGGATTGTGTTTTATTAAAGAAATGGAAAAGTAGCTAAGAGAAATATGATTAGACAATTTAATAACTGGGTTAAAATATTGTCAAATCCCACATGTGAAAGACTTTTTCATTTAATTTAAATAAAGGAAATTCATTTATATAGGAAAGAAGCCACCCACTTAAAAACACAGAAAAAACTAGCTTTGACTAGACTCTTCATCATGGGACCATTTACAAAAACCAGGTAACTTGTAATTTGTAAAATTTGACATTCACCAATGAATAAAAACAGGAAACCAAGTTATAGTTGCCTAAATATTTGATGTTATGGGAAATGTTTAATTACATTCTATTGGGGGCACAAAGACACTCTTGGGAGGAGGGCAAAATGAAAACTCTTGCAATGAAAACTGCTAGGAACAATACCAAAAAACTGGCCATCTTCTTGCATTGTAAAAGCATGTGTATGCATATGAAACTCACTTCAAAGTCTGCTCCAAAGAACAAACCATGACCTTAAGAATCACATCGTAAAGGGAATAGCAATACGGAATATCATTCCTGATAAACAAAAAATAGTTTTGTTAAAGGCAAACTTATATTTACTGTATCACTCAACTGTCTACACCAAAATATTTAACCTGGAAAAAATTAAAAACTGCTTGAATGCTCATAGCAGCAATATTTATAATTATTGAAAAGGTGGGTTGAGTACAATGTCCTTTAACAACTACACGGAGTAGCATGCTCTGATAAAGCATTGATCTTACAATGGCCTGGGCACATCTCCAAGTATCAAGCTGAATGGAGTAAGCCAATCTCAAAAGGTTACATGCTATATTACTCCATTGATGTGACATTCTGAAATAGAAAAGAAGAGAGTGACAAAGGCCCCAGGGGTTAAACTATTCTAGAAGACGTTACTGCGCATGGGTAGCAGGAGTCCTGTAGAGGCATGCACACTCTCTGCACACTAAAATGAAAGCTCAACCTGGAAAGAGTCATAGAGTTGAACATTGAAAATAAACTTAATTTGGAGTATTCTAATATATATTTAAAAAGTCTAATAAGTCAACAATATTAATAGGACATATGCGTGTTGAGAAACAGTTTACTCTTATCAAGAAGCATGTCAACAAAATCTAAAGCTCTTGTTTGGGGGGAAAAGAAATGTAAAAACCTGTAAAAAAGATTGATCAGAGGGAACAAGGGAAAAATTAAAACTGTTTATAAACAATTGAGTCATAATTACAGAAAAGTATGAGATTTAAAAATGATTACAATATCATAAAAATATCATGCATCTGGCCTTAAAGCTTCACTCCAGTAAATAACTTCAGTAACATAAGTAACGAAACTTGATCATCAAAAATAAACTCAGGAAAAAATGAAAAAAATCTCAGTAAAATAAAAAATAATTATTTTAACTAATTCAAATCATGCCAATAGCCCTCCCAAAGTTGACAGACCCAGGTACATTATGGGAGAATAAATGAGTTGAGATATTATGTTCTGATGTTTTGGGACTTAAATGTGTGACTCTATTCTCCTTGCTTTCTGAGGTGGAATAAATAGTTATGTAAGAAAGAACACTAGGAGTGGAAAGTAAGACAGATATCCTGTCCTGAATCTGTCTCTTACTCAGGATGCTCTGTTGGATTTGAAGCAAGTCTGTAGCCAGATCTCCCCCTTTTCCATGAGTGAAGAATAACTAAGTAGGCGTGTGCATTCCTTGTACATGCGTGGCATGTACAGGGAGGATTGCCCAAGTGGTGGCGATACCTAGAATCATGAGATGTGACTGCAGCAGAAGATCAAAGTAAAAGACATCAGGAAAGGCTGCCTCTTACAGGTACTGTTTTAAAGACAGTAGGACAAATCAGGCTTATTTTTGAGTTCATAAGATTATAAATTGAGAATTGCACATGGAGTACAGATGGGGCAAGATGGAAAGAGTTCATAGTCACTGCTACATAAAGAAATGATCAATTATGAACTTGTGAAGATTCAGTCTTCTCATTCTAATTGTGAACACTAACAAAGCGTGTGTGTGTGTGTGTGTGTGTGTGTGTGTGTGTGTGTATGAAATTCACTTCAAAGTCTGCAACAAAGAAGAAAATGTGACCTTAAGAATCACAAGACCCAGACTCCCAGCTTCGCTGCCAAGCAAAGGAAGACCCAAGAAATTGTAATTACAGAAAGATAATAGATATTTAACAAGTCCTCACCTAGGGGCACTATGTTGGGACATTGTGATGCCCAGATGGATAAAGTGGATCTCTGAGGGATGGGAGGGGCCATGTGCTTCATATTCCCAATGGCTTCCAGTACCCTATTCTTCTTGGTCACTGAAATGTAAGAGGCTTCTTGCACCTGGGGCATCAGCACACTATTCCTGCAGCCATGCCCTCACCATGATATTGGGCCTGCATCTACTTAAACAATGAGAGGAAATGAACCAAATTTTATTCCTTAGTGTCCATTTTATCAAACTTTCAACCATGGTATTGAGAAAAGTAATTGATGCAGAATTCAGAGGCAGAGAGGCAGTAAACTAGAACTGTATGTCAGTGTTATAGGAAGATGATGTGGATGCCATTTAAGCTTCCCACAGTCTTTTCTGTACTTCTTCCCTGAGTTCTCAGATATCAGGTCTGATGACTTCCTGGGGTAAAATGAATTAGCTTCAGGGATGGATGAGCTCCATCCCATTTCCACTCTGATTGGTGCTCTGCCTCTGTTCTCAGTCCCCTTTGCCAATCAAACACCTTTGTGAACAGCAGGAAACCATTTCAGCATTCCCAGCTTGGGTCACTTCAAATGTGCCATCAAGTCTCTTGGGCCATCCTCTAATCATAGATGTGGATCATGTGAAGAAATTCTCATAAACATGGTTAACACCTTTCATCAGCTGGAAGGAATATCAATTTGGAATACCTCTGATTGGTATCCCAACATGTGATTCTCTGCAAAGGTAAGAGCAAAATGCTCTTTGAAGGCCTAGTACCGGCTTGGGTACCACCTGAGTGGGAGAAAGATTTACATCGCAAATGGAGAAACAGTAGGGTTGGAATCTCTAATCTCCTCGTAGTGAGCCCAACAGTATCCCCCATTGGCAGTGTCCCTTAAATGCCCCATGACCTGCTCACTCAAATACTTAGGACCTAACTCTCAAATTTACTGTTGGTGAACAACATAAACTCTTTCTACAGCACCAGAGCAGGCATGGGACAACAGAACCAAGGTAATGGAATCTGCCTTCCACACCAGCCTGTGCTGGGGTTACCAAGGCCCTGACCAGATAGCTGTTGTTTGTCAACTTTTGCAGTCACAGGGTGTATAGTTTCAAGTTACATAGGTGAGTGTTCACTGTGAATTCCCAGTTCATGGCTCCATGCCTAAGAGTGTCAAAGACAATGACAGAATCATGAAGCAATATTTAGTTGGCATGAATTCTGTGCCTGTTCTTTCTGGTGCCAAGCAACTCACTGTATAGTTATAACTTCTTTCATGATAATGCTAGCATTGCTTGGCACGGTTACTGACATATGACAGGTTTTGGCTCAGCAGTATTCTAGGGGTGAGGATACATCTAATGAAGAGAATGGAAGGCTCACACCTGGTGAGAACTAATCATCCAGAGAGTTTTAGTAAGTGCTGAAGTGAGTTTCCTTAGGTGTGGAAAAAGCAGTGCCCCTAGGGAGTGAAGGGCTTGAACTCAGTTGTCCCAGAATGTCTCCCAATTCTTCCATGCTACCTTAAAAGCTGTTCATCACAATTCTTTCTTCTCAGTGCTCCATGACTGTTCTTAAGCCAGAAAGGGCTCTTTCCAAAGGAGCTTGCTACTCCTTTCCTGAGCATAAGCCTGATCTTGATAAAGCATACCCATCCATGCCAGTCACCTGAGAAGCTCTGACACTCCTCCTACCATTGTGGTGCTGGGTACGAAGTAACAAGAGAAAAAGTTACACATTTCATTAATAGTAATTATGAGGTGAACTATACCTTATATTTCTGACTTACTATTCAAAGATAATTATGCTAAAGTACACAAAATAATGAATAGAGGAGATTACTTCAAAACTGAGAACAACTGGATATTCTGATTGATGTTTTGAAGAGGGTTTTCCCATGGATTCTGAGTTTGCCTTGACCTTATGACCCTTTTAGCATAGCATTCTACATGTCACCCACCCATTTCAAAACTTAGAGTCCATGGATACATGGACTGGCCCTCTGATCATCACCCCACCTCTGCTAATGAGGATAATATTAATTTAATTCATTGCCACCTGATTAATATTAGGAGTGCTACCACAAGTAAATGTCTGACAAATAGAAACATAAAACTGGACTCCGGGCCACACACACACACACTTACCACCTTCATCCTCAGCTTCTTTTCTAAAGTACAACATTTTTAAAAATGTATTTTATTTATTTACATCACAAATGTTGCCTCCTTCCAGGTGCCCCTCCCAGAGTTCTTCACCCCATGCCCCCTCTCCTTCACCTCTGAAAGGGTGCTCCTACCAGGACTTCCCTCTTCCCTGGAGCATCAAGTCTCTACAGGATTATGTGCATCCTATCCCACTGAGGCCAGACAAGGAAGTCCTCTCCTAATAAGTGCCTGAGACCTCAGACCAGCTCATGTATGCTCCCTGGTTGGTGGCTTAGTCTCTGCGTGTTCCCAGTGTCTGGGTTAGTTGACAATGTTGGTCTTCCTATAGGGCTACAATCCCCGTAAGTTCCTTCAATCCTCCACCTACCTCTTCCATAGTGGTCCCTGACCTCAGTCTAATGGTTAGCTGTAAGTGTTGGTATCAGGACCTCCAAACCGGTGACATCACACCCAGGTGACAGCACGACCTGCATACCTGTTGCCAAGGCAACAGCCACCATATTCCCAGAATCCACTTGGCCCACCTCCCACCTTTACCTATGGCTACATAATTCTCCATATATAAACGGAAGACCCCTCTGATCTCTCTCTCCCCCTTTTCCTTTCACTGCTGCCTCCCCCCCCCCCCAGTAAATCTCAAGTGGAACTGCTTGGCCTGGTGTGGTTTCTGGAGCCACATGACCATCTCGCCTATCACAGCAGTAAGTATCTGCATCTGTTTCAGTCAGCTGCTGGGAGAGCCTCTCAGAGGACAGACATGCTCAGCTCCTGTCTGTAACCACAATATAGCATCAGTAAGAGTGTCAGGATTTGATGTCCATCCATGGGATAAATCCCAAGTTGGGCCAGTTACTGTAGGGGTTTTTTCTTCAGTCTCTGTTCCATTTTTGTCCCTATATTTCTTTTAGACAGGAACAATTCTGTGTCAAAAATTTTGAAGGTGGGTTAGTGACCTCATCCTTCCACGGGGGGTCCTGTCAGTCTACTGGAGGTGGAATGTTCATTTCCCATTGCCCCACTCAAAGGCATTTTGGCCAAGGTAACCTACATTGAATCCTGGGTGTCTCTCACATTCCAGGCCTCTCGGATTTTCTAGAGGCTCCTCCACCTCTACTCCCAGAAGCTGCATATTTCCATTCATTCTTCTGGCCCTCTGGGGACATGTGATCTTTGACAAAGAAGAAAGCAAAACCATACAGTGGAATAAAAGAAGGCATCTTCAACAAATGCTGCTGGTCTAATTGGCAGTCTGCATGTAGAAGAATGCAAATAGATCTGCATTTATCACCTTGCACAAAGCTTAAGTCCAAGTGATCAAGGACCTCAACATAAAACCGGATATACTGAGTCTAATAGAAGAGAAAGTGGGAAATAGCCTTGAACACATTGGCAGAAGGGAAAATTTCCTGAGCAGAACACCAGTGGGTAAGGCTCTAAGATCAACCATTGATAAATGGGACCTCATGAAACTAAAAAGCTTTTGTAAAGCTGATGACACTATCAATAAGACAAAATGGCAATCTACATATTGTGAAATGATCTTCACTAACTCTACATATGATAGAGGGCTAATATTGAAAGATATATGAAGAACTCAAGAAGTTAGACTCTGAAAAACCAAATAAACCAATTAAAATATTTAGTATAGAGATAAGCAGAGATTTCTCAACAGAGTAACTAGAATGGTCAAGAAACACTTAAAGAAATGTTCAATTCAACATCCTTAGTCATCAGGGAAATGCAAATCCAAAGGACCCTGAAATTTCAACTTACATCAATCAGAATGACTAAGATCAAAAATTCAAGCAACAGCTCATGCTAGCAAGAAATTGGAGAAAGAGTAACACTCCTTCATTGCTGGTGGGATTGCAAACTCTTACAACCCTTCTAAAATACATCTAAAAAGTGTTCTGCTCTAAAGCTTAACATGTTACAACGTCTTAGAAAAGAACATCCAAGCCATTTTTCAGATCTGGATCACATGAAAGAGATTGAATTTGGGTCAGTCACAAGGATCTTAGAGACTCATAAATACAAAGGTTACTGAATACTCTTGGTCTTCTTTCTTTATGGACAGATAGCCATCCATTTAGATTTTTTAACATTTTGTTTTAAATATAAGTAACTTAGGCACAATTGATGTATCACTTCTGTGGAAGTCTCAAACAAACTTTCTTCTGCTACTGGAATCCCATTATGATGTGTGGGGTTTTGTGGTATACTTATACCTTTTCCATAAGAAACCTTGAAATAAAAGTACCAGAGAAGTGATTGAAAACACAATGTATTATGACAAAGAGTGTAAGTGTTGCCAATTTAATTCATATTAAGTTGGGGCACTATAGTAATAAGTACTTTTTTTCTTTTAATTTATGTTGACATATTTCTGGTCAAGATTTTTGTGGCTTTGCTTTACCAATGTAGATGCCAATCAACTGATATATGAAAAAATGTAGAATCATATACACAATGGAATATTATTCATTACAAAAATATTACAGATAAATGGATGGAGCTAGAAAAAAATCAGCTCTTTTAAGGTTATCCAGACACAGAGGGGAAATTATTAAATGTACTCACTTGTAGGTGGATGTTATCTATTAAGTCTTTAATATGCAATTTACAGTCCATATAACCATAGAAGTTAGGTATGGAGTAAGAGACTAAGTGGCAGTGTTGGATATCCCTGGGAAGAGAAAGTAGTTTAGATAGTTATAGATGGCTAAGGAGGATAACTGGAATAGGAGGACCAATGGGGAGGAGGCAAAAAGGGGATGAGGAAGAGAGTATAGGGAGAGACAGCTAGAACTAAGGGGCATTAAAGGGGTCATATGGCAAACTAATACTGTAGAAGCTTCTAGAACATATGAAGTTGATTTAAATGAAGTCATCCAAACAACATGAAAGACAGAGCCACAACTTGATACACTTGTCACCAAATGAATCTTCCAGTACCAGAAATAGTCTATGTCTAATCAAATTATTGCTCAAAGGAGTCCTATGGGAAACCTAAAACACTGCGGGATGTTGTCAAGACGATTGGTTGTTCTCCTTCTGACAGTAATGATCTAATGTCTGAGATAACATGAACACAACATATTGACCATGGAGAATTAGAGCTGGTGACTACCTAAGAGCCTTTACCTCTATAATATAATGTTCGTGGTATAGGAAGGTATTTAGCACACTACCAAAAAAGAAAAATAAAAACACCAGCTCAGTTAAAAACTCTTCAATCTATAATGGTCATCTTCCTGAACACTATGTGGGTTCAATAGTGGCACAAATGTTATAAAAGTAACCAACCAAGATCTTATTTGTCTTAAGGTCCACTCTGTGAAATATAACCAACACTCAAGACTGCTCAGGTGGCCAATAACATGAGACTATATATTGCAAGGACCTATGGGGAATCCAAATACTTCTGTTTTGATAATGGAACATAGCAATCAAATGCCTTCTAATGTTATTCTCCTATGTTCATTCATTGGTACTTTGAACACCCATCATCAGAAAAGCTTTCTCCTGCAACAGATAGGCACAAATACAGAGACCCACTGCAAGGAAATATACAGAGGGTGAGAGACCTTTGAATAATCATCACAAAGTGGGATGTTTCCATGTAATCCCTTCCCTCAGAGCTCAGGGAACTCTGCATAAGAGAAGGCAGAGAGAGTGTAAGAGTCAGAATGAGTTCAGGGCACCAAGGAAGCCAGAGATTCTAAGAGTGATCAATGCACACATGAAAGCACAGAGACTAGGGCAGCATGCACAGGACCTCCCACGGTCTGTGCCAGATGGGGTCACAGAAGTAAGAGGAGAATTGGACACAAGCCAACATTCCTAACATAAGATATCTCCAGCTAATTCTATCTTGCAAATTAAAGAATTGTTTTCTCCAAAGTAGTCTCTCTGGGGAAACAAACTCCTTTTAAAAATAGGTCCCATGTTTATCAGGAGGTGGGCTATAAAATACTAACTCAATGGCATTTTTGGAGAATTTTTGTCTCATAATATGTCAGGCTTTTTTTTTTTTTTTTTAAGAAAAAAAAAAAAAAACCTTACAAATCCTGTGTGCATATATTATGGATGCTAGTTGGTTTTTTAAATGGGATTTCGCTTGGTGAAAAGATATGTGTCTCTGCATATATGTACGTGTTTCTTGTTTTTTTTTTTTTAGCTCTTATTCTTCTAGTTTTGTTTGTTTGTTTGTGGTTTCATTTTGGTTTTCTTTGTCCTGTTTCAATTTGTTTATATTTGCTTATTTTACTTTATTATTTTTTATTATTCTTTAGATGCCTGCTTTCTTTCTACCAAAACCAGAAATGGTATAGATCTGGAAGAGAGGGAAGGTGGGTAAGAGTTGTGAAAGGGAAACTGTAATCAGAACATATTGTATTAAGAAACTATTTTCAATGGAAGAAAGAAGGTACTAAAATCTTTAAAACAGAGAGAAAGTTATTATAAAATTCGCTGCTATTAATTGTTCTTCATCTAGAAGAGCCTTGTAAGCTACCTTTAGGTATTCCAGCTTTTAAAATGCCCATGCTCAAAACTTCTGAGTCATGGGTTAGCATCATCCTCTGGATTCATACCTGCATCAACTTCCTTTCTATCAGCTCATTCCTGACACTCAACATGCAAATGAGTGACAGGCCTTACCTCTGAAAATTAGCTACCACACAGCCCATGTTTCTGTTCACAGTGTTTATATGTTCATGGTTATTTGAAAAATATATTGGACCTTAGGTTTAATTCCAGATACAACTGTGATTGCCTTGTATCTGTAGATGATTGGTAACAGTTTCTTAGATTGTGTCTGTGAACCAACATTTCTCAAATTGAACTAGGGACTCAACATCATGTTTTGCTGAGTTCTAATATGTTCTATAAGGAACTATATAAAATTCATTTCTCATTTGCATTATCAGCGTTTCTGGAAACTGATGTTCAAATTTTCTATGAATTTTATTTTTAAAATTAACCCCTGTACTTAGTTTATGACTTACACAACAAATCATCACACATAGTTTAAAGCAACATAAACTTATCCTCTCAGTGTTCTGGAGATCAGACACCTTAAACTAAAGTGATAACAAAACCAATACCCTCAGA
Organism: Uromys caudimaculatus; assembly: GCA_028551405.1. Taxonomy (NCBI): domain Eukaryota; kingdom Metazoa; phylum Chordata; class Mammalia; order Rodentia; family Muridae; genus Uromys; species Uromys caudimaculatus. The sequence goes on along the minus strand of CM052715.1, from coordinate 14,815,519 downwards.
CATCTTTTAAGAAACATCTTCTTTGCCTGTTCTAGGTTCTAGAGGATCTGCACTTACTGTCTTCTTTGAGTACAGAATGTCAATTCTACTTCACATAACCCTTTGTCTTCTGTATCCTAAAAGGACACTGTATTTTCTTTTTGGAATCTACTATGATGATTAAAGATGATTTTTTTATCTTGATATCATTAAGTTAACCTTATTTTTTAATTGTGAAGTCTTCTTTTTGATGACTGATCAGGCTAGGTAAAGGGCTCATTGGTAAAATGCTTGCCTGCCATACACAAGGCCCTAGGATTTACTCTTGTCATAAGGAAAAAAAGGACACACAGCCTTGATTCTTTTTTGGTCCTCCATAATTTTATCAACATATATATTGAATTTTGACTCTCTTCAATACTCATTACCCACTCTTATCCTTCTACTCTCGGTCTAAAACTGTTCTTGTCAATAACACTCTTCCTATTTTGATACTTCTTTTTCCTTTGACCTACTGAATCCTTGTGCTTAGCTGCTTGATCAGGAGTATAAGTCATTTATTGATACACAGTGTATTTTTGACTATGCCTCTAAAGAAAACAGTGCTCCCTGTTCCCCATGCCAGTTAATTGCCCACAGTTTCACAGTGAGGAATGGGACTTCATGACCCCTTCTCTGTAGGGAAGAGTGTTGATGGGCACAGTCTTGTGAAGGTTCTGTACAGGTAGACATAGAATGAGTCAGTTCATGAGAGTAATGACCATGGCACATCCTCGAGACCCTATCTTTAGCATTCCTTATTAACCATTAGTTCTTGTGTTCTTTTCCTATCCCTTTCTGTGCTTTCTCCTGAGCATCACACTGAGTGATGCTGCCATTCTTATTTAAGGCAAAGTACAAGCATAAGTATTTAGAAGAAAATTTGCCAACATGACCATTTACATATCCTATATTTTAGGTGAAGGGCATACTATTCTGGAGATCACCAGGCTGCTTTACTTTGGGGAAATAAGGTAAATATATAAAGCAGATACTTACTGGTATTAGGAATTTGTCTGTTGTCTAAGAGGAGTACCAACCAAAATATAGTGCAGCCTGTCCAATACACCTCCATTTCATTTGTTCTAGACTGTACTGTATGGAAGAACTAGTCTGAAGTATGACAGAAGTATGACGTAAAGAAGTGCATGGGTCATCCTTTAATGTAAATATTCACGATCTGAATTTACCTCTTTCCTGACATGTTTTTTTTCTAAGAACACTTCACACAGGGATTTGCTTTCCAAGTTTAAGGCATACATCCCTGTCTGACTATCCTCTGATCAGATGAGACCATTTCTTGACTTATTTCTTTTTTGTTTTTTTTTGTTTTGTTTTGTTTTGTTGTTTTTTCGAGGCAGGGTTTCTCCGTGTAGCCCTGGCTGTCTTGGAACTCACTCTGTAGACCAGGCTGGCCTTGAACTCAGAAATCCACCTGCCTCTGCCTCCTGAGTCCGGTGATTAAAGGCATGCACCACCACTGCCTGGCTCTTGACTTATTTCTTACCTCCGTCAAGTATTTATGCTCAGTTCTCATGCCCCAACCTCCTGTTATTGTTGCTCCAGCCTGGGTGTATAACGTTCTTTCAATAATCTTTCTCTGCAGGTCATATTCTCTAATCCTTTTATCATTTTTGGATCCACTCCAATTTATCAATGTCTCCTTCTAAAACAAGCAGCCCAAGTGCTCCATGAAGTGCTGTGCACCTTGGTTTTAAGGAGAGAGATAACAGCTATTAACAAGGAAGTCAGGGGATTTTCAGAAACACACTCTGGAATTAATCACACACATTAACGTAGCCTTCCCCAGTGTCTTACATACTCTTTTGTGGCTTCGACAACTGCATTAATTTCTTCCAACCGTCAAGCAGAAAGGATAAATCAGATAGTTAAAAGTGTATTAGTTATGGCTAAAAAATACTAGAAGTTTCCATTTTTTCCATTGGTGCCTGGGCAAACACACATATCTCTGTTAACTCATTTCATCCCATATTCTTCAAATGTACAGATGAGAAAATGAGGGGTATGAGAAAGCAGAAAACTTTGGAGATCTATAAAATGTTAAGTGGATTTGACAGATGGATCTGTAAGTTAAGGCACTTGCTATCAATCTGATGTTTTGAATATGATCACTGGAAATACCATAGTGGAAAGCAAGAATGGACCCCAAAAATGGTCATTTCACATTTCACACCTCCAAGTATGAGCAATGGTATGTGTGTATGTGTGTGTGTGTGTGTGTGTGTGTGTGTGTGTGTGTGTGTGTGTGTGTGTGTCTTTCTTAAGATACAATTCAAAGATTTAAGAATAAGTTTAGCTGCAGAATCTATAAGATATGGTTAGGCACTAAAAACGAAACTGTGTTGGTTTAACGCCTAATAAATACTATGAACATTACTTCATTTAAAGGATCCTTCACTAAACACTGAGTTTACTCAGCTATTTTATTTTCTCCAAAATGTTTTGCCTGTCTAGACTTGGCCTTTGAATTAAGAGTAACCTTTCTGGTGGGTCATTACCTTAAAAGGTCATTTACTCTGTAACCAACCCCTAGGGTACCATTCAAAGGGGGTAATTTCTCAGTGTCCCTAATGAGGTCTTCCCACAGCTCTAACTATTGCTCTTTAAAAGTCCTGTTTTTACACAGTAAGCTGTAGATATATTTGCAATTGCATGCAATGAAGTCATATATATATATATATATATATATATATATATATATATATATATATATATATATATATATATATATATATTCTTTACATTCATTATCCATGCCTGATCTAGGTCATGTAATTTTTATAAAGAAATGCAATTTTTGCTTAAGAACTCAATCATAACAAAGAAAAAATAACAATGGAGAAATCCTAGGCTTAGGAAAATATGAAATGAAAATGCCCAACAGATTTTTTTATGCAGAGATAAGCTTTTGGCAGAGACAGACGGTTCAAACCTGTTTATATAAAAGTACCTGGAAGATTTTGAAACTATATTTAAAAAGCCCCCAGACCACCTGGATCAGATTTCCACAGGTCAGAATCTAGAACTTAGTATTCAATATTAGAATAGTAATAACAACAAGCTTGAAAAGAATACTTGCTCTCTCACTTGGATCTGTGTCCTGGACTATTGAAAAAATCTATTCAAGGGAAGGACTCTAATGTTGGTAATAGTAAGAACATCTCTGGTTTGCATAGATTTCTTTTGTTTGGTTAATTTGCTATTCTAATGATACTGAACACTAAGAATTAATTAATCACTAACTAACTGGTTACACAGTCTATGATAAAAACAAACAAATGAAAAATTAGACTTAAATTTACTGTCTAGTACCTACAGTAAGCCACCAAGGTATTAACAACTGGATTGACCCAGATATCTGAGTAATTCTCCAAACCCTTACCTTACAGTAAGCCTGGAAGTCTTGATAGCAACAGAAGATAAACTAATGAAAACAAAATACTATAGGGAAAAAGAGACAAAGAACTAAATTAACATTACTCAAACTTTCTACCATATCCATAATCCACAGTAAGTCTTCAGCTTTCTCAGCCTTAAATATGTTCTAGAATCATACCACTATATTTCAACGACTATTTGTACCGTTATTAGCTGACTGGCCAGCAACACAGTTGTTCATCTATCTGTGCCTCCATGTTCTTAGTTACAAAGTGAGTTAGTATGATGATTAAGTGTGTGAACTTCTCTACAGGCTAGGAATTATTTCTCTGAAGTTATGAATGTCCCATAAGTGTCAGCTTCATTGAAGTACGTAACTCCAATGATGGTGATGATGATGATGATGATGATGATGATGATGATGATGGTGATGATGATAACGATGACAACGACAACGATGACAGTGATGTGTGTGTGTGTGTGTGTGTGCATGCCTGTGTGTCTGCATGTGTGTGCATGTGTTTGTGTGTGTGTGTGTGTGTGTGTGTATGTGTGTGTGTAGATGGTTCAGAGAGAATCTTAGCTGATGAAATCACAAACAATGGATAATTCATAATTGACCTTAATTTATTTCATTGAAGAACATGTTTCAATATTTAGCAGTTATAACACAGGCACTGACATGTGCTCAGTGCCCACATTTTCTTCTTTATCCCTCTCAGTGGCTCCATGACTTGTGAACACTTTCCTTCATCCTCATTAGAGAGATAAATAAACAAGAGTAAAACGTTAAGTAAATTGTCTAAACTAACAGAACCACTAAGCAAAGGTGATTATCTTACTGGCTATGTCTCCCCATATCCTCTGCTTAAGGCCACTACTTTCTTGTCATTTCTTCACATAGTGTACAAAGCAAAATTTTACATGAATGAACTACCACTTTAATATATATGTTTTTATGTTTTTCTCTGGTACTGCTTTGACATGTTTTCATTCCCTTCCAATAGACGCCTTGATTTCCAACCAAAATCTGCTTTCTATACTGTCCAGTAGCTACACAATTGCAACATAGAAGCCCCTGTTCACACTCACTGGCATATGAATTAATCCATAGGCAAAAATTACTTCCCCATTCACAATTCAATTGTCATTTTCTGTTCTCAGCCATTAATGAATGCAGAGAAAGCTGACTATAGGATTTATAGTAAGGAATGGTACACAGTGAGAAAAATAATCTGCACATTTCTGGAGGATTTTTTTCCATTCAGTATCGGTTAACTGAACAGTTACCACATGGAGTGTTTGATTTTTGAAAAGGTGAAAGAGGATTTGGCCTGGACTTGGGAGAGATCACAAGGTGAAAAGGTCCCTGTGTTGCCCTTGACATAGCCCATAAACAATAACCAGCGTCATATTCCAAGAATTCAGACATTTGAAGGTGAAAAGGGGAACGTGCCCAAGGAAGACAGGCTTTGGGGAGGACAAAGACAGCCTTTCATCATTTTATCACAAAAGCCAGAATGTCATTGCAGGAGGGTTACTGTGTGTCATCTCTCCAAAGCAGTATACCCACCCCTTCCTTTTTTAAAAAATAAAATCCAAGAAAGAAGCATTATGGTTTAGCTGACAGTCACTGCCTGTGCAACATGGGCTCTGTCTCTTCCTAAAGTCACACTGAGGTGTTGTATAGCATGATATTTGCAGACTAAAGAAGGTGACATTTTCCAGATAAAGACAGGCAGCCCTGTGGTAAGATCAGCTGTTTTGAACTGGGTTCAGTTAGAAATGATTATTTTCCAGTTGTCCCGTCATCTGTTTCTCTTCCTAAAAGGTTTTTCCTTTGGGGAAAACTCTCCAGATGCACTTTAAAGTACTATCTACCACACACATCCCAAACCTGGCAGGGAGCCTGAAGGGACTGAGAGAGGCTTTTCTATGGAACATAACACCCCAGCATTAGGAGTGAAAGCAGATTCGGGCCTCTCTGCATGCTGCCTGGCTGGCTTCAAAAATGCCTTTGAGTCTCCTGTGTGAAGACTGCCTCTATGGGTAAGTCACAACCATTCTAGAGCCTGGGGTTCCAGATTGAATTAAAAAAGGAAAAAGGGAAATGTCAGGGCACCCTAGCATCTGTCTCTGATTTCTGACTGAATGAATGTCATCAGCTACCTACACATCTTCTATATCTTCCATGTATCTTCAGGATAGACTATACCCTCAAATTGAGGACCAAAATAATCTCTTCCCTTTCAAAGTTGCTTTTGTCAAGTATTTTGTCACAGAAATCAGAAAAGTAGCCAACATAACTATCTTGACTCATGTCTCTTCTGGAACATGTATCTATACATGCATATGAAACATGTATATATACACTAATGGAAATGTGCAAAGAAGAAATAAATTATCTCCTAAAAATGACTTATTCTTATTCAGACTATAGGATATGGGAATTGGAAAAGACTTTTCCAAAAGCATTGATCTAGTAAGAGATGAGAAATCCAGAGGCACAACTGTCTCAGAATTGATAGCATGTGTTTTACACTGTGGTGGCTCACAATACTAATATAGGAAATGCAATAGGGGCTTGAAGCAAAACTTAAACTCTACAAATAAGACACGAACACAGCACAGCCTTTATCTTGATGGATAACCTCCCAATCCTCCTAGGCAAAGGCAGTTCAACTCATTTCCCTATGGCCCAGAATTCTGTCCTTCACTGTGGAGCTCTTGAGCTCCACATTACATCTGCATCTGTGCTAGAGTTACAATCTCTGGAAAAGAGTCTCTAACATCACAGGAGAATCCATGGTCACATTGTTTTATTGTCTCTCTGCTCAAGGTCCTGCATCTTTGACTAATATTTTATCTATGGTGATCACAAACTAAGTTTATGAAGATCAAATGTATCCTCAACTCTGGCGGCATTTATGAAACATAGTGATCAAGATATTTGATTAAGACATATGGGTTGAAAAAGAAGGGCATTTTCACACTTGGCATGAACCTGAAGTAAATAGTATAAACAAATACACACCGGACATGGGGACATTGGACAACTTTAATTAGAGGGTAATCCTATGGTTGAGATTTCACTACAAGAGCTTCAGGAAGTCATCATGTGTATCTGTCTTGTAGATATGCGTAGTTTTCTCAATCAAAACTTGAATCCTGAAGATTTCTTCTAAATCTGAATATTTAAATCAAACATGTTGGTGCACATACATGATTATGGCTACTCAAAGGGATGAGGTGGGATGGTTATTTGAAGGCTTCAAGACCAGCCAGAACAACATGGCACACCCAGATAAATGAAGGAAGAAATGAATAAACAAACACAGAAATCCCATCTACTACATGGCAGATACAATCCCCTCCGCCAAACACACTCACACAAACACACAAAGCTTCTTTTTTACTCACATACTGAAACAGTGAAGCATGATTTGGGAAAATGTTTGAGATCTGTTTTAATAAGCATAGTATTGCTGCAGGAAAATAGGTGTAGGCATAAACTTGGTGAGATGTAGAAAACTGTTAAAACTGGTATAGTGTCACACAGATTCATAATAGCATTTTTCTGCTTTTATTTATATTAGCATAATTTAAATAATGATCACTTATTTAAGAATCTCATTTCAAGAAAAATATTAATGATTAAGGTTGCCAGGGAAGCTTATTTGGTTACTATGAAATGAAACAACAATGAATCATTCATTAAATGAATAAGTCAAAATAAAATTGTCTTACAAGTTAACCCTGTTGTTTCAGTAATTTAGACTACTATAATTACACTTTGCCTATGCATTGTGCCTCACTGAAAACCATTCCAATTGTGTCATCACATGACCTTTGGGGAGATACTGACAGCAACTGGGACACCAGAAGAAGTCTGCCTTAGTTAGTTCCTAATGTGAACATTTCAGTCTCTTTTCTGACTTCTGAATTTCTCACAGTAGTTGAAACTTAGGCAGAGCAGGGTAGCAATAACGCAATGACAGTGATTCTTACTAATATCACAGGAAGCACCAAGGCCTAAAATATATTGCATAGGAGCTACTGGTCATTAGTGGAGGTTCTGTAAAAAAATGAAACTAAAAGAATGAGCATGTGCAAATGTGCTCAAGTATATTTGGGTGTCTGCATGTGTGTAGGTGTGTGTGTGTGTTCACATGTGTGCACTTTTGTGGCTGTGTGTATGTGCATATGTGTGTGTGTATGCATGTGTGTGTGTGTGAGTGTGTGTGTGTGTGTGTGTCTGTGTGTGTGTGTGTGTGTGTGTGTGTGTGTGTGTGTGTTTCAGAAGTGGGATTATTACAGTGACTTCAGGATGTGGTCTGACAAGTCTGACTATGGCTATCTTCTGATAAAAAAAAAAAAAAGCCAAGAATCTGACAGTTGTTCAGTCCACTAGGTGGGCTACCTTATTTTTTAATTGCATATTTTCATTATTTACATTTTAAATGTTATCCCCTTTCCCAGTTCCCCTCACCCGGAACTCCCTATCCCATCTTCCCTCCCCCTGCTTCTATGAGGGTGTTCCCCCGCCCACCCACTCCTGCCTCCTAGCCCATGAATTCCCCTATACTGGGGCATCCATCCAGCCTTCACAGGACCAAGGGCTCCTCCTCCCTTTGCTGCCTGACAAGGCTATCCTCCCAGCTATATATGCAATTGAAGCCATAGGTCCCTTCATGTGTACTTCTTGGTTGATGACTTAGTCCCTGGGAGCTCTGGGGTGGGAGGGTCTGGTTGGTTGATATTGTTGTTCTTCCTATGGGGTTGCAAGCTCCTTCAGCTCCTTCAGTCCTTTCTCTAACTCCTCCATAGGGGAATCCATGCTCAGTCCAATGGTTGGATGTGAGCATCTGCCTCTGTATTTGTCAGGCACTGGCAGAGCTTCTCAGGAGACAACTATATCAGGCTCCTTGAAGCAAGTACCTCTTGGCATCCACAATGGTTTTGGTGACTGTATATGGGATGGATCCCCAGGTGGGGCAGTCTTTGGATGGTCTTTCCTTCAGTCTCTGCTCTACACTTTGTCTCAGTGTTTGCTCCCATGAGTATTTGCTCCACTTTCTGAGAAGGACAGAAGCACCCACACTTTGGTCTTCCTTCTTCTTGAGCTTCATGTGGTCTCTGCATTGTATCTTGGGTATTCTGAGCTTTGGGGCTAATATCCACTTATCAATGAATGCATACCATGTGTGTTTTTTTGTGATTGGGTTACCTCACTCATGATGATATTTTCTAGTTCCACCCATTTGCCTAAGAATCTCATGAAGTCATTGTTTTTAATAGCTGAGTGTGTAAATTTACCACATTTTCTCTATCCATTACTCTGTTGAAGGACATCTGGGTTCTCTCCGGCTTCTGGCTATTATAAATAAGGCTATCAACATAGTGGAGCATGTGTCCTTGTTATATGCTGGAGAATCTTTTGGGTATATGCCCAGGAGTGGTATAGCTGGGTCCTCAGGTAATACTATGTTTAATTTTTTGAGGAACTGTCAGACTGATTTCCAGAGTAGTTGTACCAGCTTGCAATCCCACCAACAATGAATGAGTATTCCTCTTTCTCCACATCCTCACCAGCATCTTCTGTCACCTGAGTTTTTGATCTTAGCCATTCTGACTGGTGTGAGGTGGAATCTCAGTGTTGTTTTGATTTGCATTTCCCTGATGACTAAGGATGTTGAACATTTCTTTAGGTGCTTCTCAGCCACTCAAGTTTTCTCAGTTGAGAACTCTTTGTTTAGCTCTGTAATCCCATTTTTTAAATAGAGTTATTTGATTCTCTGGACTCTAACTTCTTGAGCTCTTTGTATATATTGGATACTAGCCCTCTATTGGATGTTGGATTGGTAAAGATCTTTTCCCAATCTGTTGGTTGCCATCTTGTCCTATTCACAGTGTCCTTCTTGGAGAATTACCATCCTGTCAGGTATGTATTAAGTCAAGCTGTATTACAGAGCAATAGTGATAAAACACTTTATGGTATGGGTACAGAGATAGGCAGGAAGATCAGTGAAATAGAATTGAAGACCCAGAAATAAACCCACACATCTCTGGTGACTTGATATTTGACAAAGGAGCTAAAGCCATCCAGTGGAAAAAAGACAGCATTTTTAACAAATGGTGCTGGTTCAACTGGAGGTCAGCATGTAAAAGAATGCAAATTGACTCATTCTTATCTCCTTGTACAAAGCTCAAGTACAAGTGGATCAACGACCTCCATACAAAACCAGATATACTGAAATTTATAGGGAAAAATTGTGGAAGATCCTTGAACACATGGGCACAGGGGGAAATTTCCTGAACAGAACAATAATGGCTTATGCTCTAAGATCAAGAATTGACAAATGGGACCTCATAAAATTGCAAAGCTTCTGTAAATCATAGATGGGCTATCCTAGTTGGTCTTCAGTCATGATTGCATTCTAAATTCAGGAAAGGAATGCATCAGTAGCAGAATAGATTAAATGAACTTGCCAGTGATAGTGAGGGCAGAAGCATCATTCTTACTGTTTGTTTGTTTTTCTGTTTGTTTGTTCGGATAAGCCACCACCAGAAGGTGGAGCCCAGATTTAGGGTGCTTTTTTCCCACCTCAAATGAAATAATCAAGAAAATTTCTCACAGAAATGCCCAGCTGTTTGCATTTCAGTTGATTCTAGATGTAATCAACTTGACAACCAAGATTAACCATCACAACTGTAAACACAGAGTCCCCAAAGAAAACTAGAATGGTGTACAGTTCACTTTCAAACTCATACCCATCTGTATAGACCTCTACAGAGGTAAAACAAAACAAAACAAAACAACTGAGGTCCACAAATTTAATTATAGATAATCTGCATTATGCATGATCTAAGTGTTTATCAAAGATAAATTTAAATGCCCTCTTAAAGTTTGAAACAATTGGCTTTTTGTGCTTTTTAATGGTAAGGTTCATTTCAGTTCTATATGATAAGAGACCAAACTGTGTACTACAGAACAACGCCTATAAAGGGATCCATAAAGAGTTTTTACAAACTGAAAATGTATACGCTGGCCCATCGTCTTACTTGTTCTACTATTAGCCCTTCTCTCTGATTTCTTTTCTGTGAACTCAGAGATGACAAGCACTGAAGGAAACACGAAAACTCGTACATTAAACTTTACACTCCAACATCATGACGTGCAACTAATAGTCATCCTTCTCACTTCATATGAAATATGGTTTGGTACAATTACTATTATCTTCTTCAAATTGTCCCCATGGAGCTTCAGAGTATTAGTGGAAGGGGTAAATCTATATGTTCTTCAAACATCCAACAGAAAAGTTTAGATAACAATTTGGAGCATGATGTTTCATGTTTTTAGGCAAGAGTAGTGAATCATGATCTTATATTCACTCTTTCATGTGTGGAACCCTCTTTGTATAGGTATAGGGATGACCCTCTAAGAAATCATCTATGTGAATAGGAGTCAGAATTACAACCCAAGTCCTTCCTTAAACAGTTGTAGAAGCAAACCTGGCAACCCTTTCCAAGCATTACCAGCTGATAATCTTGTGTTTTAGAGGTTAGCCCATTAGGTCATTAAATGCTTTGAGCTCCATTTTCCTTCTCTATAAAACCAGTATGACACTGGACTAGTGGGCTGTTATAGTTATGCAGCACGAATAATGTAGTAAAAGTAATAATGATCATATAATGGTCATATTTTATATGGTAGTCACTTACCAGGATGTAATTAATGCATTTCATCTTCATTATTTAGTATGGACCTCCTGCCTTATTTCATGCAGACAGCTGTTTATTTGGGCACCCAGATGCTACCGGCATCATGTCTGCCATAGCTGAAGACAGAAGAAAAGAAGCTATTCCCTTAATATGTTCTTAGGGATTTCTCTTCACACTGAACTAGTTTTCTCGAGAACTGTGATTTAAAATAGGACTGGTCTATTTTAAATCAGTTCATCAGACAGTGATTGACACAATCCATAACCAACATGTTATAGACCAAGCACACATTCACATTGCTCATGATAAACTATGATTCTTCTTTTACAAGAAAGAGATGCTTGGATTTGAACAATTTGCCTGGAGTCTCAGAAATGGGAGAAGCAAACTGATATTGTCAACCTTGTGAGTCTATATTTTTGTAGTCTTGAAAGTTCTTGGTAAGAGTCCAGGAGAAAGTACCCAACTTGAGACCTAAGTCTGACCCATTACCTTCATTACTCACAACTCTATTATCTTGAATTCATTGGTATTATGCTGTGAAAAGTTCAAATCACTTTTAAGAGACAGGGAAGCTCTAAGGAGGTTGCTTAAAGTAGCATATTTCCTCTTGGGAACTGCACCCTGATAATTTCAAGGATTCTGAGAGCATCCTTTGTTCCCATCTCTAGGAGAGGCTCTGTTTCTGACAGGCACTCCATCATCCCTGCTGAGGAGACACTCACTCACCCTTCCTTTGCAAATAGTAAACTGCTACATGGATAGACTCCAATCTACCCAACCCTGGCTTTCCTGATTACTCACACTCTTGTGGGTAATTGCTTGAGTAAGCTAACCTGCCAACAGAATGGGCCTGCTGGGATTATGGTGTAGAAAAAAAAAATGGGTGTTTGCTTCGGAGCTTCCTTTATGTTTCCATTTTTGATTAAGTTCTGGCAGTGGGTACCAGAAAGGATGCTGTTTCCTTGGCAGCAGATCTGTACAGCACTTGCTAATGAGACCACCACAGTGAGTTTTCTTTCTGGGGAGATGAGTGGGAATGGGCAAGTCTTGCACTCAAGTGAAACAGTTGCCCAAGTCTGTCTGCTTAGCTCTCCATTCGAGAGAATTGTGGAATAATTCTACTCTGCCAACAAGGCCTTCAAAACTAAGCACACTGAAGGAAGATCACAGCTGGGGGAAAGAAAATCTAGAGATTTACTGAGTTGGGGATGGGGCACTGATGACTGGATGAGCCCAGTAGAGCTATTTGAACCCAAGAGGAATAGCCAAACACTGTGATTAGAATTTGAAAGTAGTATGTTTTAGACTGAAGGAGAAAAGAACATACTCGACAAAGAGCTAGTGAGTCACACATACCTCCAATAATTAGCAGTAATAACACAGAAAAAAGTTTTGGGAATTACTAAGAAGCAAACTTATCTGTGTGATGCAAATAAACCAGAATGAAACAAAGTCATTGGATTTAATATGAAGAAACTTTCAAGTTAGCTGGCCCAGAGCTTCCTGTGTAGATCAGATGGACTTGTACATGTAGTGATCCCTCTGCCTCTACTTTTCTAGTACAGCACAACATACACACACACACACACACACACACAGAGAGAGAGAGAGAGAGAGAGAGAGAGAGAGAGAGAGAGAGAGAGAGAACAGAAGTGTGGTTAATTGTAATTGACAATTAACTTGGATTAAAATACCACTAGAATAATAATACACATGTCTGGAAAGAATTAACTAAATGGAGAAAATATACCCAGTATTTGGGCAGACCTACTCAAGATGGAGTATAAGAGAACAAAAGAAGGCCCAGGTATCCTCTCTCTGCTTCCTAGACACCATGATGTCAGCTGCACCTTACCACCAAGCTCCCATCCCCATACTGTAACAACATTATGAAGCTGTGAGCCAAAATATATCTTTTATTTCTGAGGTGGTTTTTCTCAGGAGTTTGCCTCAGTGGCCAAAAGTCTAATACAAGATTTAAGTTGCTGATTAACTTTCTAGTCAAGCTGAAGGCTAAGCAAACTTGAAGCATCTCAAAGGTTCCTTATTTAATCAAATGCCCCTACCTGTGGAGGCTGGGCATTAGGAAGGGTGGGGGACTTGGCTTTAGAGAGCTGCATGTCTCAAGGCATGCCTACTGCCAGACCATTATGTTTCTCTGAGTAAGAGCGAGCAGTGTTCATGCCCAGTCCAAACACAGATACTTCATCTGAAATTTTTATGCCCAGCGTGTTCCGTTCATAGCATTTTTCTTGCTGTTTTTGAAAGGCTGTGTTTATTTAAAGATATTTTTAGTCTGTATGGGCCTGATACTTTTCCATGTAACTCAGACCTTTTTTCCTTAAGAAATACGTGCTGATCAAGTGATGTCATTGCTTGTCAGAACTGAAAATTACAAATCTCAAGAAAATCTCCTGATCCCACCGAAAAGCATAAATTCACTTAAAGATGTCCAACTGCATCTGCCCCAAGTTATAAGCTTAGCAAATGTGATGTAGTTTTTCCTTCCCCTTTTCTCAGGAGAGCAGATAAAAATGAGAGTGTACTGCCTAGGTAGAAGTTTCCGTTTTCTTTGTATACTCTCCATTCTACCACACATGGCCTGTACAAGTCTTTGGACTTCCTTAGTAATAACCACTACCAGGAGCTGAAGAGATGGTTCAATTGTTTCAAGTACTAGCCGCTCTTTCAAAGGATTGGGTTGGATACCCAGGGTCCACACGGCATCTCATATCCATATATAATTTCAGGCTATAACTTTTACTATAACTTCAGGCCTAGGTAATCTGACACCCTCTTCTATCTTCCATGGGGATTAGCCATTAGTATGGCATAGAAACATACACGCAGTCAAACAGTCACATATAAGTATTTTTATTCTAAAAACTTAACTTGAAATTCTTAAAATTCAACTTGTAATACTATTTATCCCATTGATTTTGGTCACCTTGGGTAATACAGTTCATTTCTCTGTGCCTCAGTGCGGGAGCTGTGAGTTGGCTGGTGTATGGTGAATAGAATAAAGAAATTCTCCAAAATAATTTAAAAAAGAAACCAATGGCTAACTCTCAATGGTATTAAGAGAAATGATAACAAAGGAGGAAAAAGACTAATGGAATGTGTGCATCTGATCACACATCCTCCCATCCTCTACCTTGGGTTGCTTCACAAGACATTAAAGAGAATCCTGGGCTTAAGTTGGAGTGGCATCTACCTGGCTGCCATTTCAAGCTGGAATTAGGAATGTCAAAGTTGAAGGTTTGGCTTTTGTGGTTCCTCAAAACCACGCTGGACTCCTCAGTGGGAACTTTCAGGAACCTCCTGTGAGCTTCAGCAGAGGGCTGAAGACTTGGGTGTGTTGCTCTTATTTTTGCCAAAGACATCTGCATAGATAGTATCTGAGATAAAACAGAGGCTGGCTCTGTTTACTACATCTCCTTCTAGTGGATTCATCTGTTGTCCATCAGAAGTATGACATTTGGACCTTGGTTTGGTTTTCCTGCCACCCCCAATGCTGATACCTGAAAATACTCACAGATCCATATGCCACCATTGCTCTATGTTCTTCAGTTCTCATCATTCCACTCTTGAAAAGCTTCCTCATCAGTTGATCTCAAGTGATGAAAGCATAGATTGAGAGACTGTAGACCATGGAGTACTCTACTTCTGCCAACAAGGTACCGACTGATACTGGTCACCTCCATTATAATTCAATCACATTTTTATAGTTTCAAGTTGAAATTTTTGAACTATTCATTTGAAAATATGATACCTTTATTCATTTAGTAAACTAGTATTTACTCTACTCCTGTGATCTAGTTTCTAATACATTGGCTAAAACATTATGTATGCCCTGCTGCTATTGGTTGCAGAGTGAATCAACAAGACCAGTCATTTGTTAGGAAAAGCCAACTACTTGTAAAAATAACTTTTTTCTAGATGCAAAGACTCTTCATTTAAATATTGAGTCTTTCTTCTTCCTAGAGACCTTGGACAAGTTACCCAACATCTGTAATCTACATTTGCCCTATTGATAAAAACTGAAAATATTGTGTTTGCCGCACATGGTGATGGTGATGATGATAGTGATGATGATGATGATGATGGTGCTGGTGATGATGCTGGTGATGATGATAATAAAAAGCAAAAGGGGAGGAGGAGGGGAGAAGTAAGAAGATTGTGGTAAAAGGATATTATTTCCCTCTAGTGATGTTGTCAAACATTTATAGTGCGTTGTTATACATCACTGGTGAGAACTGGAATTAGCTTTGCAACTTCCTGGGTCTCATGTGCCTGCTGAATTGCCGTCAGCCTTTAAGCCTAAACATAATGGAGCTTCCTTCTGCCAAGCTTCCCCCTGCCAGCTCTCCCTGCACAGTGTGGGTGTGTGTTTAAATTCCTCTCTGAATGAGAGATCTCTGCTTTGGACCTCTGACAACTTGTCTAGCACTTTTTAACTTTGTTCACCAAAAAAGCAGAATCCCACACTTTATAGTTTAGGCTAAGTAGGACATTGATCTTGAATCCTCTCAGTGATCAGAATTCTTGACCCCAGTGTCATCAAATCCTTGAAGTGGTTTACTGCCATTCCTGTAAAACAGAACAAACCAACTTAATTACACTGGAAGTATTAGTTATTTTTTTTCAACATGGAACAAACTGGAGTTCCCAGAGGAGGAAGCTCTGTTGAGGAGTGGCCTCCATCAAGTAAGCCTGTCAGCAAATATGTAGAGCATTTTCTTTATTGATGATTGATGTGGGAGAACCTCTAATCCACTGTAAGTGATACCACCCCGAACAGATGGTTTTGTATTGTATAAAAAAGGCTGATTAAACCATGGACAACAAGTCAGTAAGCAGCATTTTCCCATGGCCTCTGCATCAGTTTGTGCTTCAAGGTTCCCTTCCTGATGGAGTTGCTGCCTTGGCTTCCATTTAATGATTGACTGTAACCTATAAGGCAGAGAAAGTCTTTCCTCCACAGGTTGTTTTGGCCCTCTTGTTTATCAGAGCAACTGAAACAAACTAAGAAACTGGTGATATTAGACTCACTTGGGTTCCTTGTACCTGTCCCCCTTTTCAAAGAAAAGCGAGCACACTCAAGTTTCATTTTCAATATTAAATAAGACAATGCACCTGAAGGTTTTCTCCACAGTGATTGTACTGTAAGTTTTGGTAAATGACAGTTCTTAGTGTGGGTTGTCATTGTTCTTCTCTACATCTCTACATTCTATCCCCTTCCCACATCCCCTTTATACTCTCCATGAGTGATACAAACCAGCTTGATCTGGTTGAATTTATTAGTAGGTGTAGTCCTGATTTTCTACACCTTCAAAGAGCCGAGGTATCTCAGCATCACAGCCCTATTATATTGAGCATAATATATGCCTTCAGTAGCCTCTGTGATGATTTATCTTATCTTGTCTTTATTGTAATGTAAGACTCATTGAACCAATAAGGGTCTCTCCCTGCTCCAGGAAATGTTTTTCTATAAATTTAAATTTTTTTTCCTAGAATCTATCAGGTATCAACATTTTAATATTTTATATACTCCAACCATACCTTCAGGACAAGAGATTTGTTTACATAGCAAATGAGCTACTGGGAATTCCTTTCAGGAGTTTTCATTCTTTGAATAATTCTAATGATGGCTGAGTTCCTGGGAAAATCTTTTATGAGGATTTGTATTATTTATGGGAGAAACAAGACCGCCCAATTTGTTGAACACCCAGATATGTTCCAAGCAAGCTCACAGTAAGAAGTCATGAAATGTTGGTGTGAAATATGTGGCTATCACAGAGCCTTTGGCAATGAAGCCGGGTATTTTTATACTAATAAGGCTTATACAGACCATGGTATTAGAGGACAAGATTTTTATGAGAAAAAAATTTTAAAAGTGGTCGGCATTCTAAATACTAAGCATATTTGTGGTATTGGCCTGTAGGGTAAGCAGAGAGCTGTGTATACACCCATAATATTTGCACCTATAGCATATAGTCCCTGAGAACAGGTGTGAATTATTCTTTTGCCCCTCCTATTACCAACTCATGGACTTTTAAAAATTGGAATTGGAAATATATAAGATGATATTTGGATGATCAATCAGAAGCAATGACATAGCTTTCTCTCTAGTTTTGTAAAGACTGATAAATATATAAGACCCAGAGAAGAAAAGCAAAGAGAGAGAACGAATGAATCATGCAGAAACCATAAAGAGATATAAGACAGTCTCAGAGGCTCGGGAAAGGAAGAAATGCTCTCTGCCATTATCAAGGAATTTGGTCAATACATTAGCATTATCAGAACCAGAATCATCCTACTCCTTTTTAAAATTATTATTTATTTGTATAGATTGTATTGTATAGATTGTATAGTGTATACAACTTGCATCAGATCTTGTATTAGATGTATAATTTGTACTTCTGGGAGCTTCCGTTTCTGTTTGTCATCTTCCCCGAAGGGCCACATTCCACACTTATGTGAAGGTCTTACATCAACACAGTGATGTCTACTCTTTCATTTAGAATAGAAATGTTACCAAGGGTACTAACTGAGGTACCTCTTATGATAAGATAGACTGAACATAATAACAAACTCAAAGACATCAGCCATTCTTTAATTTGAAAGTAATGCCTCTGTTCTCTTTGTGAAAGCTTCTAGTCTTTATATGGGGCTCACTGGCTGCTCATTGAATACCAGAGGTCAAATCTTCTTCCAAAATTGCAGCAGTGGAGACTCTAATTCCTCCCAGAGCTGTATGCTTGAGAAATAATCTTGTTCTTATCACTTTGTCTCTCTGAGACTTGCTCCCACTTCTCACAGCTGACTACTAGTTTCTTTCATATCCCATCGCAAGAGTTTGTCATTTTTTTACTGACTCTTAATTTTCCAATAACAGGTGTTGCTAATCATAATTCTACCTTGGATGCTGAAAGAGCCATAAAATTTCCCTTTAATAAGATTAGTCTGATAGGGAGAGTTTTACATAAAATGTTTTTAAAACATTACCTAAGAAATAAAAAATTAATATATAAGAACTAAAACAAGAATTTAATAATAGAAAACACTGTTCTAGAATTCATTTGGTATATATCCCTAGTTTCAAATACTCAAAGTGATTGCAAAACATTCAAACTTATAGCAATTTTACAAGTGCTTGTTATTATAAGACATTTTCAATCTCCATATGTTAAGAACACTATTTCCACTTATATTTGCTCTTCTGTCTGATATTGTTCTATTACAGTATATTTTCTTCACTAAGTAGCAGAGTGAATACTGACTAGGAAGTTCACCTCCAAATCGACCAATGGCTCATGACCTACAGTTGTCTCGAAGATCGACACTTAGGACCGGTGTAGCAGCAGTTCATCTCTATAATCCAGCCCTTGGCATGTGGAAGCAAGAACACCGGGATTGCAAGACCATCTTTCACTAAATAGCGATTTGGAGGCTATCCTGGGCTTCCTGAAACCAGTCTTATTACAGAAACATTATAGAAACAAATCTTATTCACATCACATTTTACCTATAAATATATGCAATTTTGTGCTGGAAATTTAAGAAAAAACTCACATTTGAATTGATATTCTGAAGTGGTGAATTGAATCATAAATCATCTAACACAGAGACGTTATAAATACACAGGTGCTCAGCAAAGCTACATGTCAAGATAGAGGACAGAAGCAAACTAGAAGGAACAAGTGTCAGGACAGAGAGGCCCCAGGAAGACAACCACATTACCTCTGCATCAATTTGAACATGGGCAATGATAGCCTTCAATCAGGACTCTCACAGGTGATCCATAAAACTAAAAGAAATGTTAATGAGTCTCTTTTCTTAAAGACTGGCACTCCAAAAATATGTGGCCTGTTTCAAGAACTTTTTCAAGGAAAAAACTATTACTAATAATTTTTAAAAAGAAGGAAGTAGTCTTAAAACATATCTTGTTGTGTAGAAGGCCTCTAGCTTGCAGACATCCCTTCTTATCTGCAACCTCAGAAACTGTTCTCTCCACAAGAGGACCTGAGTCTGTGGACAGAAGCAAGACTTGTCTCCTACTGGGAGGCTATTAGGAATCCATCTCTCATCTTTCTAAACGACCTACTCTGTAATCCTTGGTAACACTTCGATTCTTCCCTGCCCTCTCCTCCTTTTAACAGGGTTCCTTTACCCTTGCTCTCATTTTAGAACCAGGACAAGGATCCCTGCTTGGCAACCTCAGTACTTGGTAAAATATTGTGTTTTAATTTCCTCCTTATATTTGAGTCATTTGCTCACCCTCTAATATTTCTTTACATATGACTAGGGTCCTTTGTTTCCATGAGTTCCATGATTTCTACCTGCCCGTGGATTATTTATTTAGATGATAGAGACTAATCTGCTGATAAAGAGGCTATAGAGAAAAGGCCTGGGAGATAAGCATCTAAGCATTCTTTGTGATATTCAGGAGTTACTCAAAGCTATGGCCCAATTAACCATACTCAGCTTGTAAAGTGACTATTGGGGACAGCTCTGAGTAAATATTCATCTGCAATAAGGACTTTACCTGTTTGACTGCTAAAGGTTTTAATGCATTTTGGAGAAATATGATTGTGTCTGCAGTCTGAAAGACAGAGGATGCATAAACAGGTATCATAAAAAATGTTTACTACTGTTTACGTTTCAGATTACTTAGAGCTTTATTACTGGCAGAAAATGGTACATTTTCCTAACCGACCTTCCAATAAATCTCTATGTGGATATGGTTGATCAATATTTAAGGGTGATATAATATAGACACAGAAGACTCAACATCACATTGACAACCTAATTAGAACAGGCATCATTCAACTTCAAGACTTCAATAGCTATAATAATTAAAACAGTATGATGAGGGAACAGACACACCTGGTAAGGTGTTCTCACAAAGACTCCAAGG
Organism: Uromys caudimaculatus; assembly: GCA_028551405.1. Taxonomy (NCBI): domain Eukaryota; kingdom Metazoa; phylum Chordata; class Mammalia; order Rodentia; family Muridae; genus Uromys; species Uromys caudimaculatus. The sequence goes on along the minus strand of CM052715.1, from coordinate 14,795,457 downwards.
TGATTTTATATGTAAGGTTGGTCTTAAATAGATGATGCTGACAGCAACTGGGCACTAAATGATGATACTTATTTCACAGCTTCCAGTAGATCATATACAAAAGGATCAGAGCACAACGTGGGGAATTCAAAGTTATGAAATTGCCATACAATAATGGTAAAAACTGAAAATGGCCTGGGCCACAGCCCTGGGTCCAGACAAAGCTCCTTAAGCACCACTTCCAGTGTGCACTACATCTTTGACTTGAAGATGGTTTTCATCACTCTGTTTAATCTGTTTTCTATGTTCCATTGTAATTTCTTCTTTATATCATGAGCTATTCAGAGGTGTGCTATTTTATTTTTGAACAAGTTTTCAGGCTATTTTTTTTGTTATAATTCACTTATTTTTGAGCAGATTTTTAGGCTAGTATTTTGTTTATTATAATTCTAATTATGTTCAATTCACATGCTCTGAAAGAGTTCAGATATTTAAAGTATGCTGTGAATCACTTAACCACTTACTATGTGTTCTGGTTCACTAAAGGTTTTGTGAATCCTTGAAAATAATGGAAATTCAGCTACAGTGAGAAACAGGGTGACACTGGGTCAAGCTTCCATTAAGTCAAGTTTGCCAGGCATGTTCAGATCTTCTACATTCTGACCTCTCTGTTTGTGTGTGTGTGGGTGTCCTTTCTTCTTGCTTCCATATATTAAAAGAAAATTTTAAATCAGCCTCACAAATGTGTACATGATTATTTATCTTTGCATAACTATCCATGCGTTTATTATGTTTTATTCATTCTTGTTCTTACATGGACTTTAAAATCGAAACATCTCCCTGGTTAGTTAAATGTTACCATTATTGTATGACAGGTTTACCTTCTCTAATCTACTGTTTCAGTGGGCATTTTAATTGTCTTCTATTTTCACTGGAATCATATTTATAGAATATAATTAAATTATATATGAGATATTTCATATATAGCAGTCATTCTCTACAAATTGAAGATTTGTTTCAGGAAACTTTGCAAATATGAAACCTGCAAATCCCTGCTCCCATATACTTTAATCACCTCTATATTATTTATAATAGCTAATGAAATTAAATGCTACACAAGTAGTTGTTATGTTCTTTTGTTTAGTGGCTAAATGTGAAGAGGAGAAGCTTGTACATTGTCATTACAAATATCTTTCTTCAGAGGGTTTATGTTGTGCTCTCTCTCTCTCTCTCTCTCTCTCTCTCTTTTCCCACCTACTCATTTTTCATATCCTTATATATATTTAAAATATTTATTGTGTTCTAAATTACATGTATGTGTGTGTCAGTGCATGCATGTGTGCATTTGAATACTGGTGCCAATGGAGCCCAGGAGAATGAGTTAGATCCTTAGGACCTAGAGTTGCAAAAGTTTGTCAGCTGACCCGTGTGAGTATTGGGAACTGAACTTGGATTCTCTACAAGACTAGCTTTAACATCCTTATTTTAAAAGTATTTATACATAATTATACCTTAAGAGTGTTTAATATCAATGTAATTGCTCTTTTACTATTTTTTATATATTCATGCCTTTTAACTGGAATTATTTTTGACAATCTGAAAATTAACTTAGTCAGTTTTAATTTAATGTATTTGCTAATACAATGGGTATATATCTGTCATTTTGTCCTATAATATATCTTTTCTTCTTTTATTATACTAGATTATAATAATCTCATATATTATATATTATATATAATCAATTATAACAACCAGGGCCAACTTCACCCTGCTGCCCAGACAAAGTACAGGGCCTCATCTCTGGAGTTTTACAGCTGGTGAGGAACATGGCTATTTCTCCTGCTCTCATGACCCCATGTCCAGCTCACCCACCTGTCATAGATGACAAGGAATGTGAGAGAGGAGCAGGATCTCTTTCTGTCTCTCTCTGTCTCTGTCTCTGTCTCTCTCATCCATGCCACTTTACAACAGACAAGAGACAGGGCTTATGCCCATGGGGAAGAGTCACCTACAACCTCTACATCGAGGGCCAGCTCTGCTCCCCTGTGCTTCAACAGATGAGAAGCAGGGATAAATCTCCTACTCTTATGTCCCCAGGGATAGTGGTAGCCTGTTGTAGGTGTCAAAGAGCAAAGGACAAGGGTCAGGAAGGGCATCTCTCCCTTGTCCATGCTGCGATACTACAGACAAGTTGTGGGGCCAACTTTCCCATGATCACGTCCTTGGGGCCAGCTCACCCACACCCCTGCCATCAGCTCTACTGTGCTAACCAAGTGAGGTGCATGGACTGCTCCACAGAATGCTGTAGCAGATGAGAGTCAGGGCCAGATCTCCCCACTCTGATGACCTTGAGTCCAGCTCTTCTCCCCACTGTGGTAAGGGTGAGGGGGACATTGCTCCCTTACCTATATCACCACATGGCAGACAATTGGTGGGACATGTTCTGTCATGCTCACATGCCCAGGGCCAGCTCATCGGTGCTCCCAGACACCAGGATCAGCTTTACTGTGTTGCCCAGGTGAGTTGTAGGACCTCCTTTCCTCATCGGTGCAGCTGATAAGGGGCAAGGACATCTCTCCTACTTTCATGACCGCAATGGCCAGGTCTCTTGCGTGACACAGGTAGGGAGGGCTGAGGGGGATGGAAGGTATCTCTCCCTTGTCCATGCCATCTCATGAGAGACCAGTGGTAGTGCCTGCTAACCCATATCCTAGGGGCTAACCTACCCAGAACTCCAGAAGCATGCAGAAGCCTCTCTCCTGAGTATTGCAGCTGGCTTAAGAGCAGGGTCATCTCTTCTGCCCTTCCAAGGACCAGCAGTCCCTTGTTGCCTAGGTAAGGAGTGGGATAAGTTCTGCACAGCTCTTAGATATTAACATGTCCCTAGTTGTCATCCCAGACTAAGAACATCTGCTTGCCCTTTAGTGGTAATAGACCCATAATGCTGCAGGCCCACAGATCTAGATGTGGTCCCTGGTGGAAGCACAGACCAGGATACCACCATGGTCTCAGAAGGCATCACAGGCTACTTACATCAGGATGTTCCTCACTACTCTACAGATTCAAGTTCTGCCCTTGTTTATTGTGCCCACATCCTTCTATTTCTCTTTTTTTTTCCATTTCTTCACCAAATACGTGTTCCTCTATGAGGTGCCCAGGATCTCTGAGTGAATGAGGTCATCTCAAGAACAGTCTCAAGAGTGGTATGCCCCCTTGTGTATTATGTCGCTTGAGAGAGGTCATTAACAGTATAGTTTGCCCCCAAGGCCTGCATGGTGCCAGACTGGTGGTCATCTCAGGGTAGCTTCCTGTCTGAGACACATGCCTTCAGTCTAGTGTTTGTCTCAGACTTTCACTTGACCAGCTAGCCCAAGTGTCCCCAAGTGAGAGTCATCTGTCTTGTCCTGGGAGCTCATTCAGGCCTGCCTAACACCAGATTGGTATTCATCTCAGGTTCACTATTTTCAGGAACTATTTGACTACTAATCATTCAGTTGTTCTTAGGTCATAACAGTGAACATATACATGGCCTCTCTCCTCTCTGCCAGCTATTGACCCACATGGGACACAGCGGCCACCTCTGAAACACTTCTAGGGGCTGTGAAAGTTTCATTTTTAAAGTTTTATGTTTAGTAGGTTCCCTTAGAGTCAGCAAGAAGCAACTATGTTTTGTGAGTTTTACTTAGTTACATTAGTCATAATAATGAGCCTCTATGACTTTCAGTCTTGTTAAATATAAATATTAATTTATGTTTTCTTTTTTAAGGATCTTAATTTTATTACTACAATCTACTTGTCAGAAACATCACCATCTGTAAGACTCTGGGGAGCCTTAACTTACCAGAGACCCCAGAGTGAACACATGGAGTCAGGGATTGATGCAAAATGCAACAGGAATTTATTGATCCAGCATGCTACAGTCGTTCTACCAAGGTGGGAGAACAACCACGTGCAGCCTGTTCAAGGACCTTTTATACAGTTTTTAGAGCAGCCGCCATTAGGCACAATGTGATTGGCAGAACAGTGTGACTTTTAAACCGATTGATCTTTAGGGAATGAGGTAGCAGGGGCTTAATAGGCCCCTCCCTTCCAGCCTACGTGCTCTGTAGCCTGCTTCTTCCAGGAGGGGAGGGGTGTGCATGTGCTCCGGGCCCTGGTGGAATATCCCAAAGTTCCTGAGCTGACTTCTCACATCAAGAGAAATAGTTATCTAATTTTATTTTCTTTATAATGTATATATTCATTTATTATCAGTGGATAAAACTATTATTTAAAGCATAGTTTTTAGTTTTAATGTAATTATAATCTACTTTGCTTAGATTTTCAAAAGGTTGATTTCTTCTGTAGAGGTCAGAATAATGACTAGTCTGTTTTACTATGTCAGCACTATTAAATACATTTTTAAATTTTCATATATTTTTAATACAATATTTGAGTATTTTTCTCCTGTCTTGGTTTGATTTTATTCCCATATTTTTTTAAAATATCAAACAAACAAAAGCAAATACATACACACACACACACACACACACACACACACACACACACACACACAAACACACACACTGTGGAGTTAGTTTTGTGTTGCCTACTTACACCTGAGCATGGGGCCTACCCTCAGGTGTGGTTAAAGTGTAATTTCACTGGAGAAATTGGTATAGGTTTTTTTCTTATGCAGGGGAGTTGTTCTGAGAGACAAAGAACATGAAGTTGGGTAGATCTGGGTGTAATGGTGTGGGGGGGGACCTAGGAGGGCTTGGAAGGAGGGGAAATATGACTAAAATATATTTTAAGGAAAATGTATATCCAATAAATACAAAATGATTAAAAAGTATTTTAAAGTTTTCATCCCTTTTTATCCTTTTCCATTATTTTATTTTTATTTCTTTATATTTAAATTTTTCTAAAGGTATCATTTTGTATGTTTACTTCTACATTTACTCTGTATAAGTCAATTAAAAATTAGCAACTACTTTCATTTTGAATTTTGATCCATTTATACAATTGAGACTCCTAATTCTGATCCAAGTTTTTGCCTTTTATCCATACCTTTTAACTTATTTTAATAAGTAAATTTTGAACTACTGACTGCATCTTTGGGAATGCTATTTTACATTCACTGGTCTTATGGTAGTCTACTCTTATGTCTCTTCTCTATAGGAACTTCACTTAAAAAATGCTTTCCTTCATGGTTTTTAAGGCAAAAAAATATATATAATCAAATTTTCATAACTTGCTGGTGAAAAGTTGACTCTGGTAGTGTTTTAACAGTAAATTATGTAAAGTTTATTTTCCATTCCTTGGTTGTGTATAGTTACATAAAAACATCTACTTGTATATGAAAACATACAGAAGTGAAATGCTCTGGGGAACAAGAATCCAAAGGGAGACTGGGAAGCAAAGAACTGAGAACAGTAGTACATGAGCTGAGGAGTTGTGCAGCATATCATGCTTATCTGTATGAAATTAAAACAAAATAAAGTATGTAAGGCAGCCCACTTATAATAACTAAAAGCATGATTGGGGTCATGACCTGGTAGATCCTGGTCCATGACTGATTGACTTCGTGGCTTGAGCTGTTGATTGGCTAACACATGATGGCCAGTATTATGTAGAGTAGGAACACTGCTCACTTCATGGCCAGAGAACAAGAGAGTCCGAGGATGGGTGGTATCTAACTGTCCTTAGAAACACACCAAGTTCCAAAGATATCACAACAGGTACACAAAATAGCCACCACATCTTACACAAGCCATTGCAGAACAGGTAAAAACAAAAAAATACAACACATTGTTGTTTCTAATGAAAAGGAAGGTGTCAAAGAAGAACGTACAATATAAGCACAAAAGATATTAGTCAGAGTATACAGTTTCACTTAGATTGAAGAACTTTTTGACTCATTACGAAGATTTCTAGTGTTCATTAGTTAGAAGACATGATTTCATGAAGACATTCTCTTTTTATCTAATCCATGTTTAATATAATTAATGTAAAAAAATTCCAGCAGGACTTGATAAAACTTTCCTAGATGACTAAGTATATATGGAGTTAAAGGTAAATAATTACACAGAATGAATCACTTGAAGGAAGAAAGAGGACAGATGTGATCTTGGAATCATAGCACTATGGAAAACATTCTCAGATTAAGAGGGACATGGCTCTCAGGAAGAGAGCCATAAGGGTGTCACAAAGACAGCTATGTCAATTGGCATCATCTGAATATGCTTTCCAGAAGGGATGCCCTCAAGGATAGTTGGCACAGCCATTTTATTTCAGTTATTCTTGGTGACACTAATTGTAAATACATTTTAAATTTCTGACAGATGATTGATGGAGAGGTTAGTTATAATTAATAGAAAACAGAGATAATTAGAAAAATAGACACAATTGTATACTGACACATGACAAACTAACACCCAGGAAATGCAGTCACATCATGTGTCCATGCTTACTATGTGCGAGTGTTTGTAAGACGGTGCTGTGAATGGCAAATCTATGTCATAGAGTAGGAAGCCAACAGAAAGGCGTTGTAAAAATATCAGCACATATGCATATAAATTTGTTTAGAAACTTCATCATTGAACAATTAGAGAAGTAACTAACATAAAATGGAATTGAGACTGGGAAGTGGGAGTGGGAAACTGAAACAGTGTGTCGGTGCACAGGAGAATGTTCAGCCTTTGCATATTAGTAATTCATCTGCAGTACGACTTATAAAACAAATGTACAGGGACTGGGGCACAACTGTTGAAATCCACAAGTTTAACCAAGCTTCGAAAATTGAGATGCCTTGGTTTAGGGAGAAAACCTTCAGGAATCCTCTTACCTTTCTAACCTTATTCTCATCAAGCACTGTTAATTGATGGGACCATCCACACAGATGGCTCATACAAAGCCCACATACTGGCCTATAGGACCCTTGGTTAAAGAATCAAGTATAAGTCTTCTATTGAGAACCAGTAACTAGGGAAGAAGCTAGTCTTCCTATGCATGCCCTGTCAAAATGAATAGGTCAAAATGCTCCGGAGCACCGTTGGTTTCCACATTCAGATCTGTTAATCAGAAATAGACCTTGTTTCTTCTACTCTCTAGTATTTAACATAGTTTTTTAAATGGTGTTTAAACTCTTTACTTTTTTCTGAAAGTATTAAGTCCTAGAAAATGATAGATTTTACTTGCTGAGTATGAAGGATCTGTCATGTTATATGCAATGTCCTTAACACTCTTAACTAGGCTCATGCATATGGTTACTTATATCAGAAGAAGGAAGCAGTGGAAGAGCTAATTATTTCCAAGGAGTAAAGGAGAACTAGGTTGTAATCTTAGGAAAGCAACTGCCCTAGAACACCGGAGAGGCCAACAGAAGGGAATCTTGTCCCATAGGAAAGAAATTTTTTTTTTCTGATGGATATAAGGACCCTATCCTCTCCTCTCTTCATGAAGTACTCAGTAAACTCTCCCACATTCATTTTCTTCAGAAAATTTGCCTCGAAGAAGGCTGCAGTTTAGGCAAGAACCACTAATGTTGAGAAGGGGGACACATTTTTTTTTTCATAAAGACACCAAATGTCCCCACCTTTATGCCAACATAAAACACAAACTTGTGGCTATGAGATTCAAGGAAACAGAACCATATGTTCACAGGAATTTGTTGACTTTTTCAACCCAATATTCACTCTAGAATCTTCACTATTTCCTTAAATATTAACTGTATGCTGGGTGACTGCCTCTGCTGTCTCACAGGTTTCTCAGTCTGCATCCTAACTGACTGTTTCTGCAGATCCCTTCAGCCCTAGGGAGGGACAGTCACCCTGGAATTGGAGCACCATCTGCCCCCACCATAGACTGGGGATTTTAGGAGATTAAGTGGAGCTGAGAAGTGGGTTGAGGAGAGAAAGGATCCAGCCATGTCAAGGACTCTGCTCTGTTCCGAGTTTGGGGTCACCACAGACTGTGGAGGAATGGGATCACTTGAAACTCTCTCTTGGAAGCCACATAAACCCAACAGCGGATTGTAGGTGAGGTTTCTGCCCACTTGCTGCTTTATCCGGCTTGTCTGGCGCTGCTCTGAATCCTGTCTTAAAAGCAGCGTTGTCGTATTCTTGAGAAAGCCTAAACTTAAGTGACAGGACATAAATAGCTGGAGAGAAAAATCTAGTTCAATATAGGCCACAGAAAATCCAACCCCCCACAAATCCCCACCCTCAAGTCCTCGACACTGGACTCTGTAAGAGCATTACATCACTAACAGCTGCTCCCATTGGCTGATGGAACCTCATGGACCAGAAAGCTGCTCCTGAACTAACTCTTTCTTGTCCTTGTAAAGCCTCAGAAATCAGGATACTATAGGCTAGAACAAAGGCCCTGGGCAATGACACTTTCAGAGCAGCATACCTTGTTGGGTCACTGCTTAGGCTTGAATGTTGCTTGGAGCTTGTCTGGCGAGTACAAGCAAGCTCCTGAAAAGTGGGAAGATGCTGGCTTGACTGGGAGTTGACAGAGATCTCCAGCGAACTAAGTACCTCGGCTTTCTTCTCGCACTAGTGTTATTGCAAAGATTCTCATTGTAATAAGTTTTGACAAGAGCTGACAAGGGGAGCAGGTGCCAAGGAATCCAACTAGTCAGAGGCATTAGAGACACTGTGGGCACCAGAGGATAGAGGTGTTTCCATGGGAACCAAGTGAAAGGTGTTTGGTGGTGGCTGTTTAGGAGGCTTGTTTTCTTGTTTAAGACAGAGCTGAGGAGCATCTTGCTCTGTTTTCTGCTTCAGCCTGAGTGGGCAAATCCCTATTCCCCCGCCCCCATCCCCAGTCTTAAATAGGATTTCAGGAATTTAATTTCTCTGCTAACATGAATAACGTTTAAATACGAGGCATACCAAAATCCCTTGGGAGTGGCAGAGGTATTTTTTTGGGAGATCAGGACTGTTCTAATCACAGAACTCTTTATTTTGGAGGAAACAGTGTTATGGCCAGGGTCAGAATAGAATCTCTCTTTTGAAGGAAATTTAAAAACAGCATATTGAACTTCAAACTCCCCACTTCTGCTTGCATAAACATCTTTGCATTGTGTGTTTTTTAGCATTCGTATGTCTGAGTTTTCAGATGCGTGTGTCCTGGGAATGACCCGGAATCTCAGAAATGTTTAAAAAAGGATACCTAAATTTTGCAAGTCTTTACATTATTCTCAATTTATTATATTTTCATTTAAAATATGATTGCATCATTCACCCTCCCTCTTTCCTCAAAACAGCTCCCTTTCAAGTGCATAGCCTCTTTAGTTATTATTTTTGTATACATATATGACTAAAAATATATAAATATAACCTGTTGAGTCTGTTCAGTGCTGTTTGTGTGTTTTAAGGGCTTGCCAGTTGGTATTATATAATCAACCAAGAGGCTTACTGTTATAAGGGAGATTGCAGATGTATACACTGGGAGCATCAGAAGAGTCCAGATTACATCATCCAGTCTGTGGCAGATGCTGTCTCTACGGAGTGAAAAGCTGGCAGCTGGCCTGCGAGCTTCTGCTTGTGCTCCTTCATCTTTTTACTCAAACACTTAAAACGATATGAAGAATGTGTGACCTGTGGTACCTGTGTCTTTTTCCCCACAGTGTTATGAGGTATAAGATATCAAAAAAAATTATTGTGAGCAAATCAATATCATGACTTCTTTTGTATTAAAAAGTAGGGAAAGGTCCCAGAGGGAGGAGTAGGAGAAGGGACTGAAGGAGCTGAGGGAGTTTGCAGGCCCATGGAGGGAGCAAAAGGGTCAACTGGCCTGACCCCTTGGTGCTCCCAGAGACTGGACCATCAACCAAAGAATACACATGGAGGGACCCATGGTGCTGGCCACATATGTGGCAGAGGAGGATCTGGTTGGCCATCAGGGGGAGGAGAGGCCCTTGGGCCCGAGGGTGTTAGAGGCCCCAGTGTAGGGGAATGCTAGGGAAGGGGACGACAGGAGGGGTAGGTCGGTGGGCGAATATCCTCATAGAGGCAGGAAAGAGGGGGAGGGGATAGGGGGGTTCCAAAGGGAAGACCTGGAAAGGGGAAAACATTTGAAATGTAAATAAAGTATCAAAAAAAAGTAGGGAAAGGACTATGAGCAAATAAGTTACAGTTTCTATTGTATCAATGTTAGTCCCTGTTCAAATGGCTGTTCTAGCTCTTTGGTTGGAGTAAAAATTAACTACACCAAGTAAGTGTTGGCCTTATCCCCTCCCCCGAAGTCCCTGGATTATACACCCAGAAATTGATTGGCAAAGAAAGAATCCTTCTATGGAAGGAAAACCACTAAATACAGGCTTCATTCATTAAAAGGTCCCCGTCCACCAAATATTCTGCAAGTATCTAAAACTGGAGTCTGAATAATTCAGTCATCTGTTGCTCAGTTTATTTTGTTCTCTGTGAGGTTCTGGTGAATTTATCTTTATTGTATTTCTAATTACATTTTGAGTAAATTGTCTTTAATATATTAATGAGGACACTATGGAACCTACAATGGACTGTGCAACAGTACAGAACATTTATTTGTTGTCCCTGTATATACAGTTGTCTGGCCATTAGCAGTTATTGACGACATTTATATCAAATTAGGTCACATGAACAGAATTATAAAGAATATAGCTATTTAAGACAGGCTTAACTGATATAGGTGCACACAAAGTTTTGCAAAAATTATTAGCTTATTGTTAATTAATTGCTAATGTTTCAAATACATTTTAGAGTGTATGTCCGTTTGTCCTTTGAAGCACCTACACTTGGGGAGATTCTGAATGTTGCCACTCTGATAACATTTTTGTTGCTGCGAGTTCAGAGAACTTTGTGAGGTCGTTTTGCGTTCTCTAGAATATCTAACATTGAAATTACTTGCTGCTATTCTGTTCAATTTTATAAAACATAGCTAAATCCTTGTTTCTTTTCATAAAATTGTGATAAAATCCAGACAAATGCAACTTAAGAAAGGTCTTATTGCAAAGTTCCAGGTTATAGTTCGCCCTAACAAGGTTTTCTGAGGAAATATGTCATCTCACATGTATACTCAGAAACGGAAACCAGTGAATGTGTGTGCTCTACTCATCACTGTTCCCACTCACATATGAGATGGATCTTCCTAACAAAATGAAGATAACTCTCCCATAAACTTAGCCAGAGGCCTATCTGACAGGCAATTCCAAGCTGAGTTATACTAATGACAACAATTGCCATAACATTTAAAACACAAACAAACAAACAAACGACCTTTCAGTTTCCCAAAATTAATGAAAAATTCACTTGTAAGGAATGGAACTTTTAATGTGATGGTGTGGAATATTTTACGTATCTGGTTAGCTATGATAGTTTTTTCTATGCAATTTCCATGTTCACATACCGAAAGAATGGTTAACTTATAAACTCAGTACTACCAGTACTATAATAAGAGATTAACAGTTATAATAGAGAACAATTCTAATAACATAGTGTAGCATTCATTATTTAAATGTGTGAGTTGCTCATTCTTGGATTTTTTTTTTTTTTTGCAATCTAATAAAATGTATTTTTATCTGTTTAAGAATATGATGGCTACTTTTATTTTTTTATTTTTTTTATTTTTTTTTATTTTTTAATACTTTATTTACATTTCCAATGTTTCCCCTTTGGAAACCACCTACCCCCTCCCCCTCCCCCACCTCTATGAGGGAATTCCACCTCCCAACCACTCGCCCACCCACTCCCATATTCCCACCTTGACATTCCCCTTTACTGGGGCCTCTAACACCCTCAGGCCCAAGGGCCTCTCCTCCCCCTTATGGCCAACAAGGCTCTCCTCTGCCACATATGTGGTCCGAACCATGGGTCCCTCCATGTGTATTCTTTGGTTGGTGGTTCAGCCTCCAGGAGGACCAGGGTGGGAGGCAGATGGGGGGAGTCAGGCCAGTTGACACTGTTGCTCCCTCCATGGGGCTGCAGACTCCCTCAGCTCCTTCAGTCCCTTTTCCAACTCCTCCATCTGGGACCTCATTCTCAGTCCAGCGGTTACTGTAAAGTGAAACTTGGGTATTCTGAACTTTTGGGCTAATATCCGCTTATCAGTGAGTACATACCATGTTCCTTCTTTTGTGACTGAGTTACCTCGCTCGGGATGATATTTTCAAGTTCCATCCATTTGCCTGCAAATTTCATTAAATCATTGTTTTTAATAGCTGAGTAGTATTCCATTGTGTAAATGTACCACATTTTCTGTATCCATTCCTCTGATGAGGGACATCTGGGTGGTTTCCAGCTTCTGGCACGCCGTTAGGATTTGCTGAAGGAGGCAGAGGCAGGAGGATCACGAGTTTGAGGCCAGCCTGGGTTATACATCTTGGAGTATTTCACACATCATTGTGAAATGTGGTTTTTCATGAATTGGGGGATGGAAAATGCAGCAACAAAGGGACAGGTTACCGTACCTGCTTACATGACTGAATAGTGTTTCCATGTTTACAGGGGAGGAGAGGATACTTTCACATCTCCATGTAGGAAGCAGCAACATCTCACCTTCTCCACGGGGGAACTTCCCCATTCTCTTACTCCATGTCCATTTGTGATTAAAGGTTTCTTATAAAAGAAATAAAATTTGCTCATTGTTTTTAATCTAGTCAAATGAGATCTGTTGATGGAAATGTCCAAATTAATGGCATTTAGTAATCGGATGAAAACCTTTGGATCCAGATTTGACTTTATTACTTAGTTTCAGTTTTCAGGGTAGTTTTTATTTATTTATTTTTTGAAATTACTGACCTACATTATTACACCACATTTATAGAATGCCAATTTTATATATTATGTTTTGATTTGAAAAATACAGAGGTAGTTTTGAATTTATTCTCCTAACATAAAAAAATATATATAATTAACTTTATTTGACCTTTGTAAAAATCAAATTTTCACCACTGAGAAGGGACTCTACAAAACCTATTTCCAGGAAGGTTCTCTATGACTCTCAGAGTGGGAAATAAGAATCGTATTTATTCCATTAGCAGGTCCATGACTCATATTTTATATTGCTTGCGATGAAAAGCACATATTAGTTGTCCAGAGCATCATCAGTTTCACTTATCATTCTATACTTTTGATGTCTCTTCTCATTGAACAACTTCCTTTATTTATTTTTCATAATATGAATGGCAAGTCTTTGTTACAATCTGAGAAATTTGTGTTTTCTTTAGCAGTGCTCTTTGTATTTTTCTTTTGTAGTAATGTTTTAGCAGTTTCATTCTGGTTTCATACCACTAATTTTTTTTAATTGGGCATCTATTATGTCCTATGCTATGCTTCTCCTTTTGAAGCCATGTTGCCAGTGTAAAACCTGTTGATAATGTCCCACAGAGGGTAGAATCTCTGGTTTTTATGTTGTCCCCCATCCATTTTGATGATTAGAGCATGTGTTTAATTGGGCTGGCAAGAAGACTCAGCAGGAAGAAGCATTTGCTGCCAAGTCTGACTTTGATTCCTAGAACACACATAGTGAAAGGTGATAACAGATTTCCAAACTTTGTCTTTGACCTCTACATATGTGCTGTGGCATGCTAAACAAACACACACATAAATAAATAGATGTTTGAAAAAATAATGTGCAATTTCTACAGTCTGTTCATCACAGGGACTTCTGCCTCTTCACCCCAAACCTGTTACAGGAATGGCTGATGTGGTGATAAATACCTTACTTCCCGAGGTATGCTTGCAAAGGGTACACCTTGGTAGAGGACACCCTGAAATAACTGGCTTGTGTGAGAAATAGAGCTCTTCAGCGGTGCTGGGAGGAAGGTTTCAGCCTCAGGTAGATCTTCAGTCTGTGTAAGAGAGCCTAAGCCAGAACCCAACCATGTGACCTAATAAGTGATGCTTGTTTGAGAGTACTGGACAGGGATTTTGCTTGTTGAGTGGTGAGCTTTTCTCTGGTTTGTTGTTTTATTCCCTATCACTTTCTCTTTAATTTTTGAGATTATAATTTTACTACAGCATTTTTCTCATCCTGGTTTCTCCCTGCAAACCTTCACCTCTCTCCCTCCCCAGACTCCTTTAAAACCATTGTCCCATTTTTTCAGTAATAGCTATTGTATCATACATGATTATGTATACACATAGACATTCCCAAATGTAACTAGCTCAGACCATGTAAAGTGAATTGTATGTATGTTCTCAGAACTGACCATTGGGCACTAGGCAGTCCATTGGTGTGTTCCAGGTTTTCTCAGTTGCCTTTATTTCTTTGTGTGCAGGGGAGTGCTCCTGGCACTTTCCCTGTCTACTCCTGGGAATTTCCCTGTATACTTTAATGTGTCACTCTTGTTATCCTTGTTCAGCTCACAGCTGCACATTTGTGTTTGCAAATCTTGGTGCTGTTTTCTCCTTTTGATTGAAACCAGATAATTTCTATCAAGCTCTCGTCAGCTTACCTGATGATTTTTATTCCTCGTTCCCCAGTGTATAATCATGTTCTGTTAGGTTTCATCTAATACATGTTAGGATAATTTTGGGTCTATCTATTTGTTTTTTTAAAATATTTCCTCCTTATTTGGGAAAGAGGAGAAATCGTAGACTAACTGATCAAGGGTTTGCTTACCAACACATCAGCACCACGTTTACTATAGCATTCTGCTTAGATTCCCCCATGAGAGATGAGAAGATTCCCAGTTTTTGTCAAGTAACTTTGGATTTTATCTTTGAAATGAGAGACAAGTCCCTGAATCTCGTTTAAATCCTAGATGGGAGTATTGAATTTTTTTAGGAAGTAATTATAAATCACTTCTAGGGAGTCATTTGAGTCAGCTACATTGAGATAGGGCTAATATTTCAGCATTTCTGGCCTTCAGCTATAATGAGTGTGACCTTGTAATGTTCTAAAAGAGCCCTCAGGTACAGAGGCAAAGATATTAGATCAGATCTTGGAGGATTTTGAAATGGTGGTGTCCATAGAGTGTGATGGGTTTTGACAGTGTCTCCTAGGAGGGAATTTGAGTTTGAGGCATTAATGCATCTCTACCTTTACTTAGCTGTGGCTCCTGTGTCACTCAAGCAATTCAAAGCAACTGTCAGCTTGGCTGTTTTCCTTTGTGAGAGAAAATACAGAGGAGTAGAAAACTGTAAGTCTTCTGGGTTTTGTGTCTCTAATGCTTAAGCCCTTCTGTGATTTACAGCAGTAAACAAATTGTCTCAGCAAGAATCAAGCTAGAGGTGGTGAGGTGAGAAGAAAGAGAGACAGTTTTAAGGAAGAAGCCCATAGAGTTCAAACACTTTCATCAAAACCATACAGAGGGCAGCAAGGACCCAGTGAGCAAACGTGGCCATGGGTTTCTCCAACCTTTTTTTTTTTTTTGCTGAAGGCAGGGGACTCTGAAGATACCCGTCAAATGCGCACCCAACATGGATCGAGTAGATGAGAAATATTGAGATCTCTGAAAAAAGATGGATGTGACTGGACTCATTGTCAACAATTCTTTAACTCATTCAAAACCCCAGTGCACTTGAAAATGCATTTCAATATGTGCAGAGTTCACACTTTGAACTATGTACAGTATTAAACCACACAACAACAAAATCAGCTGTTTATCATAAACTATAGTTCTTCATGTAAAAATAAGAATACATAAACTTGTCACATTCTCTACCTATGAACTTTGAACATCTGTGTTTCTTCATCTATTTATTTATGTACTTTTGAGTGAGTCATTCAAGAATTTCACAATAATGCAGAAAAAATTAATAAAAATATTATTTTCATTTTTTGAATGTGTATAAAGACTATCTTCGTTATTTCCCTAATTTAACTATGAAGTGTGGTAATTGATGTGACCACTCCAAATGGCCTTTTTCTGGATAAAGGGAATGTGGAGAGAATTCTAGTTTCCTGGAAGTTTTCAATAAACTTGTTTTGAATTTTACAGAGTGTCTTTTCTATAGAATGCCTTTCTTTTCTTAACTTGTGAAGATATATAATCTAAGTTTAGTTTTTCATCTTCAATATATTAGTTAATTGGGTTATTTTAATTTGATTGGCCATCAGTTACATTGTTGCTAGAATCAACTCAGTCTTATCACTGATGATGTTTACCATATAAGATATACTATATATTTTATTTCAGAAGATGCAACTATTTGAAAGGTCTGTTCTAATATTTGTTATCTATCAGGATTATAACAGATCTTTAAATGAGGGAGGGAACAAGAACCCATGCCTTTTAATCATGATGACAATATGAATACATAGTGTTATTAATGCTTTAAAAAAAACAGTAAAAAGCCAATTAGAATTTATTTTAAAATGTAAGATTCTTTTTTATTTTTGAAGAATATTTTTTGGTGATTTATCCTCTCAGACGAATTGCCCATTTCTTCTAAGTTTTTAATTTACTCTTGAAAATTTCTGACTGATTTTTTTCTTTGTTCATCTTCAGTACATCTATGGTTGATGTCTCTTCTGATTCCTAAAAAGACCTTTTTAAGAATTATTTATTAACAATTTTGTTTACATTTCAAATGTTATCCCCCTTCCCTGTCTCCTCTCCAAGAACCCCCATCCCATTCCTCCTCCCCTTTGTCTCTAAGAAGGTGCTCCCCCACCCAACCACCCACTCCTGTCTCATCCCTCTAGCATCCCCCTTCTCTGGAGCACAAAGACTCCACAGGACCAAGTACCTCCCTTCCCACTGATGTCAGATGAGGCAGTCCTCTGCAGCATAAGTATCAGGAGCCACGTATACTCTTTGGTTGGTGGCTTAGACCCTGGAAGCTCTGAGGGGTCTGGTTAATTGACACTCTTGTTCTTTCTAGGGGGTTGCAATCCCCTTCAGCTCCTACAATCCTTCCCCTAACTCTTCCATTGGGGTCCCCAGGCTCAGTCCAATGGTTAGGGGTTAGTATCTACATCTGTCTTAGTCAGGTGCTGGCAGAGCCTCTCAGAGAACAGCCATACCAGGTCCATCCACAGAAAAAAAATGACTTATTGGTGAACTCACCCCCCCCTCTGAAAACCTATCAGGCTCTATAACCAACTTTACAAGGAGGCAACTGCTAATTTTGTTGATTTTTAATACTCTAGTTTTTATCTCTTTCATTATATTTTACTCTAATGGTCAGTTGTTCACTATTTGGGAAGCTTAATATGTTTCATCTCTTATTACATTTCATTTTCTTAGGGCATTTGAATGGTTGTAACATTCTTGCATGGAATCCAGGGTTGTGCTGTGTGATTCTGCTCTGGTTTTCATTTCATGTTTTCCATTCTATTTTCTTTTTCTTTTTTTTTCTTTCTTTCTTTGTTTCTTTGTTTCTTTGTTTCTCTCTTTCTTTTATTTTTTGCATACTTTTGCTGGATTTTATTTGTAAGCATTTTCTTGAGCAACTTTCATAGCTATTCATGGTGGGCTTTGGTCTGTGGGAGTCTTTTCAGTGGCTCAGGTTGGCTATAGAGGTAAAATAATGTGTTGGAAAATATTCCCCCATCTTGAATATTCTACAAGGGTCTATGAATAACCAGTATTATTTTTTCTTTCTCTCCTGTCATTTTCATGTTAACTAATATGTATTTTCTTATTTTTAAATTTATTTTTAAGCCAACATACAGAGTGATGGGTTACATTGTGACTTTCTCATACATTTATGTCATTATTTTTCTCAAGAATTTTTTTTCTCAAGAGTTTTTTTAAAATTATTTTTGATACTTTATTTACATTTCAAATGTTTCCTCTTTCCAGTTCTCCACGTTGGAAACCCCCTATTCCTTCCCCCCTCCCTCTACCACTATGAGGGTATTCCCCCACCCACCCACTCCCGTCTTCCCACCTTGGCATTCCCCTATACTGAGGCCTCTAGCACTCTCAGGCCCAAGGGCCTCTCCTCCCCTGATGGGAAACATGGTCTTCCTCTGCCACATATGTGGTTCAAAACATGGGTCCCTCCACGTTTATTCTTTGGTTGGTGGTCCAGTCTCCAGGAGCACTGGAGGGTCTATTTTCAATCCCATAAATGTTTCAACCTTTCATTTAGTGAATATCTGACTCACAATTTTTAACTTATTTTAAACCAGAAAATATAGTTAGCAATGTCAATAGCTCTGTGTTTTTGAGAGATATTCTTCATTTTAGAAGATATGTGAGTATTTAAAAAATAAAAGTGGTAATAATATTAACATATATATTTATCGCATGTGGCATATCAATAAATTCAAGGATATAATGTACATATAATTATATTATATTTATCTATCTGGATATATTTTGAAGAAAGAGATTATAGGTAGTGTGATGGTTTGTATATGCTTGGCCCAGGGAGTGGCGCTATTTGGAAGTGTGGCCTTGTTGGAGTAAGTGTGTCACTGTGGGCATGGGCTCTAAGACCTTACTCCTAGCTGCCTAGAAGCCAATACTCTGCTAGCAGCCCTCAGATGAACTCTCAGGTTCTCCTAAACCATGCTTGTCTGGATGGCACCATGTTCCCACCTTGATGATAATGAACTGAACCTCTTAACCTGTAAGACAACCTCAATTAAATGTTATCCTTATAAGAATAGCCTTAGTCATGGTGTCTGTTTACAGCAGTAAAACCCTAACTAAGACAGGTAGAAGAGTAGATATTTAGGTGATAGAAATGAATGCAAATTAACCTCACACCAGTCAGAATGGCTAACATCAAAAACTCAGGTGACAGCAGATGCTGGCGAGGATGTGGAGAAAGAGGAACACTCCTCCACTGTTGGTGGGACTGCAAGCTGGTACAACCACTCTGGAAATCAGTTTGGCGAACCCTCAGAAAAATGGACATAATGCTACCTGAGGACCCAGCTATACCTCTCCTGGGCATATACT
>CM052715.1:14764735-14776546 GCA_028551405.1 Uromys caudimaculatus | reverse complement strand
ACATGCTCCACTATGTTCATAGCAGCCATATTTATAATAGCCAGAAGCTGGAAACAACCCAGATGTCCCTCATCAGAGGAATGGATACAGAAAATGTGGTACATTTACACAATGGAGTACTACTCAGCTATTAAAAACAATGACTTCATGAAATTTGCAGGCAAATGGATGGAACTTGAAAATATCCTGAGTGAGGTAACTCAGTCACAAAAGAACGAACATGGTATGTACTCACTGATAAGTGGATATTAGCCCAAAAGTTCAGAATGCCCAAGTTTTACTTAACAGAAACCGCTGGACTGAGAGTGAAGTCCCAGATGGAGGAGTTAGAGGAAGGTCTGAGGGAGCTGAGGGAATTTGCAGCCCCATGGAGGGATCAAGAACGTCAATGGGCCTGGACACCTCCCCCCTGGTCGTCCTGGAGTTTGGACCACCAACCAAAGAATACACATCTATAGACTCATGGTTTGGACCACATATGTGGCAGAGGATGACCTTGATGGCCATCAGGGAGAGAGGAGAGGCCCTGGGGCCTGAGGGTGTTAAGAGGCCCCAGTAAAGGGGAATGTCAAGGTGGGAATATGGGATGGCTGGGCAGGTGGGTGGGAGGTGGAATTCCCTCATAGAGGCTAGGATAAGGAGGGGATAGGGGGTTTCCAAAGAGGAGACCCAGAAAAGGGAAAACATTGGAAATGTAAATAAAGTATCAAAAATAAAAAAAATTTAAAAAAAAGAAATGAATAATAAATTATGTGTAGATAAATGAAAATTGAGAGAGATCATTTTATTTTGAGTACAGCTCATCAAATTATATTTGATTTATTTCATATATTAATATTTCTCCCTTTTTATGAAATACTCAACTTTCATGCATATGTTAAATAATTAGTGTTAGTTTGATACTTTTCTTTAAAATGTTATTAAGCATTGATCTATATTATGTAATTAGAACTATTACATAATATTATGTAACATAGAATTATTACATGAGACCCTTTGAGAAAGGGTTTCCTGTAGACCATGCTGCCTGTGAATTCACTTGTAGCTGTGATTGGCCTTTAACTAACACTGAAACGTTACCCACCAAGAATTTGAATTGCAGACATGCTAATTTTGTATAGTTTATAATTTGAAATTAATTGCAAAGCCCCACAGAAAATTGTTTCTTACATTCTCTTGTGATTTTCATTAACATTTATTCCTTATTTTTTTTATAAAGTTCTTTGAGTCTTTATTTCTGTATGGTGCATTCTGCCATTTCTTTACAAGTTCTCCAGTATTAAGTCTGCATATTAACTGGTTCACTGAAGTTTTGCCTACAGACCACTGCATTCCAAGTGTTCTTAGTAGAAAATGTTATTTGACATAAAACCTTACCGTTTGCTCTTCATCAGTAGAATGTTTGAATAATCTTACAAGGTGTGCATGACTATTTTATTATTATTTTTATTTCTCATCTAATATCACTGCACAAGACTAAAACTTTTTGTATGTATTTCCCAAGTTTCATTCTTTCTTCATCTGAGCAAGTTTTTCTTCTGTTGTTTCTGTAATTGTCCATCCTTCTCATTCTCTTAAATCTTGGCAAGAGTTTTCCTCTCAGACAATTAAAACCATGAATTGCACATTGACATTTTATTTTTTTACCTTTCTTATTTGTTTCTGTGTTATTTTAAATTTTGCTAATGATCATTTGCCCAATTAACCAGTATTTTAACAATTTTCTTTCTCCCAGTTCACGTAAAAGAAGGTTAACCTCAAAAGCATATTTAAGCTCTGAAACATTCTCTGTCACCACACCTAGGATACTGGTAAATGCCATTTGAAAATGTGTAGCCTATATCTTATTCATATCACATACCTCAGGAGTCATGAGGATATGCTTTATTATGTTTCATTTTGTATGCATGCTGACCCACAGATCTGTCTGTGTGTCTGACCATCTGTCGGTCTATTGTTTATTTGCTTTATAATTTGCTAGTTATTGAATTCTACAGGTACTAGGAGACATAGCAACAATAGATTTTTTTCTTCACTCAGATAGCTATACAACTCCTATTGAGATGACTTAAGAGGAGGCTCCTACCTCAGCTCCCCATGCACCCACCTTATGACCGGGTTAACACCCTTTTTATGTTAGGTATACCTGAGGAAGCTCCACCACAGGGACACTCAGATATCTGAAGACCTGGTTCTTTTCAAAATATGTTCCTTATAAATCCAAGGAGAAATTCATTACATTCATAGTTAGATCAAGAAGAATTAGAAGCAATGGGATTATTCAAAATGTAGCCATCCAAAATCAAGTCAGATTATGTCACAAATTTTAAGGTAAAGGGTTTAATGATTATGGGAGAATAAATTCAGTAACAGGAATTCTATAAATTAATGTTAAATGACATAACACAAGTTGGTGATAGACACAAATTTTAAGGAAATTTTCATAACTGCATTGAGAACTTTGAAGCTTGACACTTAAAAAAATTACAACAGGCAAGAAAAACACAGATAAGTACTCATTGAGAAACTGAAGTCTAACTTTGCTATTTGTCTTAGTTAGGATTTTACTGCTGTGAACAGACACCATGACCAAGGCAACTCTTATAAAGATAACATTTAATTGGGGCTGGCTTACAGGTTCAGAGGTTCAGTCCATTATCATCAAGGCTGGAACATGGTGGCATCCAAGCAAGCATGGTTCAGGAGAACCTAAGAGTTCATCTGAAGGCTGCTAGCAGAGTACTGAGTTCCAGGCAGCTAGAACAAAAGTCTTATAGCCCACACTCACAGTGACACACATACTCCAACAGGACCACACCCTCTAATCCTGTTACTCCCTGGGCCTAGCATATACAAACCATCACACCTTTGCACATATATGGAGAGAGATTCCAATGACAATGACTCCGAAGCATAAAAATCACTGTTATCAACATCAGTGCTTTAATATGAGCTAAACAGGGAAAACTAAAAATAGAGATGCTAATATGGATTGAGGAAAGACCACCACAGGACCACAATCTTATATAAAGACCTATAGGCAACTAAGGAATTCTGACAGTAAGATGAATAAACAGTCTTTCACAGGAAAGAGCACACCACTTAATTGTCCAATAAAAAATAGTTATTCCTGAAAACATATAAAAAAGAAACATTATATAGATAGAGCATATAGTACATATGTATTTAGGAATTTATGGAGATATATACATGTATGTATATAATGAAAATTAAAGAAAAAGAAAGCCATGAATCTGAAAAAAAAAGTAGCAATAAAATGTTTATGGAAGGTTTTGAATAGTGAGTGTCAAAAGGGAAATGACTTAGTTATATAATAATTTCAGAAAAATAAAAAAATTATTTAAAAATTATGTTCCCATGAAAAAGATTTGAAAACCTATAAGCAATGGCTTGTTATTAGTATATAATGCATAAAACTTTATGATGGAGTAATTTCACTGGCCAAGGTGAGATGGATATTTAATCTATATATTTAGGCATTTTGGTACATAGGAATAGATATTTACATGTTTGTACAACTTGAGTTACACTCAAAAGAACTCTCACAATGCCTGAAGTGAAGCTCATCTTTCCATAGTCTGTGACAAAATTCAGTCAAAAGAAAATTAAATAATTTGGAAAGTCCCATGACTCCCCTTGTAGGAAAGATAGAATTACATATGGTGTCTGATCTTTACAAGATATTTTGGAGCTGCGGTGCTGTGGGAGACTGCCTTCAAGCACTTTTTCTTTTTGTTCTCTCTGGTGGTTATTGAAAATTCAGTTCTGATGGTGCTAATGTGTTAAGATATGATCACAAGCATACTGTGAACAAGTGTCTACCCACCATTCTCATCCTCATTTTCAAAGGACTTCACCTAAATATGTGGTTTGTTGATGACTAAGAAGTAGCAAACCATTTGTCACAGTTCTGATGGAAGAATAGAACTATTCAACTAACTCAACCTTTGTTGTAAAGTACTTGAGCTTTGGCTAAGATCTATAATATTTCATGGGAATAGCAATACAACTACAAAAAAACATAAAGGAAAAATAGGTCAAGAGCCCAACATTTGTAAGTCTTACAATTTAAAGAGGAAATTAAAATCTGCAGATTTTATCCTTGAATCCCATAGATGTCCCTATAAGAATAAAACCAGTAGATGTAGCCAACTTTATGTTTGTTCTTGGAAGATGGAAGTGAGGGAAATCTTAATGAGCCTTTATGATCGGTGATGTTGGCAAGAGGTGAGTAGCAAAGAACGTGAGTGTGGAGTTGTTCCTTCGGCCAGAAATCCCGTGTGTGAGAGCTAATGCTGAAGGGGCTACTTTATTTACTCTTGATAGTTAATTAGGAAAGCAGGTAAAGCTTGTCCAAAAGATGCAAGACTAATTTTTTCTAGTCAATAATAGGACTGTGGATCACAACACATAAGTATGACTCTTTAAGAAACTTCTGCACATTTCTGGATCAAATTTCAGAAGAGATCAGAATTCCCAACATTCCTGTGAAATGTCAAACTCAACCTTAGTCATCAGCCTCCTGCAGGAACTCTGCATACCTAACGTGGCAAGAATGGGATCCATCAGGGCCTCTTGTACCTGACTGGACGAATTCAGAAGGGCAGAAGAGCCTTTTGGTGAAGAGGACATGATGTAGTTTAAAATGTCTTTACTCATTAAAGCTAACTTAAGAATAGCTGTGTGAATTAGAGAGTAGAGTGAATAATTGAACAATCTGTTGAAAATTTCATCCCAGGGTGGCTCTATCCCTGGAGGAGAAAGGGAGACTGGTGACAACTTGCTCCTTAGCAAGCAGGTTCACAAACTTACTGAAGCTGTATATTTTAAAAATGTGTTTTATCTCATTAATGTAAACTCTAAGTAAAGAACGCATGCAGTGACTTTCCTGTGAGCATTTCATTTGCAAATGCCCAAATGGTAGTCACTTTTTTGAATATTATCTGTTTAGTGTTTGCTGATCAAATCAACTCATCTCCTTAGAGAGAAATTATAACATTCTCCAGATAGAACATGTTCTCTTCTATGTTGTAAGGCAACTTTTGTTCCTCCAAAGTTTATCAGTTAGAATCCTAAGCCTTTTGTTTCTCAGAATGTGATTGCATTGGAAAATTAGACCTATAAAGACATTATTGAGTCATTAGGTTTGGCCTTATTCCAATCTGGCTGAAGCAGAGAGCCAGGAGACATGCTCTTCCAGACAGAGCTTTGTGTGAAGAACCAAAGAGAAGCCAATGATACAAAAGCTAAAAATGGAGGCCACAAAACATACCATCCCTGCCTATGTCTCATTCTTACACCTCTAACCTGTGTAGTTCTTAAAAAGTTACTTACTGTTTTAACCAAACAGTCTATAGGATTTGTTTTCTTCCATCCAATTATTGAAGAGCTATATCATTACCTTCCAATTCACCCAATGAATACTGATCAAGCTGTATGGCTTCAATATGAACCTATCTGTAAGTGGTAAGATTAAATGATGAAGTCATAAACACAGAGGATTAGGGCTCTCTGAAGGCACACACACACACATACACACACATACACACACACACACACACACACACACACACACAAACACCACAGACAATACAATCTCAGAGGTAGAAGGATGACTCACTGGTTAAAGTGATTGCTACACAGGATTGAAGACCGTAGAACTCACACACGGTTAGATCCTCAGAACTCATGCAAAATGCTAGGTGGACATGGAAGATCAGTTATCATTCCACACTGAAAAAAGACAAAGACTCATCAAATGAGGTTGGCTAAGAAAACTAGCTGTATCAGTAATCTCTGTGTTTGACGAAGAAACCATGTCTCAATGAATAAGGTAGAAGGGTGATATAGGATAACTCCTGACACCAACGTCATGATTCCACATGAGCAAGCACACATTTGTGTTACCATGTGTGCATCCATGCATATGCACACACACACACACATACACACACACACACACACACACACACATGCATAAACACATGTGCATATACACACCAGAGAAAGACAGAGACAAAAACAGAGACTGAGATAGAAAATAAAGTAAAAGACAAAACATGCTTTCCATCTCTATGCGAGAGATGCCATAGCAAGGGTACAGGAGGATGGAGTAACTGAGACAACAGAAGAATTTTGAAAACAATACTTCCATAGTTGATATTATTCTGATTCTCCCTTTTTTCATTTTACTTTATAGACAGAGTCTTACTAATGTGATGTGTAGACCTGTCCGATCTCAAATGTGTGGTAATTCTCTTACTAGCAAGTACTAGAATTAAAAAGTGCACTATCATAGCTGACATATTCTGATATCACGTGATATAAAGTTTGGTTGTATAAGCCTCCAATTTATAAAACTGTAATAATCATTGTGATGTTGGAGATTGAACCAGAAGGCTAACCATATGCTAAGATGTATAGGGAACTGCATCCTCAGCTATGAGCATTATCATGGCATTATAGAAGAATAGTGCACAGATTAAAAAATAGCCAACACCACATATGTAAAGATTACTCTTCCAAACCCAGTTCTAATCCTCTGCCAAAGATAATTACACAAGTATGGAAATTATACAAGTAGATTGAAGAGATTTTTATAGTATAGGGGAAACTAAACAAATAATCAATCATTATTTTTCAAGCAATCATATATTACTTTTGGCATTGACTTATTACCATTTTGGCTATAATGTCCTTACCTTCATGACTTTTAAGTTACCCTTGAAATGTATTACTATATTATATATGTTTAGTTTTATTTCACATTTATAATTTATAATTGTTACTAATACTAATCTATATTGGAATATGTTCTTTTTTAATGGACATTTCAAAGTGCTTACATAAGTTCCTTATTCCTTTTACTGTTCCCTTTCACTTGATAGGCAGTTATGCAACATGCAATTTACCTGTATGCTGATTCATAAAAGTGCCTCCTAGAATTTCAGTATTGACAATGGGATAGTCTCTGTTGGTAAGGTACTAAAAGATGGTTAAAGCCTGTGAGCTCCTTCCTTGCCAGTGAGCTTAATGCTCTGATAAATGAGCTTCCTACATGAATCTGCTAGTTTCTCTCTTACCCTTCTACCATTTTCCATGTGAAGATGATGCCTAATCAGTCATCACAACCCCTGTCTTGGATTTCCTAGCCTCCGACACACAAAAAAAACCATTATATTATTATTTATAAATTATAAATCATCAGCTATTTTGTATAAAACAGAAACTATGGAAACATTAATATGTGGTGGTTAACAAAGTTACACAAGGTATAAAATATACATGATATATGAATAATATTTATCGTGTTGGCATGGGAGTTAGAAAGAAGATAAATGTTAAGGACTTTAGTAATGATCATTAAATTGATAGGTCTTTTGACATTGTCTTTTTTAGTTATGGATTATGCAATATAAATTTAAAATAGTTACATTAAAGAAGAACATGATCATATAAAGATACAGACTTAAAGCACAGGACTGAGCATTCTGAAAAAGTTCAATATCATACCCTCAGCAGCTCAGTTCAACTCCCTGATGCTTATCTTCACTGGCATTTTTTGCCTGACTGAATACAGAAGCATCTTCTTTCAACCACCACCAGCCCTGCCCTACAAAGTGAGCATTACAAAGCACAAGAGGCATCAAGAATAAAAGGTTGTATCTGACTATTGGTAGAAACTTGCCTTTTAGATAAGCATAAGAAAGCAGAAATAACTAACAATATTGTACCAGCAACTAGTTATGAAAGGAGACGGTGTGCTAATTGAGCTCCAAAGACACTTTCTGTATTTCAAAGGATCAAAACTCTCATGGTGCCAAATCATTGATCACAGCAGTAAGGGTCTGGCTCTGTTTACCAGCATCTTGTTGTAAAGTCAAAGATTAGCACATGCTCAGAGATATGTTATAGTCCAAACTGTACACAGACATGATTGAAGAAAAGTGTTGAGTATTGATGGCATGCGAAGCATTCAGGAATGTTAGAGAAAACCTGTGCATCCCCACACTTGAGATAAATGAAAGAGGGAGAATTACATGTACAAGATGTTCCCTTTATAGAGAATAAATCTAAGCACAGCCTGGAGTATGCAAGACCTTGTTTCAAAATAAATAAATAAAGGAGAAACAACATATGTTGGTATTCATTAGACTCAAGCTCTTTGGCCTTTAGTGGGCTACTATACTGACATTGCCTCAGGAAGAAGACAATAGATTAGGACATCATTCATCAGAAGGCCCATTAACGCCTGAGACCTGTAAGAAGACAGAGGTTTACCAACTTGTTCTCAAATGCATTTGTAATTTTTAAAAACATGGTAAATAGAACAGAATTCTGTCCAAAATTCATACTCTCTAACACTAGCGACTGGTACTCATTATGAGATTAAATGCTCTAGTAACAAAAATAATTTACAAAGAATTTAGGTACAACATAAGTCTCACACTAACAGTGAGAATTCTACATACATAATAAAACTAAACTGAGGGTACTGGAGAAATGACTCGGTGGTTAAGAACACCTGCTGCTCCTCCAGAAGATCTGAGTTCACTTCTAAGAACCTGTGCTAAGCAGATGACAACCACCTGCAATTCCAACTCCAAGGGGTCTCACACCTTCTTCACTCTTATGCAGGTAACTGCACTCATGTAGCACACACAAAGAGACACATATACATAATTAAAAATAAAATAAATATTTTAAAGTAAATAAATAAATCTTAGCTGTTATGGACAATTTGACAAGGAAATACAAAATTGAATTGTGCATTACGGAAGGAGCTCAAGAATCATGGGAAATGAAACTTTTAAATTATGATAGCAAAAGAGCAAGAAGACTATAAATGGAAAGCTTGATCCACGTTATTCTTCATAACGGAGAAGGTCAAAGACATAGGCAGGTGAAAGTAGAAATTGAAAGGCCCAGCCCTACACTTAAAAATAGTGACTTCTTTCAAAGATCTAGGAATTTTCTATTGAAAGTTCTTCTAGGGACCCAGATGAAGCAAGTCCACAGGCAAGCCTTTAATGACTCCTAATGACATTCTACTATGCACAAAGATAAGTGCCTTGCTCAGCCATATTCAAAAGCTTCCTTCTGAAGTAGATGAAAGCAAATACAGAGCACCTTAACTGGACAATGCAGAGAATGACTTTGGAACACTCAACCTTAAAAAGGATGACTCAATCAAATCCCTCCTCTCAAGGCTTAGGAATCTATACAGAAGAGGGTGAAGAAAAGTCATTAGAAATAGAAATAATGCATGGTTCTGAGGATATGATGCACATCTGGAACTCACAAAGATTATAGCAGCATACACAGGGCCTGCACAAGTTCAAGCCAGATGGGGTCTCAGTGCTGAAAGCAGAAAGAAGATACAAGCTCCCATTCTTAACCAAGATGCTATCTCCAGTAGACAATCACTTGCAAAGGAATATTTGTTTTCTCCAATAGAGTTTCACTGTATATATTAATCATCCTTAAGGGTAGGCTCCATGCACAGTAGAAGCCAAACACAAAATGAATTCAGTGGCATTATTGCAGACACTTAGTCTCACATTGATGATGCACTCTTCCTGAACTGGATATCAGCAGTTCATCCTCTGTCAGCATCTGTGCTCTCTGTCTGAATTTGAGGCAAAAACACTGAAGCCTGAGTGCTAGTCTTACATGGTGAAAGTTCATCAAAAACAAGGAGAAAAAATTCTAAGAATCCAGTGCTAGAGGTGTTATATGCATGGTTCGTGGATTTTATCATGGAAACATGAATTATATTTTAGAGGCCATAATATTAACAACTTCTAAGCTACTTAAATATATAAATAATAATATATAATGCTCTGGAGTAATATCTTAAAAATGCAAATTTCTGTTCTAAAATAAAAATGTCAGAATTTCCCATGTGCAGAATATGACTAGTTGGGGGCAGAAGGCCTGATTTTGTTTGCCCATGTGCCTTCTATTTCTATAATGCTTTGTTCACCACAGACATATAACAAAGGCACGCTTTGATTTTCGGAAAAACATCACACATCTATGAAAACAAAGTCCCTCTGGTATATTCTGCCAAAAGTAAGATAAGATCACATCACATCATAAACAAAATAATTTAGTGCTACTATAGATAGGGAACCATTGACTGAGAGGTCAAATCTTAAATTTGAATGTCTAGAATAAATAAATCCAAACAGATTTCTCAGAAGGCTTGTGGAAAACAAAACAGAGAGAAAACAGTGACAAGGGAACAGAGGTTAGAATGAATAAAAGTGAGGTGAAGTTTTATGATAATTTTGTAGTCACAGAGTCATCAAATTTCAGGTTTGGCAAGAACCCCAAAGGTCGCTGCTGCCAATCACATATCTGATGCTTGAAAACCCTAATTTTGTCTCCCCTCCAGCGAGATGACTCAGTGTCTGCAGCCTCCCTCCTTTCCTCTGTGGAAAGCTCTGCCTGAAAAATGCTCCCTTCCACACAGCACTTTGTTTCAGCCCCATGACATTCTCCTTTAGCTTTGATTTTCCTCACAGAAAAAAGGACTTAAGTCTCAACTCTTCTGTGTGTAAGCAAATTTATATATTTTAATTTAATTGCTACACACAGATATGTAAATACACACACACCTTAACACATAAACACGTATGCACACATATACAAACAGGTACCCACACGAGTAGAAACATGCACACACACACACGTACATACCATACACTCACATGCACATATACATACACATACATACACACACACACACGCACATATATACATACATATGTATGTATATATTCATGTACACATTTAAATATACGCACATTCATATGCACACAGATGCAAACACAGATTCACACGCACACACACACACACACACACACACACACACACACACACACATCACTAACCTCCACAAACTCCTCTATTTGAAAATGAGAGCTTAATTTTTCTCAAAAAATTTTTAAGCAAGATGTGCAGGTGTCTATGGAGGGCAGGGATGTGACGTGGCTCTAAATTTGGAAATAATGATGGCTGTGTGTCATCTAATCTAGGTGCTGAGAACAGACTCAGGTACTGTATAGGAGCAGTCGGTCTTCTTAACCTCCCTATCTACTCCAATGCTGTGCTCTTCCATCACAATTCCCGTCCTCTAAAATGACTTTGTCTATTCTTTCTTAAAATGTGGAGCTGTATTTGGATAAACAGAATGGTATGTTGATTTTTTTTATTTACTTATTTTTTGATACTTTATTTACATTTCCAATGTTTCCCCCTTTCCAGGTCTCCTGTTTGGAAACCTCCTATCCCCTCACCCTCCCTGCCTCTATGAGGGTATTCCACCTCCCACCCAACCACCCACCTACTCCTGTCTTCCCTCTTTGGCATTCCCCTTTACTGGGGCCTCTCCTCCCCATGATGGCCAACAAGGCCCTCCTCTGCCACATATGTGGTGCGAATCATGGGTGCCTCCATCTGTATTCTTTGGTTGGTGGTCCAGCCTCCAGGAGGACCGGGAGAGGGGTGTCAGGCCAGTTGACACTGTTGCTCTCTCCATGAGACTGCAAACTCCCTCAGCTCCTTCAGTCCCTTCTCCAACTCCTCCATCTGGGACCTCACTCTCAGTCCAGCAGTTACTGTAAAGTGAAACTTGGGTATTCCGAACATTTGAGCTAATATCCACTTATCAGTGAGTACATACCATGTTCGTTCTTTTGTGACTGAGTTACCTCGCTCAGGATGATATTTTCAAGTTCCATCCATTTACCTGCAAATTTCATTAAGTCATTGTTTTTAATAGCT
>CM052715.1:14742818-14764235 GCA_028551405.1 Uromys caudimaculatus | reverse complement strand
TGGTTGCCATTTTGTCCTATTGACAGTGTCCTTTGCCTTACAGAAGCTTTGCAATTTCATGAAGTCCCATTTCTCGATTCTTGATCTTAGAGCATAAGCCATTGGTGTTCTGTTCAGGAACTTTTCCCCTGTACCCAGGTGTTCGAGCCTTTTCCCCACTATCTCTTCTATTAGATTCAGTGCATCTGGCTTTATGTGGAGGTATGTTGATTTTTTAAAGGAAGAAATAAACCTAGTCCTGATTCCTAAAACTTTTAATGAAGTTTATTCCCTAACACCAGCTAAGATCTGTTAGTCTCTTTTATGCTATTCAACCATGGAGTCAAGTTAAAATACAACTTCTAGTTTTTCAGCAAGGCAAAATGCTTACAAAATGATGTTACACAGCTCAACTAAGCTATCAGTCTGTATGCTCTCTATAAGTCCTTGTATAAGAACACAAAAGTATATCCCTTCTTCATATTAGTCCACTTATCAGAATTCGTTTGAGTTTATAACCAGTTAAATTACTGAAATAATAAAACAAGTAACTAATTTTTCCTAGTATTTTCCTCCATATATTTCCAGAGATTAGATTAACACACATGGGGTGTGTCATATTAATCATTTAACAGGTAAAAAACTAGAAACATAATAATACTTTGCTTTTGAGTCCTTCAACTATGAGAGTGTGTGTATGTTTGTGCATGCATGCCCATTTTCCTGTGAAAGTCAGAAGACAAACTCAGATGTCAACATTAAGTGTTGCTCACTTAAATTTTGAAAAAAGGTCTCTCCTCTGAAATTTGCCAAGAAGTTTCAGTGGCTAGTCAACCTGTCCCCACATCCTAGGGCCAGGATTACAAGTGCACAATTGCACTCCATCATTTTTGAATTTTATGTGAGTTCTGGGAATTTAACTCAGGTGAACTGTTTTTAAGGCAGTGCTTAATCTGACTGAGCTATCTCTCAAACCCTCTGCAGTGACTTATGGTGCTAAATTGTATCACATCAAGATTACTGTATGAAAACTTACTAAATGTTTCCATATGATGTCCACAAGTCATTGAAATTTTATCTTTTATTCTTCAAAGTCCTTCAAAGAGCTCTGGAGATCACATCTGAAACTTCACCTAAAAGCTCTAGAATTAACTCAGAACCATCCGTTTGTATGGAAAAATAAAGAATCAGTAGAAATTGGAGAGTTCTGCTTTGCTTTCAGTCTTTGTCCATGAGGTTCCCCCAAACAAGAAGAATCAGAAGACTGCTTAAATCTGATTTGATGCATGTGAGCCTATGCCAACACTGTACATAACCTGAGTCTTTAATTGAATTTTTATAATGCAAAATACTGGCCTAGTTAGCCCCTAGAAGTTTCACAGATTCAAAGCCTACTGTATTAGTCAGGGTTCTCTAGGGTCATAGAACTTATGGGTAGTCTCAATATAGTAAGGGAATTTGCTGATGACTTACAGTCTGTAGTCCAACTCCCCAACAATGGTCAACAGCAGTCGTGAATGAAAGTCCAAGGATCTAGCAGTTGCTCAGTCCCACAAGACATGCAGGTGAAGAAGAGTGAATCTTCTGTCTTCCAATGTCCTTATGTAGGTCTCCAGCAGAAGGTGTGTCCCAGATTAAAGGTGTGTTCCACCAGGCCTGAATCTGGGACTTGCTTTGCCCAGGCTGACCTTGAACTCAGAGATCTCCTTGCCTCAATCTCCTGGAATTAAGGGTGTGTACCACTTTGCCTGGGCCTAAGCTTTTCATGGCCACTATGCCCCAAGATCTCCATGCCAAGATCCAGGTCAGAAACTTGTATCTTCCAACTTCAAGATCTGGGTCACAGGTGAGCCTTCTAATTCTGGATTGTAGTTCACTCCATAAATAGTCAAGTTGACAATCAGGACTAGCCACTACACCTACCAGAAGAAAATTAGACTATGCCATTAGATGAATGATCATATAATATATCCAGAAGAGTTTATATTTTCTTCTTATACCTAGCTTAGTCCAAAGTTGGCTTAAAGTAACTAAGAAAAGGGAAACACTGCCAATTTTCCCAAAACTACTTGGTCATTTGAAAATAGATAATTTAGAAAGTTATCATAGTCAAACTTTCAAAGTTATGTGACTGCAACACATATTCCATATTCTATCTATCTATCTATCTATCTATCTATCTATCTATCTATCTATCTATCTATCTATCTATCTCTATCTATCTATCTATCTATCTATCTATCTATCTATCTATCATCTATCTATCTATCTATCTATCTATCTATCTATCTATTTGTCTGTCTTTAGGACTGGGCAGACTTTTCCAACTGGACAATTACCTGCACATTATATGAGAAGTTCCAGGAATGCACCGTTTGTAAGCTGCCACCTGCACTGGAGCGAGTGTTTGGTTACTTGCATTTGACTTACCTTAACTTTTCTCCTATGCACCTGTAAGTATTGCAACAAATTCACCAATTCAATAAGATGTTCTTGGGTGGTATCATTTTATTGCTCTGTCATTGTTGCCGTAAAAGCGTGAATAGATAATTGTTCGTGTTTCCCCGAAAAAGGTACATAGCATGTGTTAACGAGAACCTATTTGGATTCCTCCTAGAGGAATAACCAGAGGGATGGTGACTATTTATCAAAGTCTTAAGATGTCTCGTTCTGTGCAAAACCAAGAAAGACATAGGAACATTTTATGCTAATTATCTGAGACTGTGATACTCCAAATTAATTTGCTGAAGGAAGAAAGCAGAACCCCTTGCAGCCACTGCAGTTTACTTCTTCCTTGGGTGCTCTGGTGTGTGCATTCATGTCAATAAATTCATCCTTATGGTGTCTTTCTTACTTCACTCTAGCACCCTCTGAATCTTTCTCCCAGTCTTTTTATAATGATACAACTTAGCAAAAACTTGGCTTTATTTTCAGATTAAGCTGACTTCTGTCAAATTTGCCTCTCTAATTGCTAACATGGGCCACGATGGGATATGTCTCTCCTTGTGTCTCTGCAGCAGTGGAAGACTGATATAGACCTAAAGGGAACATCCTAAGAGAGGAATTGAGATGTAGGACATTGCATCAAAGAAGAGGCAATAGCTGAATCAGAGACCATGTTTTTATAATGCACCTGTGTGTCTGTGTAATGTGTGTGTGTGTGTGTGTGTGTGTGTGTGTGTGTGTGTGTGTGTGTGTGTGTGTGTGTGTATGTTTTGGGGGTGATGAAAGATCTATGCAAATATAATCTGCCTTTAATATTTAAAAATAAATTGGTTTTTAATCAATTTATTAATCTTTACGTAAGATATCTGACAAGAATATGAGCTCAAATTATACTCTAAATTCAGCAAACCAAAACATATTTTACATTTTAGTTTTCAGCATGTTGACCAAGAATTCAACAATGGTGTCAGGGAAAATAAGTTTCCATTCAATACTGTTTTAGAATAAAACCAGCTTATTTTGTGTTTTCAATCTGTTTTTCTTTTTCTTTTTTTTAAATAAAAACTTAATATAAATATTCAAGCTCTTCAACAAAGCCTGCTGAGATTATAAATTGAGATTACATTCGACAAACAAATCAGTTTGAAAAGAATTGGCATATTGGCATGCTCTTCTCTGAAATGGTGAAAATAGTTATCTCTATATTTATTTGTCTTGGATTCTCTCTTTAATGTTTTATAGCTTTCATCGAATATTGGGTTATTTTGCTAAATTCATCATTAACTAGGGTTAAATTTGATGCTACCAGAAAGTGTTGCTCTTTTGCTTTACACATGTATGCATGTGGCTTGCCTCCTGCAGTCTGGATAAACTAGCTTATTAGTTCTTAGTAGCATTTTGTATGTGGTTGGGGATTATGTGAACAATGAACATGTCTGCAGATAGAGATAATTTTATTTCTTTTCCCAAACAAAGGCATCATTTGTGTATTATTCTTCTGCCCTACTTGCCAAGGTCTGTAGCATTTGAATTTTAGTTGTGTTCTTTTTTCTCATTCTTAGGAGAGAAGTAGTTTTCAATATTATATGTAATACTGCCTGAAGACTTCAAGTATTTTTTAGCTAAATTCCTGGTTCACTAATATTTCTCTATTTTCAAGACTGTCCCATGGATTGTAATTTTCTTCTGCATGTATTGAGACGACCTTACAATTTTCCCTTTGTATTCTATTGGCATGGACAACTGTGATACTAAGTTACATTTTTAGTAATTAGACTTTGCATTTGCATATTTAAAAAGAGCCTAATTGTGACTTTTGAGTACTATTTAGTTATCTTGTTTTAGGATTTTGAGTTTTTGTTTACAAGTTTTTCTTTTGGTACATTTGGACCACAGACTTAATGAGTTGAGAAGTTCTCACTTTAATGGCTTTTAGAAGTTGGCGTGAAATTGATTTTATCATTGCCCTAAAAGTTTTATATAATTTCTCATTTTTTATTCTTTTTTTCGATTGCTGCTTAATTTTATTTTTCAATTTTTTTATTGTAAAAATAATTTTTTCATTTTTTTAAATTTGCATTTCAAATGTTTTCCCCTTTCCATGTCTCCCCTTTGGAAACCCCCTATCCCATCCCTCCTCCCCTTGCCTCTATGAGGGTGCTCCCCCACCCACCCAATCATTCCCGTCTTCCCTCCCTGGCATTCCCCTATACTGGAGCATCTAACACCCTCAGACCCAAGGGCCTCTCCTCCCACTAATGGCCAGCAGGGTTCTTTTCTGCCACATATGTGGCCAGCACCATGGGTCCCTCCATATGCATTCTTTGGTTGGTGGTCCAGTCTCTGGGAGCACGGAGGGCCTGAACAGTTGACACTGTTGCTCCCTCCCCATGGGGCGCAAACTCCCTCAGCTCCTTTGATCGGTCCCTTCTCCAACTCCTCCCTCTGGGACCCCATGCTCAGTCCAACAGTTGCTGTGAATTGAATCATGGATGCTCCAAACTTTTGAGCTTCATTTTTTATTCTTTAATCCTTTTTACAGTCCAGTCTTTATCCTCCACTGAGATTGCCCTGACCACTCCCCATCCCGTACCTCCTCCCCCTGTATCCAAGAGGATGTCCCCACCCCTACCCTACCTCACCAGACCTCCCCACTTCCTGGAACCTCAAGTCTCAAGGGTTAAGTACATCTTCTCTCACTGAGGCCAGACCAGGCAGTCCTATGTTGTATATGTGTCTGGGGCCTCATATCAGCTGGTGTATGCTGCCTGATTGGTGTCTGAGTGTCTGAGAGAGCTCGGAAGTTCAGGTCAATTGAGACTGCTGGTCTTCCAATGGGGATGCCCTACTCCTCAGCTTCTTCTAGCTTTTCCCCAATTTAACCACAGGGGTCCTCAGTTTCTGTCCATTGGTTGGGTGCTAGTGTCTGCATCTGACTCTTACAGCTGCTTGTTAGGCCCCTTAGAGGGCAGCCCTGCCAGACTCCTGTCTGCAAGCACACTCCAGCATCAGTAACAGTGTCAGGCCCTTGGGCCTCCCCTTGAGCTGGATCCAAATTGAGACTATCACTGGACCTCCTTTCTTTCATACTCTTTTCTATTTTTGTCCCTGCATTTCCTTCAAACAGGAACAATTCTGGGTCAGAGCTTTTGACTGTGGGATGGCAATCCCATCTCTACTTGATGTCCTATCCCTCCACTGGAGGTGGACTCTACAAGTTCCCCTTCCACACTGTAGAGTACTTCATCCAAGGTCCCTCCATTTAAGTCCTGAGATTCTCTCACCTCCCATGTCTCCAGTACATTCTAGAGAGTTCTCCCACATCCTATATCCTGAGGATGCCTGTTTCCATTCTTTCTGCTGGCCCTCAGAGCTTCAGTCCTTTTCCTCCTAATAATTGATCATGTTCCTCCCTTCCCCACCCAGTTCTCTCTCCCTCCCAGGTCCCTCCTTTCCTCTGCTCCCCATGATTGCTTTTTTCTTCCTCCCAAGTGAGATTGAGGCATCCTCACTTGTCCCTTTGGCTTGTTAACCTTTTTGAATTCTATGGATTGTGTCCTGGGTATTCTGTACTTTTGGCTAATATTGGCTTATTAGTGAGTACACAGCATGCATGTCTTTTTTGTTCTGAGTTACCTCACTCAATATCATATTTTCTAGTCCCATCCCTTTGCCTACAAAACTCAGGATGACTTTGTTCTTAATATCTGAGTAGTATTCCATTGTGTAAATGGACCACATTTTCTGTATCCATTCTTCTGTTTTGGGACATGTGGGTTGTTTCTAGCTTCTGGCTATGACAAACAAGGCCACTATGAACATAGTAGAACACTATTTTGGATATTAAGAACTCTATCAGATGAGGGATTAATGAAGATTTTTTTCCCAGTCTGTAGGTTGCTGGTTTGTCCTACTGACTATGTCCTTTGCCTTATAGAAGCTTTCCAGTTTCTTGAGGTTCCATTTATCAATTCTTGATCTTAGAGCCTGAGCCATTGGAGTTCTGTTTAGAAATTTCTGCCTGTGCCAATGAGTTTTTTGACTGTTTCCAACTTTCTCTTCTTCTAAATTCAGTGTATCTGGTTTTATGTTGAAGTTTTGATCTGCTTGAACTTGAACTTTGTGGAATGTAACAAATATGTATCTATTTTCATTTTTTTACATACAGACTACCAGTTAAACCAGCACCATTTATTGAAGATGCTTTCCTTTTTCCACTGTATATTTTTTGATTCTTTGTCAAAGATCAAGTGTGTGTAAGTGTGTAGATGTATTTCTGGGTCTTCAATTCTATTCAGTTGATCAACCTGTCTGTCTCTGTACCGATGCCATGCAATTTCGATCACTATTGCTCTATAGTATAGCTTGAGCTCAGGGGTGGTAATTTCCCCAGTTCTTTTATTGTTAGGAATTGTTTTCACTATTTGGGTTTGTTGTTGTTGTTGTTTTGCTTTGTTTTGGTTTTTTTTTTTTTTTTTTTTTTTTTTTTTTTTTTTTGGTTTTTCCAAAAAATGAATTTGAGAATTGCTCTTTCCCTGGCTTTGAAGAATTGTGTTGTGATTTTGATGGGGATTCCATTGAATCTGTAGATTGCTTTTGGTAGAATGGCCATTTTTACTATGTTAACCCTACCAATCCATGAGCATGGGAGATCTTTCTATTTTCTGAAGTCACTGATTTCTTTCTTGAGAGAACTGAACTTCTTGTTATACAAATCTTTCACTTGTTTGGTTACAGGTACCCCAAGATATTTCATATTATTTGTGACTATTGTGAAGTGAGTTGTTTCTCTAATTTCTTTCTCAGCCTGTTTATCATTTGTATAAAGAAAGGCTATTGAGTGATTTAAGTTAATTTTATATCCAGCCACTTTGTTGAAGTTGTTTATCAGCTGTAGACATTCTCTGGTAGAATTTTTGGGGTTGCTTATGTATACAAATTATCATTTCATCTGTAAATAGGGTTATCGTGACTTCTTTGAAAATTCATAGCCCCTTGATCTCCTTTTGTTGACTTATTACTCTAGCTAGAACTTCGAGTACTATATTGAATATATATGGGAATAGTGAAAATCCTTGTCTTCTCCTTGATTTTAGTGGGGTTGCTTCAAGTATCTCCACACTTAATTTGATATTGACTGCTGGTTTGCTGTATATTGCTTGTATTGGGTTTAGGTATGGGCCTTGAATTCCTGATCTCTCCAATACTTATAACATGAACGGGTGTAGTATTTTTGTCAAATGCTTTTTCAGCATCTAATGAAATGATCATGTAATTTTTTTCTTTGAGTTTGTTTATATAGTGGATTATGTTAAATGATTTTCTTTTTTTTTTTTTTTCACGTTCCACCTCCTTTATTTCTTTTCTTTTTTTTTCTTTTTTTTCTTTTTTCATTTTTTTCTTTTTTGATACTTTATTTACATTTCCAATGTTTCCACCTTTCTAGGTCTCCTCTTTGGAAACCACCTATCCCCTCCCCCTCCCCCACCTCTATGAGGGAATTCCATCTCCTACCCACCCACCCACCCACTCCTGTATTCCTACCTTGACATTCCCCTTTACCGGGGCCTCTCTTCCCCCTGATGGCCAACAAGGCCTTCCTCTGCCACATATGTGGTCTGAACCATGGGTCCCTCGATGTGTATTCTTTGGTTGGTGGTCCAACCTCTAGGAGGACTGGGAAGGGGGGCTGTTAGGCCAGTTGACACTGTTGCTCCCTCCATGAGGCTGCAGACTCCCTCAGCTCCTTCAGTCCCTTTTCCAACTCCTCCATCTGGGACCTCACTCTCAGTCCAGCAGTTACTGTAAAGTGAAACTTGGGTATTCTGAAC
This sequence comes from Uromys caudimaculatus, assembly GCA_028551405.1. Lineage (NCBI taxonomy): Eukaryota > Metazoa > Chordata > Mammalia > Rodentia > Muridae > Uromys > Uromys caudimaculatus. Next base: position 14,755,980 of record CM052715.1, on the reverse strand, counting down.
GTTTCAGCTAATATCCACTTATCAGTGAGTACATACCATGTTCATTCTTTTGTGGCTGAGATACCTCACTCAGGATGATATTTTCAAGTTCCATCCATTTGCCTGCAAATTTCATTAAGTCATTGTTTTTAATAGCTGAGTAGTATTCCATTGTGTAAATGTACCACATTTTCTGTATCCATCCTCTGATGAGGGACATCTGGGTTGTTTCCAGCTTCTGGCTATTATAAATATGGCTGCTATGAATATAGTGGAGCATGTGTCCTTATTACATGTTGAAACATCTTCTGAGTATATGCCCAGGAGTGGTATAGCTGGGTCCTCAGGTAGCATTATGTCCATTTTTCTGAGGGTTCGCCAAGCTGATTTCCAGAGTGGTTCTACCAGCTTGCAATCCCATCAACAGTGGAGGAGTGTTCGTCTTTCTCCACATCTTCGCCAGCATCTGCTGTCACCTGAGTTTTTGATCTTAGCCATTCTGACAGGTGTGAGGTGGAATCTCAGAGTTGTTTTTATTTACATTTCCCTGATGACTAAGGATGTTGAACATTTCTTTAGGAGCTTCTCAGCCCTGTGAATCTCCTCACAAATGGTGCTGGTTCAACTGGCAGTCTACATGCAGAAGAATGCAAATTGATTCACTCCTATCTCCCTGTACAAAGCTCAAGTCCAAGTCGATCAAGGACCTCCACATAAAACCAGATACACCGAATCTAATAGAAGAGAAAGTGGGGAAAAGCCTCGAACACATGGGTACAGGGGGAAAGTTCCTGAACAGAACACCAATGACTTATGCTCTAAGACCAAGAATCGACAAATGGGACCTCATGAAATTGCAAAGCTTCTGTAAGGCAAAGGACACTGTCAATAGGACAAAACAGCATCCACCAATTGGGAAAAGATCTTTACCAATCCTAAGTCTGATAGAGGGCTATTATCCAACATATACAATGATTTTCATATATTGAACCAACTTTGTATCCCTGGCATGAAGCCTACTTCATTGTGGTGAATGATGGGTATATTTGTGCATTCTTGTGAGTGTGAGGGTGCAAGAATATATGTTTGTATGTGTGTAGACATGTGTGTGTGTGTGTGTGTGTGTGTGTGTGTGTGTGTGTGTGTGTGTTGTGCACATATAGATAATGGCACCACAAGTTTCATCCTCAAAATATCATTTATCTCCACTGAGACATTATTTGATTGGCCTGGAGCTCAAGGGTTACACAAGACTGAATAGACAGTGAGCTATGACAATGCTCCTGCCTCAGCCTACTTAGCACTGGAATTCAAATGTTTGCTAATACATCACGTAGTTTGTGTGTGTTTAGGGGACTAAAGTTGACCTCTTATGTTTGCCAGGAATGTCCTTCATCAGCTAAGCAACCCGTTCTGAATTTCATAATTATTATAGGAATGCAAAGGTCATTTAATCTTGAAGGCAATTTAGTTTACTTTTATGCTAAGAAATCTATTTTACTCAAGTTGCCAAATTCATTATCATAAAATGTATCCCTTCTTTCCAAGGGATATGAATCTGTGCTAAAAATCCCTTACATGACACTGATGTTCGACCTTTAAAAATATTACTGATATTACTGTAGAAAAGTTTGCCAAATTGCTGATTTTTTTGTAAAAACAAATAATATTTGGTATTCATTTATTCCTCCCATCTTTATTGAACATTTTTCCTATTTATTGATTGAATGTTACTAGTTTTTATCTCCTTTTACTTTGGTTTTGGCTCTTTCTTAATGTGAAAATTTATTTGATCTGTGGCTTATATTAAAGTAATAAGCATTTAGTGGACCATAAAGTAATACTTTATTTCAACTGTGATTTTATTTATGAGTATTTTACTGTATTTATAAAGTTCCAGACTTTCATCAGGAAAAGTTATAAAAGTCTTTTCTTCCTATCATTAACACAACTATAAAGTGTGTGTTTTTACCTTTAAGGGAACTGCAATAAATAGTAGACGGAACATTGAGAAGGAGCATCAGCATCCAAAGTTATTAAGAAGGAGCAAAAAGCCTGGTGTATTTATTTATTTATTATTCCTCTTGAGAAAAATATCCCCTCTCTCTGAGGTTATAAGCACTGCCATCTCCTGATAGAACCTCATGGGTAGCTTAACACCTAAGCAATAAATACAAAAATGAAAATAAAGAACCTAGGGATTTATCTCATAATCTCTGATTAGTTTGAGGATCTCACCATACTGACTTCCTTGTGTTGAAGCTTTGTCTGTTTGTACATACTGAGTAGACACTCTGCGTTACAGATCATATTAAATTCAGGATGACAGACATAGTTTAATTAATTTATTATTGGTTAATAATTTTTCTCATTTTTTTCTCACCAGTGCCACTAGCATTATAGTCACAAAAATTTTAAATTTTTTCTCTGATATTTGAAATATCTCTTATTTCTATGAATATGGTTTTGATAGTTGCTCTATCTCTTGACAGCAGGAGAATGGGTTGAGATTTTCTTCTCTTTGAATTTGCCTTGCAATAAAAGCAGAGCCTGAAGTGAAGAAATAAGATGTTTTTTTTCCTTTCTATTTTGCTAGTAATGTATACAACTGAGTAATTCTAATCAGGTAACGTTTGAAGCCACTGTGGGTATGATTATCTTCAGTGTGATAATACATTTAAATATCTCTTTCAAGGAAAGTATTTGGCACTGGAATCTAGATGCTAGTAATGCATCTGAGTTAGCAATCTACCCTCATTATCCAACCTACTTTTTGTCACTACCTTGAAGGAAGCTGTCAAGAATCTCACTGCTTCTGATAAGAAATTTTGGGCATATCTTAAGTTTATTGCTAGTAGTATGATCTTTAGTCTGGCCCATTCTCTTATCATAATCAAGTCCAATGTATTGAAGGTTCACGATGAACCTATCTTGTCTTTTATAGTTTTAGTCTGGAATATTTTGTAAGAGGACACATGTTAATGATGTTATGCCCAACCATGTGATTCTGAAAGGGAGTGAAATCTCTGAGATGTAGTCTTAGCGGGAAGTCATCCAGTATTCTGCACCCCTGAAGAGCACTATAAACCCCAAGCTTCTCTTTAATTCTCCAGTCTAGAGGACCTCTATTTCCTAACAAGTAATTCTTCCATGTGTTTATTATCACAATCCTTGATGTGATTCCTTACAATAGTGTCAGCTCAAACTGGACTAAATGACCTGACCCAATGTTCAAAGCCAAATATTTCTTATTCTATAAATACTTCTCTTGGGTTACAATGATATAAAACTGATTAATACCAAAGAGCATTTCTGCCTCAAGAAAGTTACTTCTGCATTTATCTGCAAATGGTCTACAGGGATAGTTTCCTATATTTTTTCCAGAAGATGGAGGCAAGTCTTTGCCATCTGAGAATATCTGTAAACCACCAAAATGATATGCCATTTTTCTAACAAAAAACAATATAAAACAAACAAACAAAAATAAAAACAGTGGACTCTCTTTCTGAAATCTAGATTTGTGGCCAAATAATTTTTTCTTGTTTTGGTTGAATATTTACTTTTTTTTTTCTTTTTATAGAAGGTTTTATTCTCTTGCTTCATGGGTAATAGATCTGTAAAACTGGAACATATCATTTTCTTATCCATGTAAAATGATGTCTTTTGCTTGTCTTCTTGTCTGTTTTATGAATTCTTTTCAATCTAATATTCTATCTATCATGTTTTTGATGAACACCAAGTAAAGGACCAAAGAAATAGGTTTATAGATCAGTGAAGATTATCTTCGGTTATATGACAACAGAATGCCAAAGTGTTATGCAAATCCACCATACTTGACCTAAAGCAGTTTGCTAAATTTTCAACACATTAAGTTTTATCTATATGACATGGCTAAGAGAATGCCTCTTTTTTTCAGTGTACTAACACTTGTTAGCTTGTGTCTTCCATTTTCCCTTGAAGATGGGAGTCACACTTTACATTTCTAGTTATCTCATGTTCTCATAAATGCAGGGTTATGGTGAATTCTTTGGAAACACAGCAATTTGATAGTTTCATTAGCCTCTTCTGACTATACTAAAAGGAACAAAATTCTTATAAATTCTTTTCATTCTTCATGGAGGTAGAAGATCCTGGTCTTGAATTTCTGTGTTGTTTCTCTCCAGTTGTGTATTTTTTCTCTTCTTGTTATCCATATTCACAGACCACATATGGGAAAATATACTTTTCTTAGAATTGGAATTTACTTGTGCTGACAGTTCATGTAAATCTCCTTATTCCTCTGATTTCATTTTTTAACATGCATGTACAAATTTAGGTAGTTATCACATAAAGAAATTCTTTATTTACACTTTCAAATGGTCTCTTTGACACGACCACTTGTAATAGGTACTCATTTGATATCAACATGTAGAAGCTATTTTGTTTTGCTTTGTTTTCTTTTCTTTATAATTTTTCTATTCTTTTTGAGACAGTGTTTCTCTACAAAGGACTGGCTGTTCTGGAACTCACTTTATCAACAAGGTTGGCCTCAAATTCACATACTTCTGCCTCCCAGTTGGATTAAAGGCACATACCTTCAAAGTTAGATTGTAGAAAGTATGTTTCAAACAAACATGGATTTATACAAGAAGAGACAAGAGGAATACTTTGAGTTTGAAGTGAACCTGATTTACATTTTGAAATATAGGCTAGCTATGGTTACATAATGGGTTTTGTCTCAGTTGAAACAGGAAAAATGAAAAAGAGGAAGAGAAGAAGAGAGAAAGAGGGAGAAAAATTGTGAATGGCTCTAGCTTTTTAGAGCATCATTATAGCTAGGACTTTACCTGATACCACCCTTTCTCTTAGTTCATTCCCATGAGGCTCTGTCACAAAATTATAGATTTAAAATAATTTAGGAATGTCTGTGTTAGGGCTATCACTGTGTTAGACTTGAGGCTCAATTCTTTCTGTTACACACTGAAAAGGAAAAGTTCAGTTAACAACCTGAGTGTCTAACCTCATGGTCTGTGCACTGGAATCCCAGGGCTTTACAAAATGAGTGAAATCCCCAAAGTACATCACCCAAATTTCACCATTGTGATAACCCATAAAGGGAAGCAGTGCTCTGCCCATGGAACATCAAAAAGCTCTGACACAATAACAGTTTATTGAAGAAATTTTCACCTGTTACCTATCAAGTGCAGGTCACTACCAATAAAAGGATTCTCTAAGTTGACTCTTCACAACTTTGTGTGTGTGTGTGTGTGTGTGTGCATTTATGAGAGAGATATAGGCAAGTTATAGAAGCTAAGGGGAGAACAGGAAAAACTGACATCATCATTTGCATTTGTCTCACCAATTGGGGTCTCAATTATTGTATCTCAAACTGCCTTATGACAGTGCCAAAAAGATTAATTTGAAAGTGATACATCCTATCTTTTATCTGAATTGTATGACAGACATCTTGTGAAGCTCAAAAGCTGCTAATTTAGTAGTCAACAGCGTCAAATAAAATTTCTACACTGTATGTCTATAAAAGAACATCTTAGCAATAAGGCACAGCAAATATGCTTTAAAACAGTGCAGTCAGCAAATCTGCTCCAGGTTTTGAAATATCTGGCGTCAACATTTATTAGAAAGAAACTATAATATATCAGTAATATAAAAAGCTCTCTCTTCATCAACATTGCTTTATTATAGGCACTAATTTTTTTTTCAAAATCCCTTAGATTCTTTGCAAAACACCTGCTGAACTTAAAGAAATATGGTGAGCACTTGCAAAGAGACAGATGCAGCTTAATCACATAATACTGAACTTGACTTCATTACTTAACAGTAAGTGAACTAAACACAGCAGTGCAGAAGGCCTAAGTCTTCTTCAAATTTGTACAAATTTTCATGAATACATTGTGATGATTTCTTCTTCATCCGGTTTGAGGATACAAACAAATATCTATTATAAGAATCTAATTAAAATGAAATTCTAATAAAATTAAATCACATGCAAAATCATGGTCTGAAATCAACTCCCTTCCTCCCTTTCTCCTCCTCCCACCTCCTTCGAATTTTCCTAGCTGGCAGCTTTCTCTTGACTTTTCTCTTTGTCGGGCTAACCACGCATCCACCCATCCATTCATCCATTCATCATGCTCTGTTTATTCTATCAGATTACTTGAAAATTTCATGTTATGGATGAACCTGCTTGAAGGTCAGGTAGGATGGCATTATAGCTCAGTAAAAGATGGAAATAGAATAAGAAAGACCAATTTCTCATTCTCTCTTCTGCTGCACATGATTAGTTCTATATGTTGATTGATTTTTGGTGCCAGGTTAAGTCGATTTCAATGAATTTCATTCACCCAGAGTTTACCAGATTAAGATCCATAATTGTTTACCCATATCACTTTTTCCTTCTCTCTTCCCTCTTTTTTAACCCATACATGTGGAGGGAATCTTATTTGCAATATATGTGTAAGTGTCTACTTGTGTCTACCTGTATTCACATTCTCTATTGAATTAACTATTCTTTCTTCATTGATTCTTATTTACATTGTAATGGTAAATAATAGTACTTTAATTTTACTTCTTCAGATAAGCTGTGTGCTTGAGAAAACCATAAAACAATGAAAGCTCATGAATATTCATATCAATGACTACGCAGCATTATAGTCATAATCTCTGAAACTAGTTCTCACCAGTTCAGAATTAATTATCAAGTTCAGTTTTAATTGCATTTTTCTAAATTACAATCCCCTCCCCCAAAGAAGAAACTATAATGAATTATCTGGTAAGTACTTTACTGGGACTAATGCATCAAGAAGAGCACCCTGAAATCCCATTCTTAATGTCTAATAACCAAACAAAGGCATATGATCCTGAGCCCACATTCTAATCCTTGTTATCCAGTGTATTAGACATTTGCAGCTGCTTCTTGTGGTTTAATATCTTCCATTTTCACTCAAGATTCGCTAAGAATTTAATTGACTTTGGAAAACTTTTTATTAAAAACTAAACCGTAAACACTCGGTATTTTTGCATTCTTGTCCTTGTGAAACTGTAATGGCATGGAAAAAGGGGTACTTGATGGAGCAAACCCTGAGGAGCATTGCTCGCTCTGAGTGTCAGCATACCTGGATCAAGCCAAGATTAGACAACATGTTTCTGTACAATCATTTTGTTCTCTTTGGGAATTGGAACAACTTAAGTCTTCCTGTCAGAATGTTAAATTGTAGTTTAAAAGTATTTAGGAAAAATAACTCAGCTATAATAATTTTTTACTTTGTAATTGATTTTTATTTTTTCAAATTAATATATGCTTATAAAAGTTTTCATCTTTCCTTTCCTTTCTCTAATGCATCCACTGTACTCTTTCTCAAACTCATGGGTTATTTTCAATTATTGTTTTACACCACACACACACACACACACACACACACACACACACACACACATATATATATATATACTGTTATTTGTATGTATATAATTTCAGAGATGATCACTTGGTATTATATAACTAATAGGTATGTTCTTCCTCGGGAAAGAATATTTTTCTCATTACCAACATTTCTTAGTCATCTGTAGTTCTTTGTCTATATTTGAGGCTCCATGAGATTTTCCCCTTCCATATTAGCATATCCTTTGGTGTCCTTGTTCATATCTTGTTTAGGCAGCCATGCTGGTTAGGCTTCAATTCTTTGATATTTCTAGAAGATGTGATCCGATGGCAAACTTCCTGATCCTTTTTCTGGTTCTGACTGTCCTTCTGTTGAGATGTTCCGTGAACCTTAGAGTCAAGGGTCGTATTGTATATGCATCAATTGGCCCTGAACACCACACATCATTCATTCTCTGAATTTTCATTAGTTGTGAATCCCTATAATGTGAAATATTCAACATTCTTAGTATCAGTAAAATACAAATCAAAAATAGATTAAGAGTTTATCTTACACAAGTCAAAGTGGCCAGAGCACTAAAACAAATGATATTACATACTGATGAGGGTATGAAAAGGGGGGAAATGTAATCATTACTGTTTGGAATGCAAACAGCTGCTGTGGAAATCAAAGTGGCAGTTCCTCAGGAAGATGGGAATAGATCTACCTCATGATTCAGCTACACTTCTCTTGGGAATCAACTCAAAAGATGTTTCATCCTACTACAGAAACACTTGCTCTGTCATGTTCATTGCTATTTTACTCATAAGATCCAGAAGTTGGAAACTGATGAATAAAAAATAAAGATGCGGTAATTATTCCAGTGGAATATCATTCAGATGTTAAATATGAAATTAAATGTAAATAGATGGAGCTAGAAATAAATCATCCTGAGTGAGATAACCCAGACTGAACAAAACAAATATTTTATTTTTCTCTTATATGTAGTTGTGGGATTTTAAACCTTTTGATAAGCATGTTACAATCTATATAACCACAGAGTTAGTTGTTGAGTAAGGGTATGGGGGGGAATAGTATATTTGAAGGAAGGGTAAATAATTATGGAAAGACGGGCTATGCTGGCATGGGAGGACTAAATTGGATGAGGAATGGAAAAGAGGGACAGGGGAAAAATAGAGAGAAGGACAACTAAGATTAAGAAATTTGAAGGGTCATATGGAAACTACTTCTATAGAAGCTTCTTAAAATACATATAGAGAAAAATATAAGTGGAATCTTAAAATAATATGGGAGAGAATGCCACAACGAGACATCTTTCACCAACAAGTAAAAACTGCAATGTCCAGAATGGATTTCATCTAGCTAAATTGTTGATCAAAGAGACACCACAAAAACTCTTAATCATTTCAGGCTATTAACAAAGCTATTGCCTACTCTCCACATACTGATGGTAAGAATGTATTGTTGAAGACAATAACTACATAACTTATGGAACATGGAGAAGTCAAGATGGTGCTTAACTAGAACTTTCACCCTACTGACAAGTTTCCATTTCTCTGGATGTTACTATGCAGGCCACAAACGGATAAACGTAAAACACAAACCCAGGTACTAACCATTCAATCTACAATGGTAACCTGCCTGCCAGATGTGCTAATGCAATAGTCACACAAAGGTTGTGAAAGTAACCAACCACTAACTGATTAGATATAAAGTCCACTTCATTAGGTGGAATCCATACTTGCTATTGCTTGAGTGGCCAAGTGCCTGAAACTAGATAGGTCAGAGTTCTAAGAAAAAAAAAAAATGTTACTGTTCTGATAAAGAAACGCAGCAATAAAATGACTCCTAATGACATTTTGCTTCATTCACAAATCAGTGTCTTGCTCAGCTTTTCATCAGCAGCAGATAGGAAGCAATATAGAGACAGACCACCAGACAATATGCAGAGAATGAGAGACTTTGTAACATTCAGTTTTAAATGAGATGTCTCCAATAAGCTCCTCTGCCAGGACCCAGGGAACTATGTGGAAGAAGAGTCAGAAAGATTTCAAGAGTCAGAGGTGAGAATGACTCCAAGGATAGTGTCTTCTGGATATAATAGGTTCGATATACATATGAACTCAAAAAGATTGTGACACTAGAAACAGGCTTGTATATGTTCAAGCCAGGTGGGGTACCAGCTCTAAGAAAGGTAAGTAGAGAGAGGTTCATATTCCTAGTCTTTCTGCAAGTGATGCCTACTTCCAAAGGGGAAAAATAGTTTTCTCCAAAAGAGTAACCATACTTAAGGAAAGACCTCATATCCAGGAATAGATGGCCAACAAGAAACAAAGTTGAATTTTTGTTGTTGTTGTTGATTTTTTCTCATATTGTTTTGTTTGGAAACATTTTGGGTTTGTGTGATTAGTGTGTGTGTGTGTGTGTGTGTGTGTGTGTGTGTGTGTGTAGCATGTATGTAATTATGTTCCTTATGCTTTGAATTTGTTTTATTTGTTTGCCTGTTTGCTGTCTAGAGAGAAAAAAGGGACATGGAGTTGGGCGGGTGGTAAGTCAGAATAGATCTGGAAGATTTTGGAGGAGTGAAAAAGCATGATATACTGTATGAAAAAAATCAATAAAATATTTAAAATGCCCCAAAATAGTTGAAAGTTGAACTATAAGTCTTACTAAAGCTTATTGTATAAAAATTTCAAGGTAATGTTTATTATGCAGAATGATATATGATCTATGGTATCTAGAAAATTTTCAGTGCATATTTAAATGAAGACTGAGATACAGCAATGCTTTTTGCTCTGATAGTGGGACCTCAAGCAAAGACAGGCAATCATCATTCAGCATCATTTATTCCAAAGCTTTCTTTCTCTCTGAATAACTCTTTTTGGGAGCTCAACAACAATAGAAAATATTCAAGAAACAGCAATTCCCATCAGCTGACTTGGCAACTAGCCTCTGTTTAGCTGTGGAAAGAATAAATTTTAGAGAAGATTTTTTAGTTACCATGTCCAAGGTTGACCAGGAACATTAGGGAAATGATAAGGGGAAAAAAAGCCTTTTACATGGTTAAGTATGGCAGAAATATCTTAACCAGAAGAAAGTAATTAGCTAATTAAACACAAAAGTTATAAACAAAAGGATCTATATCCACTTAGGGTTTGATACCAATGAATCAGTAAAAAATGGAAATATAATCCTGTGAAGTTCTTGAAGAAGCACCTGCTTTAAAACCAACAATCGCCTTTGTTTACACAGAGGTGCAGTAACCATGGTGAAAACAAAGTTTTCACAACGTTCTGAACATGCGCAAACATAGATCTATATATTCACAAGAAAAATATTCAAACATTAACACCAAGGGGAGCCGCGTGAGCATCATCCTACCTTTCAGTCAGGGAGCTGAAGAAAGATGAGAAGCTCTTCAGGGCCAGCCTGAATCCATTGAAATAACTGGTTCATAAAATCCAAAGCAATAGAACAAAACCAGAAATTGCAGTGACACTTGACCCATGATAGCTCAGCACATGGCTGCCTAAACAAGACCTGAGCAGTGATACCAATAGATACGGAAAGGGAAATCTCAGAGCCAAGTATCTAATGATAGCTGACAGGCATTAAAATAGTCTTCCTTACAGATGAGCTCCTAACTGTTATCCAATACCCATTGGTCAGCCCAAAATTCATATGTGTTTCAGTATCTAATATATATATAACCTTAAACAAACTGAGCATGGTGTATTGATATTGATACATATCTCACTGAGGCTAGACAAGGCTGTCCATTTAGGGGTACAGTATCCACAGGCAAGCAGGCAACAGGCTCAGGGACACTCCCTGCTTTAGTTGTTTGGGGTACCTATATGCAAACCAAGCTGCTCATCTGCTACATATGTGCAAGGGGCCTAGGTCTCTTCTGTGTTAGTTCTTTGGTTGGTGATTCAATCTCTGGGATCTACCAAGGGTCCAGGTTAATTGACTGTTGGTCTTCCTATGGAGTACCTATAAATCTTTCTTTTCTAGGAATCAATTTTGTGATTTCTCAAAAGATTGAGAATAATTCTACCTCAAGACCCAACTATACCACTCCTGGGTATACCCAAAAGATGCTCCATTATCCCACAAGAATTCTTGCTCAACTATGTTCATAGCAGCTTTATTCATGATAGCCAGAACCTGGAAAAAGCATAGACGTCTCTCAGCTGAAGAATGGACACAGAATGGAATACTGGTCAGCCATTAAAATCAAGGTCATCATTAACTTCATAGGTAAATGAATGGAACCAGAAAATATCATCCTGAATGAGGTAACCCAGACCCAAAAGGATATCATGGTATGTATGCACTTATAAGTGGATATTAGCCATAAACTACACAATAACCATGCTATTATCAAGAGATTCAGAGAAGCCAAATAACAAGGAGGACTCAAGGGAGGATGCTTGAATCTTTCTCAGAAGGGGAAACAAAATAGATACTGGAGAGAGAAGGAAGGAATGGGTGGAAGAGGGGATGCGGAGGGAAGCAGGGCAGGTAGGGGAGATCATATGTAGAGAGAGCAGTAGACAGAGAAGGGAGATGGGGGGGGGCAATCTCTAGGAGGTGCCAGAGACATGGGATGGGGAGAGGCTCAAAAGGGTTGAAGGGGGTAACTGCAGCTGAGATCACTAGCAGTGGGGCATATAGATTCTGAAGTGGTCACTTCCTATAGCCAGGCAGAATTCCCAGTGAAAGAATAAGTACAACAAAGCCACCCTAAAATGTGTCCTGCCTACAAGATGTTCAGGAACAAAGATAGAGCAGAGAGACTCGGCAATTTGAGGCTAATCCCATCGGCCATAACCAATTCAAGACACTATCAATGGTACTCAGTTAGGTTTGCAGCACGAACGTAACATAACTGTCCTCTGAGAGGCTCCACCCAGCAGCCAATGGAAAGATATTCAGAGACTCACACCTACATGTTAGATAGAGCTTGTGAAAATTTTAACAAAAGGCTTCTTTTTTTTTGATACTTTATTTACATTTCCAATGTTTCCCCTTTTCTGGGTCTCCTATTTGGAAACCCCCTATCCCCTCCTCAACGCGCCTCAATGAGGGAATTCCTCCTCCCACCCACCCACCCACCCATCCACATATTCCCGCCTTGACATTCCCCTTTAGTGGGGCCTCTAACATTCTCAGGCCCAAGGGTCTCTCCTCTCTCCCTGATGGCCATCGAGGTCATCCTCTGCCACATATGTGGTCCAAACCATGAGTCCAAAGATGTGTATTCTTTGGTTGGTGGTCCAAACTCCAGGACGACAGGGGGGGGGTCAGGCCCATTGTCGCTCTTGCTCCCTCCATGGGACTGCAAACCCCCTCAGCTCCCTCAGACCTTTCTCCAACTCCTCCATCTGGGACCTCACTCTCAGTACGGCGGTTACTGTCAAGTGAAACTTGGGCATTCTGAACTATTGGGCTAATATCCGCTTATCAGTGAGTACATACCATGTTCCTTCTTTTGTGGCTGAGTTACCTCACTCAGGATGATGCTTTCAAGTTCCATCCATTTGCCTGCAAATTTCATTAAGTCATTGTTTTTAATAGCTGAGTAGTACTCCATTGTGTAGATGTACCAATTTTCTGTATCCATTCCTCTGATGAGGGACATCTGGGTTGTTTCCAGCTTCTGGCTATTATAAATATGGCTGCTATGAACATAGTGGAGCATGTGTCTTTATTACATGTTGGAGCATCTTCTGGGTATATGCCCAGGAGAGGTATAGCTGGGTCTTCAGGTAGTATTATGTCCATTTTTCTGAGGGTCC
>CM052715.1:14722387-14742318 GCA_028551405.1 Uromys caudimaculatus | reverse complement strand
TCTTGTATTCTGTTGGTTATGCTTATATCAATGGTTCCTGATCTCTTTCCTAGGTTTTCTAACTCCAGGGTTGTCTCCCTTTGTGATTTCTTTATTGTTTCTATTTCTATTTTTATCTCCTGGATAGTTTTGTGCATTTCCTTTGTCTGTTTGATTGTGTTTTCTTGAAATTCTGCCTGTTTGATTGAGTTTTCCTGTAATTCTTTAATGGATTTTTGTATTTCCTTTTGAAAGGCTTCTAATTGTTTATCTCTGTTCTCTTGTATTTCTTTAAGGGTGTTATTCATTTCTTTCTTCACGTCTTCTATCATCATCATGAGAAATGATTTAAGATCTGAGTCTTGCTTTTCTGATGTGTTGGGGTATCCAGGGCTTGCTGTGGTGGGGGAGCTGGGTTCTGTTGGTGCGGAGTACTCTTGGTTTCTGTTCTTTATGTTCTTTCCCTTGCCTTTTGCCATCTTGTTGACTCTGATGTTAGCTGATCTTACTCTGTCTGGTTGTGGCTTGCCCCTCTTGCAGGCCTCTGTGTCAGTACTCTTTGAAGTCCTGCTCTCTCTGAGAGGTGTTTGGGTTTGGAGAGCTGTCGCACATGGTCAGTTCTGGGGTGCAGAATGGAATCAGAGGGATCTTGTCCCCAGCTGTCCCTTGGTTCCTATGCCCTGAAGGCTCTGTAAGGGTCCCTCTTGATCCAGTGAGTTTGAACAGAAGTGGTGGTTTTGCCTGTGCTCAAACGTGTGTCAGCACTCCTGGGATTCCCCAATCTCTAGTGGAGCCTTGTAGCCCAGGCTGAGGTCCCCAGGCACAGGCCCCTGGTGGCCCAGGCAGAGGTCTCCACCCACAGCTGAAAACCGGAAGTTTCGGGGTTTTTCTGTCACCGGATTCTCAGGCCCTGGATCCCGGCAGATCTGGGCAGGTCTGGGTGAGAGGTGTTGCTCCCCTTAACCCCACTCCCAGCCTTTCCAAGCTCCTGGGAGGCCACCCCTCTCCGGCGCTCGTTGGCTACTGACTTCTGGCGGCCCAGGCAGAGGTCTCGACCCACCTCAGGATGATATTTTCAAGTTCCATCCATTTGCCTGCAAATTTCATTAAATCATTTTTTTAATAGCTGAGTAGTACTCCATTGTGTAAATGTACCACATTTTCTGTATCCATTCCTCTGATGAGGAAATCTGGGTTGTTTCCAGCTTCTGGCTATTATAAATATGGCTGCTATGAACATAGTGGAGCATGTGTCTTTATTACACATTGGAGCACCTTCTGGGTATATGCCCAGGAGTGGTATAGCTGGGTCCTCAGGTAGTATTATGTCCATTTATCTGAGGGTCCGCCAAACTGATTTCCAGAGTGGTTGTACCATCTTGCAATCCCACCAACAGTGGAGGAGTGTTCATCTTTCTCCACATCTTCACTAGCATCTACTGTCTCCTGAGTTTTTGATCTTAGCCATTCTGACTGGTGTGAGGCTGAAGACTTCTTTAAGTTAAAGGTTTAACTTGAAGTACCAGTGACTGGGGAGTGTCTGTGTCAGGCTTAGAACAGGGACAACAGAAAGCTCTGAGTAGGAACTTGGTGAGCAAAAGAGCTTCTAGGAGCTCTCCAAATCACAGGGCAGAAAAGCATTTGTTCAGAAATGAGAAGGACACCAGTAGATAGATATAGGTGATATATCCATCAGTGGATAGATATAGGTGAGTTGCTCTTAATTCCACATTTGATCCTAAAATAAATCATGGGAATTTAACAGAGGCACTAACCGTGATAAAAGTGGGGAGACTGGTTCAAGGACCTCCCTAAGGCTTGCTTGAGGGGTTAAGCCCCTTCTAGGTTGTCTAGCAGCCCATGTAGACAGCTATAACCACAGAGCACAAGCTTTCTTTCATGTTATTTATGTTTTAGCAATTTGGAAGCACAGATTATATCTTTTAAGAAAATCTTTCTCCTGCTCTCTGGCCAACAAATGATGGCATCGTGCTATTTCATCAATGTAACTCTGCTTGAAGTCAATTTAAACAGACCATGAGCAACAAATATGGCAAAGGATCAGATTAACATTTTTTATTCAGCCTCTATTTCTAAAGCAAGAAAATATCCAAGCTGTGTGATTTTCATCATCTGCTACTCGAATCCCATCGCTGCCCATGTCGGGCTCAGACAGCAGATCCACCCTCTATGATTTGTCTCATCGAAAATAGAGTTTCTGAGCATGCCACTGGTTTTTGACACATTTATTCCATAATATATGAGACACAGTGAAGCTTCAGTCATTATTAAACATCTAACAAATGTCCAATTAGGAATACATACATACAGCATAAGACACAGCATGTGTTTTTATCAGTCTGCATTAGAGTCATTACTAAAGGGATGGATGCAGTGAGCTGCTTTAATAGTGCTGTGACAATATGAAACAGTGTGGCACAGAGGCAGGAACTGCTCTCTGATCGGGCCACCACACCTATCATTGAATGTTCATATCTAAACCAGGAGATTGTTTACATCTCAGAATGAAAGCAACTGCCACTTAAAACACAAAACTGTGAATTAAAATGAAGCATTGGTATAAAGGAGTAACAGAAGTTCGGTGACTATACACTTTAACGATGACAAAAATGACACAATGGCCTGGTCTACAGAGTGAGTTCCAGGACAGCCAGAGCTACACAGAGAAACCCTGTCTCAACCTCCCCCCCCCCCCAAAAAAAAAAAAAAACCCGAAAAAAAAATAAATAAATAAAAAGAAAATGACACAATGGCTTCATGGCCACAATTGATTCATTGATAGCTGATGGTTCATGATGGATTGATTTTACTTTGTTTCTATTTTCAGGCAACAGATTCTTAACAGCAGAAAATTCTGGTGTGTTTTTTTCTTTCAAGAAAACTGCTAGAAGATGTTCACCTAAAAATTAACATACCTTTTATTTGTTTTGTAAAGCTGCATATAGTAATTCAAGTCTCTTAAGTTTTTATACAAGCATAAAGGTTTTTAGCTAAAACTCCCAACAATAAGACACAGAATAGCCCAATGTTCTGTGATCCCTTTCATTAACTCTTTGTAACCACCCTGCCTCATTTCCCTAACAAGATAACACAGGCATATAAAAGAAAGCCTATCAACTTCTTGCAGCTTAATTTGGACCATAAATTCTTACTATATTTACAGAATTGTCTTGGATGAACATATGACTTTAACACATTGGATATTGATTTACTGTAGCAGATACCAAAGAAAGAAAAAAAAAGTAAGAAAGAAAAACCTGAAAAAGTTCACATTTTTCATGCTGATGAAGGCTGGAGGCAATGAAGAAAACCAGCCTGTAGGTTACCCACTGCAGACACATGCCCATGAGGAAGAGAGTAATGGAAAGCTTGCAGCTCAGAAGCCCGTGAAATCATCTTCTTTATATATTCTCTTATAGGGGCTATCTCTCAAAACCTGGTGTCTTTAGCTTGAGTTCAATCCACTTGTCATCTTATGTAGATATATGAGTCCTCAGCTGTGTGCAATGCTCTTTCCCAATGCATACTCGGTAATTATTCAGGATGAGTAAACTGTGCATTGATTTGGGGATAATAAGGCTCCCCTGCCTCTTACACACTCAAGAGATGGTTCTGGGCTTTAGTCCCCAAACCAAAATCTTAATATTCTTCTTTTTATTTATTTATTTTTTATGTATGGCGTTTTCTCTGCTTCTTTCTCCTTTGAACTTACTTTTCTGCATATTTGGGGAGTTCTGGTAATCAGATCACAAATGCTAGAATCTTACATGACCTGTTTTGGAAATTTAAATTTCCAAAGTTGGTGCATCTAATTTTGGTTCCATCCATCAAGTCAGAAGTGAATGCAGAGAAACAATGTGAAGAGAGTCATGACCCTGAGAGAAAGCCACTTCCATTGGATAAGCAGTTTGATCATATGACCTCTGAGGGATTTTCTTCTTTTTAAAGACCATTGTGGACAGGCACTGTAATCTGTAATAAGATATATTAATTGACTGACTGAACTATGCCCAGCCACCTGCCCACAACGCTTGGCCAATGTAGTCTGAACTCCAGTGCATTTAACAAGCACTTAGCTGCTTGTTAAAGGCAAGCTTCTGGAACTTTCATTAACGATTGATTTGTCACTAGTTTTATTTTATTTGAGACTCTGACTTTTCATTTACAGGCATATTACGTTCATCCCCTCCCAAAGCCTCTGCTGTGGTCATCCAAAGACAGCTTCATATGTAACAAACTTTTATGGAATGTCACTTTGACACGATGTGCACTTCTTTATGGTTCTGTGCACAGATCTTTCTATTTTTCCATTTTTCACTGCAGTCTTCCTGCATGACATAAAAAGTCAATCAGAAAAATGGGAGACAAGAGAAAAAGAAGTCATGGAGAATTTAGGTGAAACACGTAAATGTAAATGTCACAGTGACAGGAAATCTTGATGAAAAGAAAAATTATTACTGTGATATGAGCTTTGAGGAATGTAGTATCCAGTAGGGTCCAGTATAGAGATCAATACTGAAAGACATGCTAAATATAACATAGACATTCTGCAACACACACACACACACACACACACACACACACACACACACAATCATATCTTTGTTACATTAAATAAATATTTTATTATGGCACTTTGTTTAAAACTAAGAAAAATAAAATAGCCTGGCTGTAAAACCACTTATATTTAGCTTAAGGTAGAAATACAAAACAGCAGGATAAAAAGGTGAAGGTACTTGGCCTATCAAAGAACTCTTAGAAACATCTGGAAGTTATATGACTAAATGCAATTAAAGACCTCAAAAACTGACATCTGGGACTTTCAGGACCCAACAGAGAGGACATTACCTGAATTACCCAACAAAGGTGACATAGAACCTGTAGAGACCATATCCAGTGGATAGACACAGCCTCTGTTTGAGGGATGAGGCTACTCACCCACCTCAAAAATATTAATCCAGAATTTCTCCTGTCAAAGGGAAATGCAGGGACAAAGAGTGCAGCAGAGACTGAAGGAAAGACCATCCAGAGACTGCCCCACCTAGGGATCCATCCCCTGCAGACACCAAACCCAGACACTATTGGTGATACCAAAAAAAAAAAAAAAAAAAAAAAAAAAAATGCTTACTGACAGGAGTCAGGTATAGCTGTCTCCTGAGAGGCTCTGCCAGAACCTGACCAATATGGATGCAGCCAAACATTGGCTTAAACACATAGACCACAATGGAGGAGTTAGGGCAAGGACTATAGAAGCTGAAGGATCATAGAAAGAACAATATCAACCAACCAGACCCCCCAAAGTTCCCAGGAACTAAACCACCAACCAAAGAGTACACAGGGGGGACCCCTGACTCTAGCTGGATATGTAGCAGAGGATTGCCTTATCAGGTATCACTGGGAGGGGAGCCCCTTGGTCCTATGGAGGCTTGACGAGTCAGAGTAGGAGAATGCTAGGGCACTGAGGCAGGAGTGGGTGTGCGAACACTCTCATAGAGGCAGAGGGAAGGGGATAGGAGCTTTGTGGAGGGGGAACTGGGAAGGGGGGTTACATTTGAAATGTAAATAAAAATAACCAATAAAAAGTGAAAAACACAGAAAAACTCAAAAACTCGAATGTTGAACTCATAAGACATTATAAACACTGCTAGAGTAAAATAAATCCACTTTAGTCACCTTTTCTCTAGATAACAACAATACACACAGAAAATATATCACTATATCATGTGTCATGACTAACTAAATAATTTACAAAGTTAAGAAATGATACTCAAAAGTATTATGGGAATTTTTATTTTTAGCCCCATAAAAATACATTTGAAAACGAGCCATCCTTCCCACAAACGTGATTTGAATTTACATCCCAAAGCAGAACAGGTAGATTAGGCATGTAGTGACTCTTACCCAAAGAATTAATTTTTCAAACCTACCAATTTAGCAATAATACACACTGTTCAATTAGAAGGAGTTCAGCCCAGAAGAGATAGAACACTGTCTTAAAATGTAAAACAAATGATTATTTTTCAAAGTTAGAAGCAACAGCAGAAATCTGAACAAATGGAGAGGCATAATATATTCATGGGTAAAAAGATTTACATTTCCATATTTTGCCCACATTCAAATATAAGTTTATGGAGTCAGTGAAATCTCAAAGTCACAGTAGTACCTTCTAGGAAGCTTGATAAACGCTCACACACTCAAGTTAGCTAATAGCTCTGCTACTGCATATGGGGATGCAATCAACATTGAAATATACTTTATTTTCAAAAAGCTAATAGAGTTTTGCATATTTACATTATTAGCAAATTATAAAAATTTCAGAAAGTAGATCTAACTTAAACATTTCAAAGTATTTAAAAATCAAATGGTGTCCTACAAATACAGATAACACATAAGTTCTTGTGAACTGGTCAAAAAAATAATTTAAAAATAAAAAAGAAAGGTATACACCAAACTTTTAATACATACATACATTTTATATATATATATGTGTGTGTGTGTGTGTGTGTGTGTGTGTGTGTGTGTGTGTGTGATTATATTATACTCTCATAAAATTAAAAGAAATAATTTGTAAAGAAATAATATGTGCACTTTGGGGCTAAACTACCTATTACTGCTGAGTAATGCTGCTGGGTGTGTGAATTTGAACCATCAAGAAAGACTTGATAAACCAATTTCACAATTAATTATGTTCTTAATATATATTTTACAAACTCTCTTTGTTGATGCTTAAAAAGATATACCTGATAACATTCTAAGACATTTTTTAATTGATACTGAGAATTGAACCTAACCTCTCACACATTCAATGCAAATATTTCAACTGTGATCTATGTCACCAGCCATTAGCAGCAACACTGATGGTACCAAAGGCTGATTTATATATATATATATATATATATATATATATATATATATATATATATATATATATATACACATATAAACTAGATCAACTGACACACTAATTAATAGAAAAGAATATCTCATAGTCAGCAATATAGATAAATATCATAATTATACTTTTTTTGATATTTATTTATTTACATTTCAAATGTTTTCCCCCTTTGGAAATCCCCTATCCCATGCCCCCTTCCCCTGCCTCTATGAGGGTGCTCCCCCACCCACCCACCCACTCCTATCTTCCCTCCCTAGCATTCCCCTACACTGGGGCATTTAACACCCTCAGACAAAGGGCATCTCCTCCCATTGATGGCCAACAAGGCCCTCCTCTGCCACATATGTGGCTAGCACCATGGGTCCCTCCATGTGTATTGTTTGGTTGGTGTTTCAGTCTCCAGGAGCTCAGGGGTGTATGGCCAACTGACACTGTTGCTCCCTCCATGGGGCTGCAAAGCCCCTTGGCTCCTTCAGTCCCTTCTCCAATTCATCCATCTGGGACCCACACTCAGTCCAACATTAGCTACAAGCATCTGCCTCTGTATTTGTCAGGCTCTGCCTGAGCCTCTCTGCAGACAGCTTATCATACTTCTATCAACAAGAACTTCCCAGCATCCATAATAACGTCCCGGTTTGATGGCCATATATGGGATGTATCCCCAGGTGGGGCAGTCTCTGGATGACCTTTCCTTGAGTCTCAACTTCACACTTTGTCTCAATATTTCCTCCTGTGAGTATTTCGTTCACCCTTCTAAGAAACACTGAAGCATCCGCATTTTGATCTTCCTTCTTCTTAGGCTTCATATGGTCTGTGAATTGAATCTTGGGTATTCTGAACTTTTGATCTAATATCCGCTTATCAATGAGTACATACCATCTTTGTTCTTTTGTGATTGAGTTACATCACCCAGGATGATATTTTCAAGTTGCATCCATTAGCCTGCGAGTTTCATGAAGTCATTGTTTTTAATAGTTGAGTAGTACTCCATTGTGTAAATGTACCACATTTTCTGTATCCATTCCTCTGATGAGGGACATCTGGGTTGTTTACCGCTTCTGGCTATTATAAATATGGCTGCTATAAACATAGTAGAGCATGTGTCCTTATTACATGTTGGAGCATCTTCTGGGTATATGCCCAGGAGTGGTATAGCTTGGTCCTCAGGTACTACTATGTACAATTTTCTGAGGAAAATTTCTGCCAAACTTATTTCCATGGAGGTTGTACCAGCTTGCAATCCCACCAGCAGTAGAGGAGTGTTCCTCTTTCTCCACATCTTCACCAGCATCTGCTGTCACCTGAGTTTTTGATCTTAGCCATTCTGACTGGCGTGAGGTGGAATCTCAGGGTTGTTTTGATTTGCATTTCCCTGATGACTAAGGATGTTGAACATTTCTTTAGGTGCTTCTCAGCCATTCGAGCTTCCTCAGTTGAGAATTCTCTGCTTAGCTCTGTTCCTCATCTTTTAATAGGGATATTTGATTCTCTAGAGTCTAACTTCTTGAATTCTTCATATATATTGTATTTTAGTACTCTATTGGATTTAGGATTGGTAAATATCTTTTCCAATCTTTTGGTTGCCATTTTGTCCTATCACAGAAGTTTTGCAATTTTATGAGATCTCATTTGTTGATTCTTGATCTTAGTGCATAAACCATTGCACTTCTCCACTTTCTCTTCTTTTAGATTCAGTGTATCTGGTTTTATGTGGAGGTCCTTGATCCACTTGGACTTAAACTTTGTACAGGGAGATAGGAATGGATCAATTTGCATTCTTCTACATGTTGACTGCCAGTTGAACCAGCACCATTTGTTGAAAATGCTGTCTTTTTTCAACTAGATGGTTTTAGCTCCTTTATCAAAGATCAAGTGACCATATGTGTGTGGGTTCATTTCTTGATCTTCAATTCTATTCCATTGATCTTCCTGCCTTTCACTGTACCAATACCATAGAGTTGTTGTTTTGTTTTGTTTTTTTATCACAATTGCTCTGTAGTACAGCTTGAGGTCAGGGATGCTTCCCCCAGAAGTTCTTTTATTGTTGATAATAGATTTTGCTATCCTGGGTTTTTCCAAATGAATTTGAGAATTGCTCTTGCTAAGTATATGAAGATTTGAGTGGGAATTTTGATGGGGATTGCATTGAATCTGTAGATTGATTTCAGTGGGACGGCCATTTTTCTATATTAATCCTGCCAATCCACGAGCATGGGAGATCTTTCAATCTTCTGACATCTTCCTCAATTTCTTTCTTCAGAGACTTGATGTTCTTGTCATACAAATCTTTCACTTGCTTGGTTAGAGTCACACCAAGATACTTTATATTGTTTGTGACTATTGTGAAGGGTGTCATTTCCCTAATTTCCTTCTCAGCCTGTTTATTCTTTGAGTATAGGAAGGCTAGTGATTTGTTTGAGCTAATTTTATATCCGGCCACTTTGCTGAAGTTGTTTATCAGCTGTAGGAGTTCTCTGATGGAGGTTTTCTGGTCACTTAAGTATATGATCATATCATCTGCAGATGGTTATATTTTGATTTCTTCCTTTCCAATTTGTATCCCTTTGTCCTCCTGTTGTTGTGCAATTGCTCTAGCTAGAACTTCAATTACTATATTGAATATATAGGGAGAGAGAGGGCAGCCTTGTCTAGTCCCTGATTTTAGTGGGATTGCATCAAGTTTCTCCCATTTAGTTTCATGTTGGCTACTGATTTGCTGTATATTATTGCTTTTACTATGTTTAGGTATGGGCCTTAAATTCCTGACATTTCCAAGACTTTTATTATGAAAGGATGTTGAATTTTATCAAATGCTTTTTCAGCATATGATGAAATGATCATGTGGTTTTTTTTCCTTTGAGTTTGTTTATGTAATGGATTACATTGATGGATTTCTGGGTACTGAACCAACCTTGCATCCCTGGGATGAAGCCTACTTGATCATGGTGAATGATTGTTTTGATGTGTTCTTGGATTCGATTTGCAAGAATTTTATTGAGTATTTTTGCATCAATATTCATAAGGGAAATTGGTCTGAAGTTTTCTTTCTTTGTTGTTCAGTGTAACTATGGTTTCATCGAATAAATTGGGTAAGGATCCTTCTGTATCTATTTTGTAAAGTACTTTGAAGAGTATTGGTATTAGAATTCTACACTAAACCCATCTGGTCCTGGGATTTTTTTGGTTGGGAGACTTTTAATGATTGCTTCTATTTCCTTCGGGGTTATGGGAGTGTTTATATGGTTTATTTGATCCTGACTTTGGTATTTGGCACCTGTCTAGAAAATTGTCCATTTCCTCCAGATTTTCCAATTTTGTTGAGTATAGGCTTTTGTAGTAGGATCTGATGATTTTTTGAATTTCCTAAGTATCTGTTATTATATCTCCCTTTTCATATCTGATTTTTTTAAATTTGGATACTGTCTCTGTGCCCTCTGATTGGACTGACTAAGGGTTTATCTATGTTGTTGATTTTCTCAAAGAACAAGCTTCTGGTTTTGGTGATTCTTTGTATACATCTTTTTGTTTCTACTTGGTTGATTTTAGCCCTGAGTTTGATTATTTCCTGCCTGCTAGTCCTCTTGTGTATATTAGCTTCTTTTTGTTCTAGAGCTTTCAGGTGTGCTGGTAAGCTGCTAGAGTATGCTCTCTCCCGTTTCTTTTTGGAGGCACTCATAGCTATGAGTTTTCCTCTTAGCACTGCTTTCATTGTTTCACTTCCCATAAGTTTGGGTATGTTGTACTTTCATCTTCATTGAATTCTAGGAAGTTTTTAATTTCTTTCTGTATTTCTTCCTTGACCAAGTTATTACTGAATAGAGCATTTTCAGCTTCCATGTGTATGTCGGCTTTCTGTTGTTGTTGTTGTTGTTGTTGTTGTTGTTGTTGTTGCTATTGAAGACCAACCTTAATCTGTAGTGATCTGAGTGGAGGCATGGGATTATTTCAGTCTTCTAATATCAGTTTAGGTTTGTTTTGTGACTGATTATATGGTCAATTTTAGAGAAGGTACCATAAGGTACTGAGAAGAAAGTATTCTCTTTTGATTTAGGATGAAATCTTCTATAGATATCTGTTAAATCCATTTGGTCCATAACTGTTGTTAGTTTCACTGTTTCTGTGTTTAGTTTGTGTTTCCAAGATCTGTCCATTGATGAGAGTGGAATGTTAAAGTCTTCCATTTACTATTTTGTGATGTGCAATGTGTGCTTTGAGCTTTATGTGAATGTGGGTGCCCTTGCATTTGGAGCATAGATGTTCAGAATAGAGAGTTCTTCTTGGTAGATTTTTCCTTTGATGGGGATGAAGTGTCCTTCCTTATCTTTTTTGATGACTTTTGGTTGAAAGTCAATTTTATCCGATATTAGAATGGCTACTCCAGCTTGTTTCTTGGGACCATATAATTGGGTAATTGTTTTCCAGCCCTTTACACCAAGGTAGTGTTTGTCTTTAATTCTGAGGTGCGTTTCCTGTATGCAGCAAAATGCTGGGTCCTGTTTATGTATCCAATCTGTTAGCCTATTTCTTTTTATTGGGGAATTGAGTCCATTGATGTTAAGAGATATCAACAAATAGTGATTGTTGCTTCTGTTATTTTCGATAGTATTTTTATGTTTGTGTGGCTATCTTCTTTTGGGTTTGTTGAAAGATTACTTTCTTGCTTTTTCTAGGGTGTGGTTTCCCTCTTTTTGTTGGTGTTTTCCATCTATTATCTTTTGCAGGAGTGGGTTTGTGGAAATATATTGTATAAATTTGGTTTGGTCATAGAATAACTTTGTTTCACCATCTATGCTGGGTATAGTAGCCTGGGCTGGCAGTTGTGTTCTCTTAGATTCTGTATGAGATCTGCCCAGGATCTTCTAGCTTTCATAGTCTCTGTTGAGAAGTCTGGTGTAATTCTGATAGGTCTGCCTTTATATGTTACTTGACCTTTTTCCCTTACTGATTTTAATATTCTTTCCTTGTTTTGTGCATTTGCTGTTTTGACTATTATGGGAAGGGAGGAATTTCTTTTCTGTTTCAATCTATTTGGGGTTCTGTAAGCTTCTTGAATGTTTATGTTCTTCTCTTTCTTTAGGTTAGGGAAGTTTTCTTCTATAATTTTGTTGAAGACATTTACTGGCCCTTTAAGTTGGGAATCTTCACTCTTTTCTATACCTATTGTCCTTAGGTTCCATCTTCTCATTGTGTCCTGGATTTTCTGGATGTTTTGGGTTAGGAACTTTTTGAATTTTGCATTTTCTTTGACTGTTGTGTCAATGTTTTCCATGGTATCTTCGGCACCTGAGATTTTTCTCTTCTATCTCTTGTATTCTGTTGGTGATGCTTGCATCTACGACTCTTGATCTTTTTCCTAGGTTTTCTATCTCCAGGGTTGTCTCCCTTTGTGATTTCTTTATTTTTTCTATTTCCAGTTTTAGATCCTGGGTGGTTTTGTTCATTTCCTTCGCCTGTTTGATTGTGTTTTCCAATCATTCTTTAAGGGATTTTTGTGCTTCCTCTTTAAGGGTTTCTAGCTGTTTACCTGTGTTCTCTTGTATTTTTTTTTTTTTAAGGGAGTTATTTATTTCCTTCTTAAAGTCTTCTATCATCATCATGAGATATGATTTTAAATCTGAGTCTTGCTTTTCTGGTGTGTTGGGGTATCCAGGGCTCTCTGTGGTGGGAGAACTTGGTTCTGATGATGCTAAGTAGCCTTGGTTTCTGTTCCTTATGTTCTTGCCCTTGCCTTTTGCCATATGGTTATCTCTGGTGCTAAATGGTCTTGCTCTCTTTGACTGTAGCTTGTCTCTCCTGCAAGCCTCTGTGTCAGTACTCCTTGGAGACTTGCTCTCTCTCATAGGAATTTGGGTTTGGAGAGCTGTGATACAAGGTCAGCTCTGGGGTGCAGACAGAAGCCAGAAGGATCCTGTCCCCAGCTGTTCCTTGGTTCCTGTGTCCTGATGGTTCTGCAAGGGTCCCTCTTGAGCCAGGAATTTGAACAGAAGTTGTGGTCTTGCCTGTGCTCAAAGGTATGTTGGCACTTCTGGGAGACCAACTTTCTCCTGACACTATTTGGGTATGGAGCCCTGTGGCACAGGAACAGCTCCCTTGCCACAGAAGGAAACCAGAAGGGCACTCCTTGGTCCCTGTGTCCTGAGGATTCCAGGTAAGTCCCTCTGAACAGAGGTGCTGGTCTTAGCCTCCCCTCACAGGTCTGTCCACACTCCTGGGATGCTAGCTCTTTCCCTGCGCTATTTGGGTATGGAGACCTGTGGCACAGGCCACAGGCAGAATCTGGAAGGCTCCTGTCCCAGGCTACTCCTTGGTCCCTTTGTCCTGAGGGTTCCCGGAGGGGTCCTCTGAGCAGATGTGCTGGTCTTACCTCTGCTCACAGGCTTGTCCACACTCCTGGGAGGCTAGTTCTCTCCCAGGGCTATTTGGGTATGGAGCCCTGTGGTATAGGATTCATAATTATGCTTTTAACGTAAAAAAAAAAACTGCATATAAATATAGAACTGCATTCTATAAGCATGCCTTAAACATTAAAAATTATGAGCAAATGTTTGTGTATGTGTGTACAATTTTAAGCAAGTTTCACTGATGAATTGTATTCATCTTAGATCAACTGTTCACCTAGAGTGCCTTGGTTTGATGCATTTTACTCCACACACCACACGTATACCAAATAGATCTGGTGAAGATAAGGACATAACACTTGCCCTCCAAAATTGGGCTAGGTAATATGTTACACTGTTAGTTATTTCTGTTGTAATATCAAATTCAGTCTTCTCTCTGTATTCCTGCAATTCATGTTGTAACACTCTTTACTAACTGACATCAGGAATGTGGAGCATGAACATCTTTATCACTGAAAAGAAAAAAAAAATGTCCCTAACACATTCAAGAGTTTGAATGCTTGTTTCCTAGTTCATGGATCTATAGGTAGACTGTGGAACTTTTGGAAGGCAGGTCCTAACAGTGGAGCGGGGCATAGATAACTAAGGGAAGTCCTGTGAATGTTGTAACGTGGCCCTTGTTGCTACCACTGTGCCTTCTTCTTCCTCCACTATGATGTGCTGAGAGTCTACTATAAGCTTTACCTCTATGTTATCCCCATCATTGTCATCTTATACCCTCTGAAACTGTGAGCCAACATAAATCCTTCCTGCATCAAATTATTCAGTCATGTACTTTGTAACAGAAACAAAAACAATAATATAGGCATAGACACTTCTGGTCTTTCAGAACTATCCCCTATACCCAATCATCCCATTATAAAAATTATTTTTAATTAATTTCTTAATTAATTATTCTTTGGAAAAAGCAAAGGAAATGCACTTCTCTTTGGATTAAATGTTTTACTTAGAAATGAGAATTGGAAGAGACAGAACGCTATCTTTGTTTAGCCATACAGCTTACAAATTTCTTTTCAATTGAAATCAGCATTATAGGACCAATGCTATTAATTGATTTGCTAAATTTCACACAGTAAGTAGCACATACACAGGAACATTTCTAAGGAACATCTTAACAAAAGTTTTAGGTAGAATACTTATGAATTTTTTGGCACATTCCATTCACTTCAAAATACCCATCCTAGTCAGTGAGCATCATGACTGATTGCTTCAAGCACAACCATCAGTAGTAGCTGACTAAATGATCATTTGTGAGGTAGAAGGGTAGATATTGACCCAAACAGCATAAATTGGAGTTCAGTAGCATTTGTTTTCCACAAGTCCTCTTTATTCATGAGTGTTGGGCAAGGCAGCACTCTCCAACTGATAGACAGATTAACTCCCAGTGGTAGTTATAATTTTCTTAATGATAAAACCCTTTGGGGGCAAATTTATACATCACCTCTTTTGGCACTAAAATCCTCCCTAAACATTTCAAAGTGTGTGCTCATACTAACATAAGACCTGAAGCAATGCTTTACAAATATTGGGGCATCATGATGCCAATTTAAATGCAAGTCGCAGCTGTGTACAATGACAAAATGCAGAATATATGTATTAAATACCGCCTGGATGTTCAAACTAATATTAATAACTGTATAAAGACATATTACCACCTTCCTAGGTAGTAAGAAAGAACAAAAATTGTGAAGACTTGTTTAAGGTTGTGTTCCAGAGTGCTTGGTACCAATATTTGCACTATAGGTAACTGGCAGAAGAAGAATAAAGGTGGAGATGACAAGTTCAAGAGCACATATGTGTAACTCTAAAGATGGAGGAAGCCAAGTAGAAGCCAGAGAATACATCAGTGTAGAAGAGATTTCTTACAATTGTGTTAAAGATATAAATTACCTTGGTCTGCCACTGAGTTTATTGAAAATATCTTAAATATAAGATTTTATGAAGAGCAGGGCAGTGGTGGTGCACACCTTTAATCCCAGCACTTGGGAGGCAGAGGCAGGTGAATTTCTGAGTTCAAGGCCAGCCTGGTCTGCAGAGTGAGTTCTAGGACAGCCAGGGCTACACAGAGAAACCCTGTCTTGAAAAAAAAATATTTTATGAAGAATAAAAAATATTTCCATTCCATAATATTTCCCTTAATAAGCAGATAGAAAGAAAAATAATTATAAAAAGCTCAGTCATAAAAAACAGAAAATGTGGTCTACAGTAAGACTGAGAATCACCAGGAATGTCAGTCAAGCCAAGGATCTGGGATCCACCCAGAAGTCTCTAATCCCTCATGAATAGGGTCTACCAGAGGTCTACCTAAAAGGCTGGCTATATAACTGCTTTGAATAGGATAAGAAAGTAATATAAATGGAAGCCACCAAGATAAATGTTTGAAATGGAAAGATGTATGATGGCTGAACTGAGGATGGATAGCCACTGAGTTTAATAGAAATTCCTCTCTCCCAAATCAGACCATTGTTAAATCTGGAGATGAGATGCTGTACTAAGGCTCATATGTTTGGTGCTCAGTTATGAGCTACTGGGATCTGTGCAAAGGACAACATCATAAGGGCTCTAATAGATTAACAAATTAACCCCATGGTGGATTCATAAGTACAACAATGAGAGCTCAAGTAGGCTCTAGAGTATAACCTGGAATGCAGTGACTTGTTTCTAGTCCCTATCTGTTTCACCGACTTTATTTCCCAGCTGCCACAAGTGGAATAATCCTTTGCTACATGCTTCTGATTCTAGGATGTTCTGCCAGGCCTCAGTCCCACAGCAAGTGACAGTGCAAGTATGGACTTAGAATCTCAAAACCATGAAACAACATAAATCTTTAGAAAGAAATTGTTCTCGAAGCTCTCTTAAGAAGGAGGTAACAGCATAAGTAATTATAGAAGGCTAAGCACTACAAAATGCCTTCATTTCCTTATGCATTTGTCACAGTGGCAAATCTAACATTGTCATGATTTCAAATCTAAGTTGTTAGTTACTCCAGATGCAGACATGATATGAGAGCAATGCAACAATTATACATGGATTCAGGCATTGGAGTGCTTGAGGAGTCCCAGTTCCGGGCTAAGTATAACAGGACTGAATTGTATAGCATCCTTGTAGACAGAGCATTAAAAAAGAAGAGGGCATGGTTTAGTGTTAAGCCAGAGAGGAAGTGGATGAGAAATAAAACACAAAATCAAGAGAAATCTAGCTAAAGTTGGATAGAGGCTCTGAAATAAGTTTAGTCCAAGCAGAAATCAATAAAGGCAATCATGTACAATCAACACTTACGTGGATTTAAGTCATATGACTCAAGAGCTCAAAATAGAGTTGAATTAGAGCAGATAAAAGTACTTCGAGGAAGTGGAGGTGTACCCATGCTTTACTCAAGAGAGATTTCACTGAAGTGACAGCAGCACACAGTCTTTTACAAGTTAGACAAGATGGAAAATGAGCCACCACTGAAGGTAGAAGGGAGCACAGCCTAAGCATGTCTTTAGAAAGCATTGGAAAGACTCCTTCTTAACCTGCATGCATCACTCGAGAGATCAAAAAATCTCTTGAAGGTTTTCTGTCAGGCTACCTAAGTTCTCTTCCTCCTCACTCACTGACAATTTACTTCTGCCCCAAATATGTAAAGAATAACTTGACCTCCAGAAAAGGGGATCAAACTTTCGTGAGCTTCTGCCATATAAATATACCAGACAGTTTAATCCAGTTCTAACTTTCTGTAAGCCCTACATGTGCACCTCAGTCTTCATGCCTGTTCATGGTACAGGAGCATATATCCTATCTCAGAAAATCACATGCTTCCATTTTACCTTAGCAGGGTTTCCTTCAGTTTACATACAATGCAAGAACATGAGATCAAAATTCACAGATTTTGGAACTCCATTGAAAAGATAAAAGAGCATGGGAAAAAACTGACATCTTGTGATCCAAGAAAATAAAATAGTTTATATTTATATATGTACTTTTGATATTTCTCTCAACTGAATTATATACATTTCTGTGACCAAGATCTACAAACCTTCTGTGAAGTTCATGATTATTTCATAGTTGGTATTATTTTTCATTTTGATTTATTTTCAATATTTAAAATATTATGTTTATAGATTATATAGACATTATACATAACCATTATATATAAACATTATATATAAACATTTTATGAATATATATATATATATAGAGAGAGAGAGACAGACAGACAGAGAGAGAGAGAGAGAGAGAGAGAGAGAGAGAGAGAGTGTGTGTATTTGATTGTTTGTTTGTCTCTAGTCCATCTGTTTCACTATTTTCCAGTCACCTTGAGAATAATGTTTTGCTTCATGCACCTGCATCTATGATGTCCTGCCAGACCTCAGCCCCACAGCAATGCAATAATATAAATATGGACTATGACTCCAAGACCCATGAAACAAGGTAAATCTTTATTAAGAATTCTGTTTTTACATTACATACATACATACATACATACACACACATATATATATATAATATTTCAAGTTCCAATTACAAGTTCTCAGGGAAGCCCAGTGGAAATATGGAGTTTAATCTCTACAGATCACATTCCTTATGATCACATATTACAAGTGTGTTAATGAATGGGGTTCTAAATAGGTGACAATATGTGTAAAATGTGGATTAATAATTTTATTTACAATCTAGATGTCATCAACTTGATTGGTTTTTTTTAATACTTTATTTACATTTCAAATGTTTCCACCTTTCCAGATCTCCCCTTTTGAACCCCCATATTCCCTTACCCCTCTTCCTTCCTCTATGAGGGTATTCCCCCACACACCCACACACCCACTCTCGTCTTCCCTTCTTGGCATTCCCCTATACTGAGGCATCTAACACCCTCAGGTCCAAGGGACTCTCCTCCTCCTGATGGCGAACAAGGCCCTCCTCTGCCACATATGTGGCCAGCACTATGGGTCCCACCATTTGTATTCTTTGGTTGGTGATCTAGTCTCTGGGAGCATCAGGAGGTCAGGCCAGTTGACACTGTTGCTCCCTCCATAGTTCTGCAAACTCCCTTATCTCCTTCAGTCCCTTCCCCAACTCCTCCATCTGGGACCTCATGCACAGCCCAATGGTTTCGGTGAAGTGAATCTTGGGTATTCCGAACTTTTGGGCTAATAACCACTTATCAGTGAGTACATACTGTGTTCATTCTTTTGTGACTGAGTTACCTCACTCAGGATGATATTTTCAAGTTCCATCCATTTGGCTGCGAATTTCATAAAGTCATTGTCTTTAATAGCTGAGTGGTACTCCATTGTGTAGATGTACCACATTTTCTGTATCCATTCCTCTGCTGAGGAATATCTGGGATGTTTCCAGCTTCTGGCTATTATAAATATGGTTGCTATGAACATAGTGGAGCATGTGTCTTTATTACATGTTGGAGCATCTTCTGGGTATATACCCAGGAGAGGTATAGCTGGGTCCTCAGGTAGTATTATGTCCATTTTTCTGAGGGTCTGCCAAACTGATTTCCAGAGTGGTTGTACCAGCTTGCAATCCCACCACAATGGAGGAGTGTTCCTCTTTCTCCACATCCTCGCCAGCATCTGCTGTCACCTGAGTTTTTGATCTTAGCCATTCTGACTGGTGTGAGGTGGAATCTCAGGGTTGTTTCGATTTGCATTTCCCTGATGACTAAGGATGTTGAACATTTCCTTAAGTGCTTCTCAGCCCTACAAGTTTCCTCAGTTGAGAATTCTCTGTTTAGCTCTGTTCCCCATTTTTTGGTAGGGTTATTTGGTTCTCTGGAGTCTAACTTCTTGAGTTCTTTGATTGTTTAGGGAACCATACTAAGTAAAATTCTAGGTTTTCTATATTAAATTAAAAAGAAATTGTCCTATTGACAGTGTCCTTGACCTTAGAGAAACTTTGTTGTTTCATGATGTCCCAATGATCAATTGTTAATCTTAGAGTATGAGCCATTGGCATTCTGTTCAGGAAATTTTCCCCTCTGCCAATGCATAATGCATTCAAGGCTATTTCCCACTTTTTCTTCTATTAGATTTAGTGCATATGATTTTAAGTTGAGATCCTTGATCTACTTGGACTTGAGTGTTGTAGGTCTGTGTGTGCTCTGGCACAGGGCACTGACTCTTGGGGAGGCGGAACACAGGGAGTTTGACTGGGCTTACCCTGTGCTGCTGCTGGTTAGAGTTACAGCAAGATATTTTATATTGTTTATGGCTATTGTGAAGGATGTTTTTCTCCTAATTCTTTTCTCAGCCATTTTATTGTTTGTATAAAAGAGGTCTACCTACTTTTATTTTTTTTTCCTCCTTTTTGATTTTTGACACTTTATATACATTTCCAATGTTTCCCCTTTTCTGAGTCTCCTCTTTGTATACCCCCCATCCCCTCCCCAACCCTCCTCTAGGAGGGAATTCCACCTCACACCCCCCCCACCCCCCGTCCACCAATCCCCATTTTCCCGCCTTGATATTCCCCTTTACTGAGGCCTCTAACATCCTCAGGCCCAAGGGCCTTTCGTCTCTCCCTGATGGCCATCGAGGTCATCCTCTGCCACATATGTGGTCCAAACCATAAGTCCATCAATGTGTATTCTTTGGTTGGTGGTCCGAACTCCAGGAGGACCGGGGGAGGGGGGGGAGGTCAGG
>CM052715.1:14702440-14721887 GCA_028551405.1 Uromys caudimaculatus | reverse complement strand
GCCTTTCTATGGCGCTCGTTGGCTACCGACTCCTGGAGTCCCAGGCAGAGGTTTCCCCC
Organism: Uromys caudimaculatus; assembly: GCA_028551405.1. Taxonomy (NCBI): domain Eukaryota; kingdom Metazoa; phylum Chordata; class Mammalia; order Rodentia; family Muridae; genus Uromys; species Uromys caudimaculatus. Next base: position 14,721,828 of record CM052715.1, on the reverse strand, counting down.
TTCCTACGGTGCTCGTTGGCTACTGACTCCTGGTGTCCCAGGCAGAGGTTTCCCCCTTTCTACGGCGCTCGTTGGCTACCCCTACTTTTATTTTTTGAGATAATTTTGTATCCATCAACTTTGCTGATGTTGTTTATCAACTGTAAAAATTCTCTGGTAGAATTTTTGTGTTCATTTACATATACTGTAATACCATCTATGTATAGCAATACTTTTACTTCTTTTTTAATTTGTATTTTCTTGTTTTCCTTAGTAGTCTTATTTCTCTGACTAGAACTTCAAATACTATGTTGAAGTGATATTGATAGAGTGAACAGCCATGTTTTGTATCTAATTTTAACGGAATTGTTTTAAATTTCTGTCCATTTAATTTGATGTTGCCTGTTGGCTTAATGTTTATTGACTTTATATTGTTTAGGAATGTACTGTGTATCTCTGATCTCTCCAAAACTTTTAACATGAAGGGATGTTGGATTTGTTAAAAACCATTTTGAGCATCTAATAAGATTTTCATATATTTTTTTCTTTCAGCTTGTTTATATAGTGGATTAAGTTCATGAGTTTTCATATATTGAACCACGCTTGCATCATTGAGATGAAGCCTACTTGATCATGGTGGATGGTGATTTTGATGTGTTCTTGGATTCTGCTCATAGGTATTTCATTAGTATGCTTGCATCAATGTTCATAAGGAAAATTAGACTGCAATTCTCTTCCTATGTTGGGTCTTTGTGTGGTTTAGGTATCAGAGTGTGAGTTTAGCAATGTTCCTTCTGTTTCTATTTTGTGAAATATTTTGAGGAATATTGGTGTTAGCTCTTCTTTGAAAGTCTGGTAGAATTTTGCACTAAAACCATCTGGCCCTGGGCTTTTTTCATTGGGATACTTTTCATGACTACTTCTATTTCCTTGGGGATTATAAGGCTGTTTAGTTTGTTTAACTTATCTTGATTTAATTTTAGTAAGTGAACTCTATCAAGAAAATTGTCCGTTTCATTGAGATTTTCCATTTTTATTTATTACAGTCTTTTGAAGTAAGACCTAATATTTCTTTGAACTTTCTCAGTGTCAGTTGTTAAATCTCACTTCTCAGTTCTGAATTTTATATTTGGATACTATCTCTCTGTCTCTTGGTCAGTTTGGCAAAGTATTTGTCTATCTTGCTGATTTTCTCAAAGAGTCAGCTTTCGATTTCATTTATTATTTTGTTTTCTTAGTTGTTATTTTATTATTATTAGTCCTGAATTTCATTATTTCCTGCCATTGACTCCCCTCGGATATGCTTGATCCTTTTTGTTCTAAAGCTTTCAGGTATGCTGTTAGGTTGCTAGTATGATTTCTCTCTAGGATCTTTATGAAGGCACTTGTTGCTATGAACTTCCATATTGGCACTGCTTTTCACTGTGGCCCATATGTTTGGATATGTTGTGCCTTTGTTTTCAGTTAAATCTAGAAAGTTTTTAATTTCTTTTTTTTCTTCCATGACCAAGTAATAATTGAGTAGAGAGTTATTCAAATTTCCATGAATTTGTAGACTTTGTGTTCTTTCTGTCGTTGGTGAAGTCCAGCTTTAATCCATCATGATCTGAGAAGATGCAAGGGGTCATTTCAATCATCTTGCATGTATTGAGATGTGCTTTGTGACTGAGTATATGGTAAGTTTGGGAGAATAATACATGAGGTGCTGAAAAGAGGTATATCCTTTTGTGTTTGGGTGAAATGTTCTATAGATACCTGTTAGGCCATTTGATTCATAACCTCTGTTAGCTTCATTATTTCTTTGTTTAGCCTCTGTCTCAATGACCTGTCCATTGGTGAGAGTGGGATGTTAAAGTGTTCAGTTATTAATATGTGCAATTCAATATGCAATTTAAGTTTTAATAGTGCTACTTTTATGAATGTGGGTGTCCTTACATTTGAGGCATAGATGTTCATAATTAAGACATCCATTTGGCAGATTTTTCCTTTGATTAGCATGAAGAATCCTTTCCTGCCTCTTGATTCCTTTCAGTTAAATGGTTTTTTTTTTTTTTTTTTTTTTTGTTAGATATTAGAATGGCTACTCCAGCTTCTTTCTTGGGTTTGTTTGCTTGAAAAATCTTTATCTAGTCCTTTACTCTGAGGTAATAGCTAACTTTGTTGATGAAGTGTGTTTCTTGTATACAGCAGAATGATAGATCCTGCTTAAGTATCAGCTCTCTTTGTGTCAATAAATTCCATTGAAATTGGATGATATTAACTCCTGATGATTGTTAATTCCTTTTATTGTTGGAAGTCTGTGGTGTGTGTGTGTGTAAGAAAGAGGGGGGAGGGGGAGAGGGGGAGAGAGGAAGAGAGGGGGAGAGGGGCAGAGAGGGGGAGGGGGGAGAGAGGGGGAGAGGGGGAGAGAGAGGAAGAGAGAGAAAGTCTCTTCTTTTTCTTTTACTAGCATGAAATTATGTTTTTATTGTGTTGTTTTCTTGTGTTGAATTTTTCCTTCTAGTATCTTCTTTATGGTTGGATTATTGGAAAGGTAATGTTTAAATTTGATTTTGTCATGGAATATCTTGTTTTGCTATGTCTGGTGATTGCAAGTTTTGCTGGGTATAGTAGTCTAGGTTGACAACTGTGGTCTCTTAGAGTCTAAAAGACATCTGTCCAGGCACTTCTGTCTTTTAGAGTCTCTATTGAGAAGTCAGCCAAAATTCTAATAGGTCTGCCTTTATATGTTACTTTGCCTTTTTTCCTTGCAGTTTTTAATATTCTCTCTTTGTTCTGTACATTAAGCGTTGTTGGGTTTTTTGTTTTTTTGTTTTTTGATTATTGGGTGGCAAGAAGATTTTCTTCTCTGGTTCAATCTATTTGGTGTTCTATAAGCTTCTTGAAATTTTATAGGCATCTATCTTTTTCTTTAGGTTAGGGAAAATTTCTTCTATGATTTTGTTAAAGATGTTTTCTGGGCTTTCTATTTCTATTATTTTCTTGGGTTTGATCTTTCCATAGTGTTCCAAATTTCCTGGATGTTTTGTGTGAGAAACATTTTAGCTTCAACATTTTCTTTTACTGTTGTATCAATTTCTTGCATGGTATTTTTTATGCCTGTCTCTTGTGTTCCTTTGGTGATGCTTCTGTTTGTAGTTCCTGTTCTTTTCCCTAGGTTTTCCATGACCAGGATTTCTCATTTTGTGTTTTCTTTATTGCTCCTATTTCCATTTCAGTTCTTAGACAGGGTTATTCATTTCCTTCACATTTTTAAACTGTATTTTCATCTATTTATTTAATGGATTTGATAATTTCCTTTTCAAAGGCCTCTATCATCTATATAAGATTGGATTGAAGGTCATCTCCTTGTGCTTTAGCTATGTTAGGATATCCAGAGCTTACAGTAGCAGGTTAACTGGGCTCTTGTGGTACAATATTGACCTGGCTATTGTTGATAGTGTTCTTACTCTGTCCTTTAGACATCTGGATTTCACAGGTGTTGCCTGCATGATTCTGATGCCAGCAGGACTCCTCTTGAAGGCAGGGAGAACTGCAGTCCAGACAACAGAGGTCAGGGAGACAGTGCACAGTTTCCCTTTGTGGGCTTGATTCAATGAAATTCCCATTAAAATTCAAAAACATATTTTTACAGACATTGAAAGAGCAATTCTCAACTTCCTTTGGAAAAACAAAAACCCCAGAGCACCAAAATAATTCTGAACAATAAAAGAACTTTTGGAGGAATCACCATCCCTGACCTCAAACTGTACTGGAGAGCAATAGTGGTAGTGTATTAGTACAAAGACAGAAAGGTAAATCAATGGAATAGATTGAAGACACAGAAATAAACCCACACACCTATGGACCTTTTTTTTTTTTTTTAAACAAAGAAGTCAAAACCATACAGAACAAAGAATAAAACATTTTCAACAAATGGTGTTGTTCTTACTGGTGGTCTGAATGTACAAGAATGCAAATTGATCCATATTTATCACCCTACAGAAAGCTCAAGGCCAAGTGGTTCAAGGACTGCCACATAATACCAGGGGCATTGAATCTAATAGAAGAGAAAGTTGGAAATAATCTTGAGCACATTGGTACAGGAGACAATTTCCTGAATAAAACAACAATGGTTCAGGCTCTAAGATCAACAATTGATAAATATGACGTAATGAAACTGAAAAACTTCTGTAAAGCAAAGGACACTGTTAATAGGACAAAACAGCAGCCTACAGATTGGGAAAAGATCTTTACTAATCCTACATTGAATAGAAGGCCAGCATATACTCACTGAGACAGAGGCAGAGACTCGTAGCCAATCATTGGAAGGGAATTGGGAACCCATATGGAACTGGAAAGATTGAAGAAACTGAAAGGGATGGTATCCCTGTAGGAAAACCAACAGTGTCAACTAATATGGATCACTGCGATCTCTCAGAGATTGAGCCACCTACCAAAGAGCATACACAGGCTGGTCAGATGACCTCGATATGTGTAGCAGAGGACTATCTGCCTTATTTTTCCTCAATGGAAGAGGATGTGCCTAATCCTCCAGAGACTTGGTGACCCAGTGTGGGGAGATAGCAGGGGTAGAATCCTCTCAGAGGCAAACAGGAGGGAGGACGTGGGGAGGAACTGTGTGTAAGGGGACTTAGAGGGGGGCAACATTTTGGTTGTAAATAAATTAAAAATTATTAAAAGAAAGAATTTAAACTATAACCTTAATTATCTAATAAAGGCATTTTATTTCCTATATTTTCTATTAGGCATCTAAAGTTTTTGATAATTTTATTCAGTTTAAAATATTGTATAATTTTAGAAATGTTTTCCTATTTCCCAAGTATTTGCAACTATGAATAGTTGTTTTGTTCATTTCCATTTGTTTCCAGTGTAGAACTCTAATGGGACTGTTAGCAGAGCTCTCCTTCAGCAGTTCCAACCTCTTGACTCCAAGCATTTTGTGGACTGTTCTTCAAGGATTTCAAGCTCCATAAACTCAACATGAAGCCTCAGCAGATGATGTCCATACTTCCATTCTTGCAGTCTAAAAATTCTTTCTACTTATCTCAGCTATCATCAACTTCAACAAATTAATTTCCCACCTTTCAAGAATTCTACTCTTGTTGCTTGATTTCTTATTATATTTCCTCATACGCTGTGTGACATTTATGATTATTTGGGTGTGGAGGTGAGTGGATAACTTAGTTGCTGACTCTTAGCCAGGGATAAAAGAAATTGTAGCTATTACTTTAATAGCTTAGTTATTTATTAAATCTAAATGATAATTCTTTGTAGAAGTTTTATTATATATGGAGATCACATGTATGTGATAAGTCTCCTGTTGCCCTTAGAATCCTCTTTGGAGTTTTGACCACTGGCTGGTGAGTAGATCCTACCCTATTTGTCTTGGGGTTTATTGAGCCTCTTGGGATCTCTTATCATTTTTCACCTATCAGCATGGTTTAACTCCATTTAGATAATTTGAGAAATATTATACCTATAAATATCTTCTATTCATTCTCAATAAATATTTCAATAAATGCTACTGAAAAAGTAGACTATACATATGGAAAAGAAAAACACCATAAAAACAAAACAATAGTGATTATATAAAGTACATGCAGTTGAACATCTTAGGACAAGAAATTAAATAAAAAATAAAAAATATATTAGTTAACTATCTTGAAATGTACCTGTAATGCCACAACTTGAGAATCTGAAGAAGGAGGATTATAAATTTAAATCCAGCCTAGGCTGCAAAGCAAGTTTCGTGCCAGCCTAGTCTACACGATCGTCAGACCTTGTCTCAAAGAGAAAAGCAAACAGAAGATGAAGGAAAAAACAAAAAGCAATGAGTAAAACAATATAGGGATTATGAGCTACTCAAAAACAACTTGTAAGAAAGCATTAATATACTATTAGTATTCAAGTTTTGCTAAAATAGTTTATTTTGTAGTTAAAATAAGGATGTATTTACAATTAAATTAAATAAAATTCTCTTATGTGCAACTTAAAACAGGAGTTTACAAATGCTATGGGGAACATAAAATAAAGTAATAAACAGGAGAAAGGTTGTGTGACAGAAACACATCAGACAATGTAGATGTCCCAGTATAAGGGCAAAGAATCCATGCATTATGGAAATATTGCCAATTCATATGTGAAGAAAAAATACTTATCATCCATAAAAATCTATGGATATAATATTGTAAACTCAAACAATATTAATAGAAGAGCTAGGAGAAACATCATGGTAGTATACCTTAGCATAAACATTCTCTGTAATTAATAGATCAATCAAAAAGGATGTAAAGAATTTGATATGTGCACTTAGCAAGATAGACCCAAGGGCCATCTGCAAAGCATTGCATGCCCTAACCACAGAAAACACATATCTCCCAAGCACACACTTGGCTGTAAAGCAAGTTTCAACGAACTTAGAATGATTGATATCATAAAAACCACAGTCATGGCCACAGTGCACTTCACTCACAAATCAATACCAAAACCTACACAGAGAAGCCACATGTACTTGGAAATTAAAAAACACATTTAAAATAACTTGTGGGTCAAAAAGAAAACAGTCATAAAATGTTTATAGTATATTCATTCCTTAAAATTGTAGAATTTGGTGTATACCAAAAAAAGGATACTTATAAGGGAAGTCCCAGTTTAAGGCTGTGTTGAAAAGAAGAAAGAATCGAACAATATATGAATATTTATTAGGAGAGACAAAAGTAAAATATTTCACGTAAAAGTAGGAAGATTTAAATTTAAAAATATATACAAAGAAATTAACCAAGTGTGAAATAATATAACTTTATGTTAGATGTCTTTATATGTGTCCAGGGTCAGGACGCACACAGAGGCACACATGCTCACATACACACACATGCACACACACACGGGAGAGAGAATAAAAGAGAGAGAAAGACAGAGACAGAGACATGAGAGACAGAGACAGAGATTCCCATTTGCATCTGTGAGCTTAATAACAAATCCCACATATGTGCATATTTGAAGTTGCACCTCGTCTTTCTTTGAAATTTTATCTCTCACTGTGAGAAATATGCCCATTATCCACATTAGATTTGTTCAACCACAATGTCTTATAAGAAAAAATTCCCAAATACAATACAAGTTTTTTGTTATTCTTTTATCCTTAGCCTAATTGAATTTAGTAAATTCATCATTGTTTCATGTCTTTGTGTGAGCCCTCTAACAATGTACTTCAATGGAATTATACTTTATATCAGTTACACAACTAATATTATTTACAGTCTACATTTCATCCTAGGATGGCTGTTCACAGTTTTTAAATTTCCACATATTTTCATCTCTGATTTGGATATCTCTACACATTTTAATATGTTTTCCATATCTTATATCCATTACAATGGTAGATGTGTTATAGAGGCATTGAACGTGTTACCATAAAATGTCTTATAGAGTTTTCTTTCCTTCACAACCTATACCAATAATTGGTAAACATTCACTTGTTTTCTGGCACAGCAATTTCTCTTAGTTTATTAGCATATAACTAAATCACTGATTTTTTTTTGCATTTGCCTAATTTTATCTGATAATCTACATTTAAACACCACCCACATTGTTATATTAAATCTAGTTTGGTTCATTTAAATCCTGACTACCATTTACTTTTGCAGAGAGTTTTACTTACAGAGAGTTTGACTCTTCCTCTGTTGAATCATGGTTACCAACACGTACAATTATAAATAAAACCCCTTTACATGTTTGCATGATGGTTTTTGAATGTACACAGTTTTTTATTTACTTCATTAAATATCTACCAATGAGACACTGGCCTACAAAGATGTGATGCTTGTTTATAAGAAGCAACCAAATGTAATTGCCAAAATAATGTTTGACATCATATGAGCATCATCCCTTCATAGAATTATTATTCAGCATTTGTAATATATACTGTTTAATTATTTGTGTCGAGTTGATTGAATCATGTAATGCTATGCTAGCAGATTAAACTTGATTTTTTTAATTTTTGAGAACATCAGACAAGTTAATAAATATAAACATATCTACACACAGCTTCCCCTTGAACAACACCTCTGGCATCCCAAATCCTTGTCTATTCCCAATCCCTTGTCTTTACGTTTGTATTTATAATCCACTAAGTCCAGTTAGTGAAGCCCATATGTACACCAATGTTGGATCATCTACTGGAGCAAAAGAGAGCTCTTTGTATACCCTCAATAAAGAGCAAATCTCAGTGTTCTTGCATCATCCATCCATTGACAATCACTCCTCAGAATGGGTTTGAAGGTTATCTATCCTACATATTCTGAAAATTTGGCTGCACTGATCTTCTATAGGTCTTATGCTGGTAACTGTAACTGCTCTGAATTAATGATTGCAATAGTCATGCCTGTTCCATAAGTACTTTACTAGACTCTTCCCCATCTACTTGGCTCTTACGTTCTTGCCTCTACCACTTCCAAAATGTTCTCTAAGGCTTGGTTGTGGTGGGATTAATATAGATGTCTGATTTAAAGCTCAACATCTTTCTCTTATTCTCAGCAACGTGGCATTATGGATATCTAGATTGAATGCTAGCCACTACGGAAGTGATGCTTCTTTAACCAAGGCCGATAGAATGCTTGGTTTATAGGTATACAAATACCCATTTAAGGGGCAGTTTGACAGCATGATCATCTAACAAAATAATAGTACCAGCTGCTACATTCAGCCCATTAACCCTACCTGCTATGGGTTTCTGATTACACTATCAGGCATGATTTCTCTTCCTGTGAAGCAGGCCTCAAATCTAGTTACAGTACAAGTACTTACAAGTACTTACTCCGTAAGAGTTATGCCATTATTGCACCTGATGGAACATCTTCTTTATTAGAACAGTGCCACAGCATGCAGGTTCCAGCACTGGTTGAGACCATGGATTTTCTTTTTTCTCCCCAACAGCCTACAAAGCATCTTCCAGTTCTATGAAAGAGCTAGTCAAAGCAAGTTCCTGCTTGGATATATGTATGGGGAGAGAGAGAGAGAGAGAGAGAGAGAGAGAGAGAGAGAGAGAGAGAGAGAGAGATTGAGATTTACCAGGCAGTTAAAATTGGTATCCAAGGGAAATACCAATAGCCTGTGTTTTGGCAGAGGGTGGCTCTGAATCGTCTTAGACCAATTATTCCTAGGGAAGTATTCCATGTCTTGTACTGTGATTTTCATTTAATGACCCATGTTTTCTGAGAAGGGCATTGTCTTCCCATGACAAGTAATTACTTTCTAATCTTTTGTTCAAAATTGCATTTTAAATTAGCTTACTAACAAGGCCATTTCTTGGTTTTTTAGTTTTGGTTAACCCACGCATTACACACATTTTCCTCTGTCATCTATTATGACACCTGCTTATTCCTATGGTCTTCATTATTCCTACCTCTTCTTTCTTTTTTATGTGATCTACTGTACCTCAGTTTACATTGAAAGATTTGGGTTGTGAGACATTAGGCTTCTACATGACATTTTACATCTCCCTTCATTTGGGCTAGCATTCCCTTTAAATGTCCACTACACAGTCACACCTTACAGGGTTCATATTTGTCCCTCTAGTATTCCACTTTACTTTTATTTTACTTATCTTTCTTAACAAGCCCCTCAAAAGGTGTCTTACTACTCTCCTGGCTTATACTTGGCTTCAAGTTAAATACACAAGTAGAGGATTTGAAACTAGAAGCACACGTGAGAGAAAACATATGGTGTTTGTCTTTCTGGGCCTGGGTTACTTCACTTAGTATAATTCCTTTTCCCAATTATACTCATTTACCTGCAGTGTTCATGAGCTCACATCTCTTTACAATTGAGTAATAGCTCATTGTTTTCATATGCTACATTTTAAAAATACATTTATTTGTTGTGTATCTAGGCTTATTCCATCGCTTAGTTGCTGTTAAAAGGACATCAATGAGTATGGATGTGCATGTCTGCACTAGTTACCATCCCCATGGTAACTATCCATGCATGTACCCCTTTCACCACATCCACAACATATATTGTCATTTATAGCTCAGATGATAATCTTTCCAACTGTGATAAAATGAAGAGTTTTAATTAATTTTATAGTCTATTTCTCTTATGGCCAAGACCTTAAGACATTTTCAAGAATTTCCTAGTCATTTGCATTTCTTCTGAGAAGTTCTGTTCGATTCTATAATATGGTTTTATTCTATTTGATAATTTCTTTATGTTTATGAGCTTTTAGTACATTTTCTGTTGAAAGACTTACTTAAATGGAATTTTTATTAGTGTGTGTTAAGTTACGTCCTGGAGTAATTAGCATTCAGTAACTAATATGAAGATGCGGTTATCTTCAGTGTTCTAGTTTGTTTCTCTGTTCTATAATAAAATTGACCAAATGCAACTGAGAGGTAGTGGCTGTATTTAAGCTTATAATTTCTGGTAACAGTGCATTGTTGAGTGAAGGAAGGGCATAAACTCAATGTGGAGACTGAAAGTAGAAACCACAGAGGAATGCTCCATATTGGATTGCTCTGATTTACACATAGGCTCATGTTCAGCTCACTTTCTTATGGGGCTTTTCCAGGCACATCTGATTATGGGTGGTAATGATCATAGTGGGTGGGTCTTTTCTACGTCAATAATCAACCAAGAAATCTCTATAGACATGGGCACAGGCCAATGTTTTTGAAGTAATGATTTAACTAAATGTCTGTGCTCAAGGAATTTGATTCATTCCAGGATCACAGCCCTGTGGAATGGTGGCTTTTATATTTAGGGGACAGCTTCCAAAATCAATATAAAACATTCCTTATGTCTGCACACTTTGGTTTGTCCCCATGGTGATTCTGAGTCCCTTGAAGTTGGCAATTAACTTTCACATAAAGTAAGACAAAGGTTTTAGCTGAATGTCCAACATCCATATGAAACTGAGAGAAGAAAGGAAAACACATCAAAGGGTGGATATTAAATATAGGAAAATTCAGAGAGAATACTAGGTATTTCATCAACAGAGAGTCTCTGTCAGCTCACGGCCCTGTTATTCATCTATATAAAAGGTTTGCCTCTCTGGTAAGATAAATTTCATATATTTAAAGCAAGAAGAACAAAGCATTTTAAGCTAAGTAGGAAAAAAGGGAAATATGATGGATGTCTCTCAAAAAATTAAGTACTATGCTCTCATCACTAGATGAGGAGCTGCAGGCAATACATAGCTGCTGAGGAAGAGGAAATAAGTTTTCTCAGTGGAAAAGAGTCCCCTAAAATGGTAATATAGTATTAAATAGTCAGCTATAAACACATGTATAGATGGGCAACACACACACTTATATGTGAGTGTGTGTGTAAAACCATAAGTATAGACAGAAAGTTTATAAAATGATATAAATATATTATGCAGATATAGGTAATTAAAAAAACTTTAAAGAGTGTTATCTCAATTGTTAGAGCATTTATCTTACATGCTAGAGGCTCTGGGTTCAATCCCAAGAACTAATGAAAAAATTAACATCTAAAGTGAAGATGAACAATATTATATTGTATTTTGAACTGGAAAAATTAGTTCAACAATTATAAAAGAAGATTATAGAATTACAGATTAACTTAATAACATTTTTGGCAGTATAATATAACACATTCCTCCCTTTGCTTTCTCCTCTCAAATCCCTCCTGAACACCTCTCCCTTTTCCATTCAAGTTCCTGCTCTCTGTTTTTATAAATAGTTATAAAATGCATATATGTATGTCTGCATACATATATCTTAATAAATATAGCCTGGTAAGTTCATACAATGTTACAATGTATGTATGTTTTCACAAACCACCGTTCTGTACTATACAACCAATTGATTTGCTTTTCCCTGGAGAGTAACACTTCTATTCCAAGATTTTCTCAGTTGTCTACAGTTCCTAGTGTGTGGTTGAGGCATTGTGTGCTTTCCCATCCACTTTGGCATGTCTATTGGTGTCATTCTTACTGAGCACCTGTTTGGAAAGGTGTGTTTAAAGATTTATTTATTTTATGAGTGTTTTTTAGTATTTATGTGTATGAGTGTCTGCCAGAATGCATTTACATATACCACATGCATACAGTGCCTGCAGAGGTTAGAAGAAGCCATTAGATTCTCCTAGACTCAGTATTATAGGTGGTTGTGAGCAGGTGTGTGTATACTTGATACTGAACCTAGGTCTTCTGAATGTGTGGCAAATGCTCCTATCAGCTAAATTATCTCTTGAAATCCACAAAATTCTTGTTTTAATTTTCATTTTCTAACAAAACAGTAGCCACTTTTGAAGAAACATAGTGCATTCAGTTACATTACTGAAGATACATGAACTCACACTGGTCTATCCTCAAGCATGCCATCCCAAATCAGACCTTAGGAACTCATGTGTCTGAGCATACTTCTGTGTGTGTGTGCCTGCAAGCTTTATTCTGATTAGATTTTCTTTTATAAACTGTGTTCTCACTTTTAAAAATAACATATATTTATTTAGTGTGGGGAAAATAAAACACGTGCATGTCACAAAGCACTTGTGGAGGTCGAGATCAGTTTTCAGAGTTCTTTCCCTTTACCATGTTTGTCATAGGAAGGAATTCAGCTCTTTAGTTTTGACAAGTGACTTTGCCCACAGGTTATCTACTGCCTCATCTGGATGCTACCCCAAAATGAATTGTCCGTAAATACAAGCTCATTTTTATTTCATATAATGCAATATGTGAATTCTGAAACGTGTACCTGACACATTGGTAATAGAATACCTTTTTTTTTTTTTTAGATAAAAGTAAAACTTCCAAGTTTGTCTTCTTTAACTTATTTTCCCTCTTGTGTTTTCTAAAAACATGTTTCTCAGAAATCCATTTCTGCACATTTTCAAAAAGAAAATGAATGTATAGCCTGAACTTTATGCATAGTGTCTTAATTAGTATTTCTATTGCTGTGAAGAGATGCCATGACCACACCAACTCTTACAAGGAAAACTTTTAATTGGGGCAAGCTTACAGTTCAGAGCTTCATACATTGTCATTATGGCGGGGAACACGGTAGCATGCAGGCCGTCGTGATATCTGAGAGTACTACATCTGGATTAGCAGGCAGCAGAAAGAGAGTAAAACACTATGCCCGAACTGAGTATCTGAGACCTTAGAACCCAGCCCACAGTGACACAATTTCTCCAAAAAGCTACATCTATTCCAATAATGCCACACTTCCTAATAGTGACATTCCCTATGAGCTTATGGAGGGCATTGTCAAGGAAACCACAATACCTAGCACTTACATACAGCTGAAATTGTTCACACCACTGTCATTAACCAGAGAATTGTAACATTTGCCTTGTCCTAAAATCTTCTGCCATTCATCATTGGTGAACAGAGGACACAAACTGAAAGGTTTATTATAATCACTTTAAAAGTCCCAAATTGAAAGAATGATTTGACTGAGCATAACAGAAACTTAGAGACTGTATGAAAGGTGAAGACTACACATCCCTTTGCTCAAAAACACAGAAGAGCAAAACCTGAGATGTGAACACGTCTTCTTAACTACCGAGACATATACCAATGGGATCAACCAGGGTGGCTAATGGGGGAGCTGCCCATTTTCTCCTTCAGTGTTTTTCCTCTCAAGTTGTGGGCTTGACAAATACTGCAACCTTCTAAGGTGAGTAGTGATTTTTTTGGAAATAATAAATAGCATCTTTGTCTTAGCCAGGTTAATAGACTGCTTTTGTTTCCTTAGTTTTCACTTGAGAATCATTGGAGAAGAATTCCATTATAAAATGAAAATTAACTAATCAGAGAAAAAAATAATCTGGCAGAAGAGTCCTCAGAGAAGAAGAACAAAGATGGTAAAGATAAAGAATAAAGAAGGCCAAAGAGAAGAGAAACAGGAAGAAAGGGGAAAGCCATGAGGAGGCTTCAGATGACCATGAATAAGTTAAAAAATGCCACTGCATCTGGCCTTCTCAGGTGAGAGACACAGGAGATTTGTGTAAATAAGAACACTTTCCACCAAGAAATTGTGATATTTGACCCCTTGAGATTTAAATTCCAGTGAAATTATACATGACCATCTTTTATGACAGAGCAATCTATGGTCAGATTTTTCTGGAAAGAAGTAAAGAAAGAGACACTGAACCCATATAAAGAGAAAACTGACAGAAGAAAAGATTCTCAGCAGTCCAGATAGGTGTTCCCATGACTTTAGCAGAGTTTATTTATTTATTTTTAATAGGCATATAGGTGAGTCTCTGACAGCTTGGACAAACCCAGAATGATTCAGTTCTGTCGGTTCATGCCCACTTATGTAGTGGTGACTGGGGTCTTGAGTAGGTGTGGGTTCTGATAAGTCTATTTTGAAGTCCTGGCTACTGGCCTTATGAGAGCTTTGTGAAGGCCTACTAATAGTTGCCTTAACCACGTGACTCATGTAAGTTTATTGTACCTTCTATGAGAGAATGTCAAAGTTCCAGCTCTTGAGGGTAACTGCTTCAAGAGGATGATGACCATATGCAACATATAGGAAACAGATGCATAACATAGTCACATATCTACTCTTAAAACTCAAATTTAGTTCTAAAAATTTGAAAATTACAAAATCAAAAATACATTTCTTGGTAATGCTTTGAAGTCATTCACCTCTTAAAAATCTATCCTACTTATCCTTTTTGTCTTTCCACTGATATGAATTCTATAGATAAGAACTGACTGTGTAACATTCCTCTTTCAGTTTTGTCCTCCTTTTCTCTATCCAAAGAAATCCCTCTCTGCTATTAAAATACAAAGAGATCAAGCCAACCATGTAGAGATGAAGGAATTTTGTGTAAGAATATTCATGGACTGGCTGCAAGTGATTTTCAATATATTAATAAATGCAGAGGATAAGGAAGACCCATGTCTATATAAAGAATTAAAGATATCTGACATCTCTGGTTATGACAGCCAGGTGGATACTCAATGATGCCAACAACTCCTTGTACTGAATAGGACTAGATTTTGTAAGCATCCTTATGTCTCTTCAAATAGGGAAAAGAAGTAAAGGCTAGGTCTCAAGATTTTATGGGAAAGGAACTGCACAGAAGACTAAGGTTGATTGTTAGGGTTCTGAAAGAAAAGGATTCCAATTTGATATAATTTTCTCTGATTATGACCTGTGAGAACAATGACTCTGCTTCAAAAATTCCCTTTTAATCACCTTGAAGTGAAGAGCATCGCGAACACACACACACACACACACACCCACACACACGTTCTCCTAATGCACTGACCTTCTGTTGAGGGCCTACATCTCCCATGGTTATCACTGATCTCCTATATTCCTACATGTTTTGGAATTGATTTCCTCTGCCCAGGCTTGGTTTGTATTTCTTTAATACACAGCAATCTTGAGCTTGATCTTCTGATCCTTATCGTTCACCTTAGCAAATCCTATGACTTACTCATCACACTGACCTGTGGCAGGACAATCAACAGAGGTGAAATCACAATGCCATTCCTTTGGTCCCCATGCAGAAGTGCATATCAGAAAGGCTAGATGTGTTTCTTAAGTAGAAGATCTAAATGATATAAACCATCCTACTATCAAGGGGTTAATCCCAGCAACAGTGCTGCACTGAAGATAAACTGCTAGCTTTTCTAAATTATCTGCTGTCCTGTGAAATAGAGCATATCTGGTTCTACGGATTCCCACAGTGTGTAGATGGAGTTTGGACTTTCTTTTGTAAATGTTACCAGTTCTTTCCATTGTGGCGTAGATTACAACTTTGTGTAAATAAAAGGCAGAGATCCATTTCTGTTTGCAGGAAGTTGTACCAACAAAAATACAACTATAAGTTGGAACTGTAGAAGGAGGTTAATATATTAAAAATACTGTGGTTATTACATACTTTTGAAAATTATATGGGCTCTGTGGTAGTTAGAATGTGCTTGGCACATGAGAAATTAAGAGGTGTGGCCTTCTTGGAATAGGTGCAGCTTTGTTGAAGGAAGTGTGTCATTGTGCAGGCAGGCTTAGAGGTCTCCTCCTATGCCCAGGCTTTGCCCAGTGTGGAAGAGATCATCCTTCTGGCTGCCTGCAGAATTCAGTCTTCCCCTGGTTGCCTTTGGATCATGATGTAGAACTCTCAGATCCTCCAGGACTGAGACTGCCATGCTTCCAACCATGATGATAATGGACTGAAACTGTAAGTCAGTCTCAATTAAATGCTTTCCTTTATCAGAGCTGCATTGATCATGGTGTCTCTATGCAGCAATGCAAATCCTAAGACTTTCCTGGAAAGAAGCATTTCTGGGAAAAAAGCAACATTTTAAGCTGAGAGAATGAGTAGGTTAGAGCCCAGGAGTTCTATACCCTAATGTACAAGATAGCTGTGGCAGAGAGTTTTGCAAATGTGCAAAAGTGAAGTTAGAAGTTCTAGCTATGAATTGAAAACTTGGTTAAAATGGCGCCTAGGAAATCTACTTTATATGTTTCTTCTAAATTCCTATTATAAGTTCTTAACTACTTTCTAGGCATTTAAATTTGGATACCTAATGAACACCCCAATGTCAAAATGTATAAAATAAGTTTTCAACCCCCATGCCCACTCATCTTCCCCAAATCTTTCATACCTAGGTTGTCATAGATTCCATTTTAGCCTATGAGGTACAATGATCATCACTTAATTTTTTGTTTTGTTTTTTGATGCTATTCCAAAATACATGATAAACAACTTAAGGGTATGTTTATTTTGAATTACACTTAAAAAGTAGATACAGTACACCTTGTTGCAGAAGGTATAACACAAGGACCACGAGGCAGTTTATCACACTGGGTTCCTGTCAAGAATCACAGAGTAAAAATGCTGGGGACTGGGGTTTGTAAATGTAGCTTTTATTCTCCCGAAATAATTGTTGTCTCTGAGGTTTAATGCCACCTTCTGATAACCTAAGCCTAATCCTGGAAGCTTTTGTCTTCCCTACAATCTAATCTATGGCTAGAATGTATTCAGCATCTGAGATTTACAGTTGAATATCGCCACTCTTTCTAATTCTTTATGAACTCTGTTGGCTGGTTTATCTCAGCTGTGTTTGCTCAAACTCCCCTCCCATGCTGACTGATTCAATCTGGATTCTCTTGACTTCTGACTGAGTTGATCTGCTTGGCCTCTAACTTTGGCGATATGTTCTAATCTTCTGGCTCCTTCTTAATCTCCAGATTGCTCTGTTTCTGTCTGTGTCTAGCTTGTTCTCTTTCTGCAACCTGTATCGCTACAACCATCAGAGTACAGAGTAAAACTGCCTCCTCTCTCTCTCTCTCTCTCTCTCTCTCTCTCTCTCTCTCTTGCTCTCTTTTTTATTGATGTAGTAAGCATTTATTTTCTTGAAAAATGTGGCAAATAACTATTATAGATGTGACTTAGCATATCTCTTTATAACAGATATATTGAAGCTATTCATTACACACATGGTATTGATGCATTCATGATGACAATGGAGGTGACTCAAAAATACAACAGGGATGTACTTACAGCATAGTCAAAATTAAAGAAAATGTGAAGAGAAAACAGTGCTATCAGCAATGTGCCCAAGCAAACAAATCCTTGATTGCTATATTTCCTGTGTTGCATTTCAGGGATATGAGACAAGTCACCTTTATCTCCTGTGCTGCCTTGTGAGAGTTGCATGTATCACATCCTTTTGTTAAATCTTCTCTCATTAGTCACTTTATCAGACCATCAATTAGATGTCACTTTCAAACATGGCAGCTTCCTTCTACAAACTAACCTCCTTGTATGGAATGAAAGATGTGTACTAAGGGTATGTCTGAAATCTGGCCCGAGAGATTAAAGGTATGTCATTCCATCCCTATCACATAGACATAGAAGGTCTTCGGATGTGATCCCTTGCCAAAGCTGCCATGTTGTTGTATTAAAATTTCTTTACAGGTGTTCTTAGTTGCTCTTTTTTAGTATGTTTAGAACTCTAATGTATTAGGGGTGCCACACATATTCATAGTAATAGCTCCTCTCTCAGCTAATTATTTCTGGAAACATATCTTCATCAACACAACTACTCCATGGTGATTCTAAATCCAGTCCAGTTGAAAATGAATGCTAACCATCACAAATATTTCTTCCCAAACTTTCCCTGGCATGGAATAAAGTGACAGTCTAGGTAGTGCTTTGATGGATTCTGAGATAGATGCCAGAATTGACTGCTCTTCAACATGGCCCAGACATGTGTACAGCAACAGAAGACAGATCTCAGACGGGTTGACCAACCTGTACACTTTGATTTACAGTAAATACCATTATGAGTTTTTATAACATGTCACCATGTTGGCTTTGGTCAAGGGCATTAATCTTAGGTGACAGTCATGCATAATGAACAGTTGTATATCTTATGTGCCCCCCATTTCACACTTGACAGGGCTTGAAATTTTGACCTGAGATAAAACACAAGTGGCTTGTTTACTAGCCATTCAAGATCAATCACTGCAGTATAGAGAACCAAAGGGATGTTGAAAATCCCTACAAAATATGTGCTCCTCCTGCTTAATTCTTCACATTAGTCTTATATAACAGCAACAATAACAACAACAACAAAAGACAACTGCTGTCCTTGAATATGTAAGAAAATTTTAATATAAATTGGGTTTTGTCTCACTTTTTTCACAGGGATAATTTCTGACATAAAATATGGTCAACTAGAGTCTCAATAGCTCTTCAACAATATTGCTAATTAATGATAACTGCTTAGACAACAACTTAAACATCATGGAGAGTAGATTTGGGGAGTTATTCTCCCTTCTAGAATCTTAAAAATGAAGGACTAAGAGAAACCTCAAAATTAATTTTCACTAAAATCTCATTTAAACATAAGGCATTTGTTAATCAGTAAGGAATTGCTCTGAAATCACACTGTAGTAAATGAAAGATGGGGGATTTAAATCCATACTTCCCAACTACAGAAAGGTTCTTTACTTGATCATACTGTTTTCCATCTTGGAGAGTAAGCCACTTAAGTGAAATTACAGTATGCTGGTATGCTAGCATACTCTTGTTACCCAATTGTGGGGAAAGAAAGTTAAGCAGATCCCTGGAGAATGCTGCCTGCCAAACTAGCCCACTTGTAAAGCTTTAGGCCAGTGAGAAATTCTGCCTCATTAAAAACCAATAAACTGTTTCTGAAGAACACTAGCTATGGTTGAACTTTAGTCTCAATGTACACAGTCTTGTATATATTTGCACAAACACACACACACACACACACACACACACACACACACACTCATAGAAAGAAAATATCTTCTTGAAAAAAGGATCAGACATACAGGAAAGCTTTGCTTTCATCTTAATGTTCAAAAATGAGCTTTTCAAAAGAAGATTGAAAGTATTTTCTGTCAGTAGATGATCTGTATCTTACCCCAGATATGACTTTCTTT
>CM052715.1:14682843-14699440 GCA_028551405.1 Uromys caudimaculatus | reverse complement strand
TAAATATCTTCAACAAAATTATAGAAGAAAACTTCCCTAAATTAAAGAAAGAAATGAACATAAATATACAAAAAGCTTACAGAACTCCAAATATATTGGACCAGAAAAGAAATTCATCCCATCACATTATAGTGAAAACACCAAATACACAAAACAAGGAAAGAATATTAAAAGCAGTAAGGGAAAAAGGTCAAGTAACATATAAAGGCAGACCTATCAGAATTACACCTGACTTCTCACCAGAGACTATGAAAGCTAGAAGATCCTGGGCAGAACTCATACAGATCCTAAGAGAACACAACTGCCAGCCCAGGCTGCTATATCCAGCAAAACTCTCAATTAACATAGATGGTGAAACCAAAATATTCTATGACAAAACCAAATTTACACAATATGTTTCCACAAACCCAGCCCTACAAAGGATATAGATGGTAAACATCAACTCAAGGAGGGAAACTACACCCTAGAAAAAGCAAGAAAGTAATCTTTCAACAAACAGAAAAGAAGATAGCCACACAAACCTAAAAGCAGCATCGAAAATAACAGGAACCAACAATCACTATTCCTTAATATCTCTTAACATCAATGGATTCAATTCCCCAATAAAAAGACATAGACTGACAGACCGGATCCTTAAACAGGACCCAGCATTTTGCTGCATTCAGGAAACACATCCGCGATAAAGACAAACACTACCTCAGAGTAAAGGGCTGGAAAACAATTTTCCAGGCAAATGGTACAAAGACACAGGCTGGAGTAGCCATTCTAATATCCAATAAAATCAACTTTCACCCAAAAGTCATCAAAAAAGATAAGGAAGAACACTTCATACTCATCAAAGGAAAAACCTACCAAATAGAACTCTCAATTCTGAATATCTATGCTCCAAATGCAAGGGCAACCACATTCATAAAAAAAAAAAAACTTTAATAAAGCTCAAAGCACACATTGGACCTTACACAATATTAGTAGGAGACTTCAACACCCCATTGTCATCAATGGACAAATCTTGGAATCATAAATTAAACAGAGACACAGTGAAACTAACAGATGTTATGAACCAAAAGTATTTAACAGATATCTATAGAACATTTCATCCTGAATCAAAAGAATATACCTTCTTCTCAGCACCTCATGGTACCTTCTCCAAAATTGACCATATAATCAGTCACAAAACAAACCTCCACAGATACAAGAAGACTGAAATAATCCCATGCCTCCTATCAGAGCACTGTGGATTAAGGCTGGTCCTAAATGGCAACAATAGCAACAGAAAGCTCACATACACATGGAAGCTGAACAATGATCTACTCAGTGACAACTTGGTCAAGGAAGAAATAAAGAAAGAAATTAAAGACTTTCTAGAATTTAATGAAAATGAAAGTACAACATACCCAAACTTATGGGACACAATGAAAGCAGTGGTAAGAGGAAAACTCATAGCTTTGAGTGCCTCAAAAGAGAAACTGGAGAGAGCATACACTAGCAGCTTAACAGCACACCTGAAAGCTCTTGAACAAAAAGAAGCTAATGCACCCAAGATGAGTAAAAGGCAGGAAATAATCAAACTCGGGGCTGAAATCAACCAAGTAGAAACAAAAAGAACTATTCAAAGAATCAACAAAACCAGGAGATGGTTCTTTGAGAAAATCAACAAGATAGATGAACCCTTAGCCAGACTAACCAGAGAGCAAAGAAACAGTATCCAAGTTAACAAAATTAGAAATGAAAAGGGAGACATAGCAACAGATTCTGAGGAAATTAAAAAAATCATCAGATCCTACTACAAAAGCCTATACTCAACAAAACTGCAAAATCTGGACAATTTTCCAGACAGATATCAAATACCAAGTTAAGTCAGGATATCAGATAAACCATCTGAACAGTCCCATAATGCCTGAAGAAATAGAAGCATTCATTAAAAGTCTCTCGAGTAAAAAAAGCCCAGGAGCGGATGGGTTCACTGCAGAATTTTATCAGACCTTCAAAAAGACCTAATACCAATACTCTTCAATCTATTCCACAAAATAGAAATGGAAGGAACACTACCCAACTCCTTCTGTGAGGCCACAATTACACTGATACCAAAACCTCACAAAGTCCCAACAAAGAAAGAAAACTTCAGACCAATTTCCCTTATGAATATCGATACAAAAATACTCAATAAAATTCTCACAAACCGAATCCAAGAACACATCAAAACGATCATTCATCATGATCAAGTTGGCTTCATTCCAGTGATGCAGGGATGGTTCAATACCCGGAAATCCATCAATATAATCCACTACATAAACAAACTCAAAGAAAAAAACCACATGGTCATTTCAATAGATACTGAAAAAGCATTTGACAAAATTCAGCATCCCTTCATGATAAAAGTCATGGAAAGATCAGGAATTCAAGGTCCATACCTAAACATAGTAAAAGCAATATACTGCAAACCAGTAGCCAACATCAAACTCAATGGAGAGAAACTTGAAGCAAACCCACTAAAATCAGGGACTAGACAAGGTTGCCCTCTCTCTCCCTACCTATTCAATACAGTAATTGAAGGTCTAGCTAGAGCAATTAGACAACAAAAGGAGGTCAAAGGGATACAAATTGGAAAGGAAGAAATCAAAACATCACTATTTGCAGATGATATGATCATATACTTAAGTGACCCGATAAACTCTACCAGAGAACTTCTGCAGCTGATAAACAACTTCAGCAAAGTGGCCAGATATAAAATTAACTCAAACAAATCAGTAGCTTTCCTATACTCGAAGAATAAACAGGCTAAGAGAGAAATTAGGGAAATTACACCCTATACAATAGTCACAAACAATATAAAGTATCTTGGTGTGACTCTAACCAAACAAGTGAAAGATCTGTATGACAAAAACTTCAAGTCTCTGAATAAAGAAATTGAAGAAGACCTCAGAAGTTGGAAAGATCTCCCATGCTCATGGATTAGAAGGATTAATATAGTAAAAATGGCCATCCTGCCAAAAGCAATCTACAGATTCAATGCAATCCCCATCAAAATTCCAAGTCAATTCTTCATAGACTTAGAAAGAGCAATTCTCAAATTCATTTGGAGCAACAAAAAACCCAGGATAGCAAAAGCTATTCTCAATAACAAAAAAACTTCTGGGGGAATAAGCATCCCTGACCTCAAGCTGTACTACAGTGCAGTAGTGATAAAAACTGCATGGTATTGGGACAGTGACAGGCAGGTAGATCAATGGAATAGAACTGAAGACCCAGAAATGAACCCACACACTTACGGTCACTTGATTTTCCACAAAGGAGCTAAAACCACCCAGTGGAAAAAAGACAGCATTTTCAACAAATGGTGCTGGTTCAACTGGTGGTCAACATGTAGAAGATTGAGAATTGATGCATTCCTACCTCCCTGTACAAAGCTCAAGTCCAATTGGATCAAAGACCCCAACATAAAACCAGATACACTGAATCTAATAGAATAGAAAATGGGGGAAAGTCTCGAACACTTGGGTACAGGGGAAAAGTTCCTGAACAGAACACCAATGCTTATGCTCTAAGATCAAGAATCAACAAACAGGACTTCATGAAATTGCAAAGCTTCTGTAAGGCAAAGGACACTGTCAATAGGACAAAACGGCAACCAACAGATTGGCAAAAGTTCTTACCCAATCCTACATCCAATAGAGGGCTAATATCCAATATATACAAAGAACTTAAGAAGTTAGCCTGCAGAAAACCAAAAAACCCTATCAGAAAATGGGCAACAGAGCTAAACAGAGAATTCTCAACTGAGGAAATTCGCAGGGCTGAGAAGCACCTAAAGAAATGCTCAACATCCTTAGTCATCAGGGAAATGCAAATCAAAACAAGTCTGAGATTCCACCTCATACCAGTCAGAATGGATAACATCAAAATCGCAGGTGACAGCAGATGCTGGCGAGAATGTGGAGAAAGAGGAACACTCCTCCATTGTTGGTGGGGTTGCAAGCTAGTACACTCTGGAAATCAGTTTGGTGGACCCTCAGAAAAATGGACATAATACTACCTGAGGACTCAGCTATACCACTCCTGGGCATATACTCAAAAGATTTCCCAACATGTAATAAAGACACATGCTCAACTATGTTCATAGCAGCCATATTTATAATAGCCAGAAGCTGGAAACAACCCAGATGTCCCTCATCAGAGGAATGGATTACAGGAAATGTGGTTCATTTACACAGTGGAGTACTACTCAGCTATTAAAAACATGATTTAATGAAATTTGCAGGAATGGATGGAACTTGAAAATATCATCCTGAGCAAGGCAACTCAGTCACAAATGAACGAACATGGTATGTACTCACTTATAAGTGGATATTAGCCCAAAAGTTCAGAATACCCAAGTTTCACTTTACAGTAACCGCTGGACTGAGAATGAGGTCCCAGATGGAGAAGTTGGAGAAAGACTGAAGGAGCTCAGGGAGTTGCAGTCCCATGGAGGGAGCAACAGTGTCAACTGGCCCAATCCTCCTCCCCCCCCCCCCCACTCCTGGAGACTGTACCACCAACCAAGGAATACACATCGAGGAACCCATGGCTAGGACCACATATGTGGCAGAGGAGGGCCTTGTTGGCCATCAGGGGGAGGAGAGGCCCTTGGGCCTGAGGGTGTTAGAAGCCCCAGTAAAGGGGAATGTCAGGGTGGGAATAGAGGAGTGGGTGGGCGGGTGGGTGGGAGGTGGACTACCCTCATAAAGGAGGAGGAGGGGGAGGGGATCGGGGGTTTCCAAAGAGGAGACCTGGAAAGGGGGAAACATTGGAAATGTAAAGAAAGTATCAAAAATAAATAAATAATTAAAAACACACAGAAATGCAAAAAAAATCAGGAAATTAATATAAAGTGTATCGGTTTAAGGCTGGTAACATAGCTTAGTGAGTATAGTCACTTGCTACCAACTCTGATATCATGAGTTCAGTCCTTGGGCCCCAAGTAGTGGAAGTAACCTATTCCCTCAAGTTGACATCTGACTTTCACCAACACAAGTGGGCGTGCACACATGCCCCATAGTACATACTCATTAGTAAACTAATAAAGTAATAAACAAATATATGTCCTTTTTGATATTCAAAACTTAATACTCAAAGTTTGAAAGCAAATCACCTGGACAAGGATTTTATAAGGAATATTAACTTATTGATAGTACTCAGAATGATCATCCCTGTCTTGGTTCTGATTAAAATCTGTAGAAAATATACCATTAATTATTATTTAATGAATAAATACAATATGTATTTCTCTGATATTGAATCGGAGCAAAGTAATATACATTTACATAAGGAAAAGTACATTTTCTGACACCAACATTGTTCTTATAAGAAAAACTTATTCGTACAAAATATGACTTTACAATGTGATATGAGAAATTCCAAGCAGGTGTTTGATAAATACCAAAGAAATGCCAAAGAAACACAGAACCTCAAAAGTTCAAAGAAGTTAACATTCACTGTGCATGGGAGTAGCAAATACAGACTCAGCAGAGCAAGTTTATCTAAGTTGACTGAACTTGTCTATGAAAAACCTAAGTGTACAGAGATAACAGGGAGGAACAGGAACGGGATAGGAAACCAATCCTCCCTCGTCTTCATAAGGTCGTCTAGAGAGACACAGGCGCTGGCCAGCAATGAAATATGCCAAGAAAACAAGAAAGGAAATGTGACTGAAAAAATAGAGGTGTGATCCAGAAGGTTGATAATTTGAATAGCTGACTAATAATTATATTTCTTCAGAGTATTCCAAGCATTGTTAAATCTGAAAGGTATCAGTCATGATTCATCCTCAAAAGGAGGGCAGACAGGCACCATGTAAGGTGGTAACCTCCGAGATTATGCATGGTTGTGTGAATACTATTAATCCCAGGTTGTGATATTTTATGTTGTCTCATTTTACTTTATTCAGGTTATTTACTTATTTTTATTCAATTTGCTTACATTACAAGAGGCAGTTCCATTACAGAACTCCCTGAATCAATTTCCATTACATTACCTTCTTTTACTAAAATAAACATCTACTGGATTTTCTTTTCTTTGTATTTTTCACACTTTCAAATCGAAATACAGTTGCTTGATGGACATATCTGCCATTCCTGTGCTGAATCTTGATAGGAGAGGGGTTGGTAATACAATGCAAGCTGATATGTCTAGTGTTGTAAGCAAGTTTTGTGGTCTAAGGCAATTGCTTTCTTAAAGGAAGTACTCAGCGTAGATGTCAGGGTAAGACAGTATATCAGAAGCTGACTAAGTGTGACAAAGTGAAGGAGTGTGTGTTCTCAGGACCAGAAGTAAAATGTACCGTTCTAAAGAAAAATCCAAAACAAACAAACAAACAAAATGATACATAGATAGACAGGCAGGCAGGATAGACAGAAGCAAACAAATAACGTAAGAAAATCAGGAAGGGAGGAATAGAGGGAGGAAGGAAGAAATGAAGAATAAATGAAATAAAGAATGATAGAAAAGAAGAAAGAAGGAAAGAAGAAAGGAAGAAGAAAAGGGAGAAAGGAAGGAAGGAAACAGAGAGAGAGAGAGAGAGAGAGAGAGAGAGAGAGAGAGAGGAAGCAGGGTGGAAGGAAGAAACATTGGCTGTTAACAGAGAAAGTGTTAAGACAGTCCTCATGTAAATGACAGAAGACAAAAATCCAAGGATGAACTGACCCTTCATATATTGCATCTCCTGAAACTAAATATGTATCTCTTGCCCACACAAAGATCCAAAGGGAAGACCTCTAGAATTGCTAGAGAACAAAAAATAGGGACAAGCAGCGACTTTGGGAGGACTCCAACAGTACAGGAAGTACTAACAGAAGTTGACAATGTGGCTTCATGATTTGAACAGCTGTGTTCAGTGACAGAAACAATCAACAGAGTAAATCTGGAAGCAGGGTGGCAGAGAACTCTTTTTGTCAACTATGGATCAGACAGGACATTAGTAGCTAGAATCTACAAAGAACTCAATATATGAAACACATAACACATAATTTAGTCAGGAAATTGACACATAAACAGTTTTCACAAGGAGAAATACAATTGAGAAATAAATGGATTTTTTAAAAGTAAAATTCAACATTCACGGTCACCAGAAAAATGAAAACCAAAAGTGAAGTATAATTACATTTCACTCAGCCCAGGATGTTATCTTTCAAAAAAAAAAAAAAAAAAACAGTTTTATTTTTGAGATTATCTTACATTTCTCCCTCTCCCTTTCATCTTCTAACGCCCACACGCATACCTTCTCACTCTCTTAAATTCATGGCCCATTTTATTTCATTGTTATCACACACACACACACACACACACACACACATCACATCACATCACATTTTATCTTTTAATTTAATTTAAAGATTTTAAAATTGTTTTGGCATCCTGCTCACTGCCCCCTCCTCATCACCCCCTCCCACAATTCTTCCCCACCCCTCCCTGCTGATCTGAGAGGGTGGGTATCACCTCAAATCTAGCCCTTAAAATCTCTGTGAGGGTAGGTGCATCTGTTCCCACTGAGATCAGAAAAGGCAGCTCAGCTAGGAGAACATATCCTACATACAGGCAACAGCTTTGGGGATAGCTCCCATTCCAGTTGTTCAGGACACTTGTGAAGGCCAAGCTGCATATCTACTACATACGTAGAAGCCTAGGTCCAGCCTAGGTATGTGCTTTAGTTGGTGGTTCAGGTTCTGAGAGTTCAAAGCTCCAGGTTAGCTAATTCTGCTGGTCTTCCTGTAGAGTTCCTATCCCTTTCAGGGCCTGCAGTACTTCCTCCTATTCTTCCACAAGAGTTACCAAGCTCCATCCACTGACTGTCTGTATCTATGTCTGTCT
Source organism: Uromys caudimaculatus (assembly GCA_028551405.1). NCBI lineage: Eukaryota > Metazoa > Chordata > Mammalia > Rodentia > Muridae > Uromys > Uromys caudimaculatus. Next base: position 14,691,595 of record CM052715.1, on the reverse strand, counting down.
TAGTCACCTGCTGGGTGGAGCCTCTCCGAGGATAATCTGCTCCTTTCTGAAAGCATGGCATAGTATAATTAATAGTGTTAGGGAATGGTGCTGGGCCATGGGATGGGACTCAGTTGGGCCAGTTATCAATTAGCCATTCCCTCAGTCTCTGCTCAATCCTCTGTGCCTTCATTTCTTGTAGACAGGATAAATTTGGGGTTGAAACTTTTGTGGGTGGGTTAGTGTCTCAATTGCATCACTGGGGTTCCTTCCTGGCTCTAGGCAGTGGCTTCTTCAGGTTCCACATCACCAATGTCGTGAGTCACAGCTGAGGTCACCCCCATTGATACTTGGGCACCTCCCTTATTCCAAGTCTCTGTGTCATCCTGAAGATGCCAACAACATCCTCACCCCTGACAGCTGCACATTTTAATTAATTTTTATGACCATCAAGCTATCTCTCCTCTCCTTCCGCACACCTGATCCTGAACCCCCTATCTTCCTCCCCTTCCCCCCCACCTAGTTTCCTTCATCTATCTGCCCCTTAAGACTATTTTGTTCCCCTTTCTAAGTGAGATTCAAGCTTTATCGCTTGGGCCTTCCTTCTTGTTTAGTTTCTTTGGATCTATGGAGTGTAACATGTTACCTGCATTTTAAGGCTAATATCCATGTACATACCATGCATGACATTTTGGGACTGGGTTGCCTCACTGAGAATGATATTTTCAAGTTCCAGCCATTTGCATGCAAAATTCATGATATCTTTGATTTTAGTAGCTGACCAGTATTCCAATGTGTAGATGTACCACAGTTTGTGTGCGTGTGTGTGTGTGTGTGTGTGTCTGTGTGTGTGTGTGTGTGTTGTTTTGTTTTTTATCCATTCTTCAGTTGAGGGGCATCTAGGTTGTTTCTAGTTCCTGACTATTACAAATAAAGCTGCTATGAACACAGCTGAGCAAGTATCTTTGAGGGATGTTGCAGCATCTTTTGAGTATATGCCCAGGAGTAGTATAGATGTGTCTTGAGGTAAAACTAGTCCCAGTATCCTGAGAAAAATGCCAACTTGTTTTCCAAAGTGGTAGTACAAGTTTGCACACCCACCACCAGTAAAGAGTGAAGAAGTGTTCCCCTTGCTCCACATCCTCACCAGCATGTGCTATCTCTTGAGTTTTTGATCTTAGCCATTCTGCTGGGTGTAAGAAGGAACCTTCAAGATGTTTTGATTTGCATTTCCCTGATGACTAAGGACTTTGAAAATGTCTTTTTTTTTTTTTTTTTTTTTCCAGGATGACTTTTTAAAACTTGTTTTATTGATTTACATTCCAAATTTTGCCTCCTTTGCCGGTCCCCCTTCCAAGAGTTCTTCAACCCCATCGTCCCTCCCGTTTGCCTCTGAGAGGGTGTTCCCATGCTGACCTTATCCACCCCCCTCACTCTCCCACCCACTCACTCCCACCTAATTCCCCCCCACTCCTCCCTTCCCTGGGGCATCAAGCTTCTACAGATTTAGGCACATTCTCTCCTACTGAGGCCAGACAAGGCAGTCCTTTGCTACGCATGTATCGGGGGCCACAGACCAGCCCATGTATGCTCTTTGGTTCCTGCCTTAGGTTCTGGGAGACTCCAATGTTTCTGGTTAGTATTTGTTGAAGATGCTTTCATTTTTTCATTGCATGATTTTGCTTTTTTATCAAAAATCAAGTTTCCATAGGTGTGTGGGTTTATTTCTAGGTCTTCAGTTTTATTCCATTGATCAACATGTCTCTTCCATCCCAATACCATGCAGTTTTTATTACTATTGCTCTGCAGTACAGCTTGAGGTCAGGGATGGTGATTCTTCCTGAAGTTCTTTTATTGCTTAGGATTGTTTTGGCTATCCTAGGTTTTTGTTTTTTCCATATGAAGTTGAGAATTGCTCTTTCAAGGACTATAAAAATTGTGTTGGAATTGTGATGGGAATTGCATTTGAATCTGTAGATTGCTTTTGGTCAGATGGCCATTTTCACTATGTTAACCCTACCTGTCCATAAGCATGCGAGATCTCTCCGTCTTCTGATACCTTCTTCAACTATTTTCTACAAAGACTTGAAGTTCTTATCATACACCTCTTTCATTTTTTGGTTAGAGTTATACCATGATATTTTATACTATTGATGGCTGTTGTTTTCCTGATTTCTTTCTTGGCCCATTTATCGTTTGTATAAAGGAGGGCTACTGATTTCTTTGAGTAATTTTCGTATCCAGCCACTTTAATGAAGCTGTTTATCAGCTGTATGAGTTCTCTGGTAGAAATTTTGGAGCTGCTTATGTATACTATCATATCTTCTGAAAAGAGCAATACTCTGACTTCTTGCTTTCTAAACTGTATCTCATTGACTTCCTTTAGTTGTCTTATTGCTCAGGCTATAACTTCAAGTACTATATTGAATAGATAGGGAGAGAGTGGGCAGGCAGCCTTATCTTGTCCTTGATTTTAGTGGAAATGCTTTAGTTTTCTCTCCATTTAGTTTAATGTTGGCTATTGACTTGCTTTATATCGTTTTGATTATGTTTACGTTATGTACACTGTATCCCTGATTTCTCTAATACTTTTAACATGAAGGGGTGTTGGATTTTATCAAAGGCTTTTTCCAGCCTCCAATGAGATAATAATGTGATTTTTTTCTTTCAGTTCCTTTATTTTGTGTATTATGTTGATGGATTTCGTATATTGAACCATCCCTGCATCACTGGGGTGAACCCTATGTTATATTGCTTTATGATGTCTTTGTTGTGTTCCTGGATTCAGTTTACAAGTATTTTATTGAGTATTTTTTGCATCAATGTTCATAAGAGAAAAGGCCTGAAGTTCTCTCTTTGTTGATTCTTTTTGTGGTTTCGGTATCAGGGTGACTGTGGCCTCACAGAATGAGTTTGGCAGTGTTTTTTGCATTTCTATTTTGTGCAATAGTTTGAGGAGTATAGATATTAGCTCTTCTTTGAAAGTCTGGTAGAATTCTGCACTAAAGCCATCTGGCCCTAGCTTTATTTGCTTGGGAGATTTTTAGTGACTATTTCTATTTCTTTAGGACTTATGGGCCTGTTTAAATAGTTTAGCTGATTTTGTTTTAACTTAAGTAAGTGGTATCTGTCTAGAAAATCATCCATTTCAGTATGATTTTCCAATTTTGTAGAGTATAGGCTTTTGAAGTAACACCTAATGTTTCTTTGAACTTCCTCAGAGTCAGTTGTTTTATCTACCTTTTCACTTCTGATTTTGTTTATTTGGGCACTATCTCCCTATTTGATGGTTAGTTTGGCTATGGGTTTGTCTATATGTTGATTTTCTAAAAAGAATCAGCTCTTGGGTTTGTTGATTATTTGTGTTGTTCTCTTTGTTTCTAACTGATTGATTTCAGCCCTGATTTGGATTATTTCCTGCCTGCTTCTCTTCTTTGGTGTGCTTTATCCTTTTTATTTTTCTAGAGCTTTCATGTGTAGTTTTAAATTGTTGATATGAGAACTTTCTGGGTTTTTTTTTTTTTTTCTTTTTTAGAGGCACTTAGTGCTATGAACTTTCTTCTTAGCACTGTTTTCATTGTGTTTCATAATCTTGGGTATGTTGTGCCTTCATTTTCACTGAACTCTAGAGAGTCTTTAGAAAGCCTTTAATTTTTTCTTTATTTCTTCCATGATCCAAAGATCATTGAGTAGAGAGTTGTTCTTTTCCATGAGTGTGCAGGCTTTCCTATGTTTCTGTTGCTGTTGAAGTCCATCTTTAATCCATTGTGATCTAATAAGATACAAGAAAATACAAAGCATTATTTCAATTTTCTTGTATCTGTTGAGGCTTGCTTTGTGACCAAGTATATGGTCAATTTTGGAAAAGAATCCATGAAGTGCTGAGAAGGTATATTCTTTTGTGTTTGGGTGAAATATTCTATAGATGTCTAGATGTTTGTCAAACATAACACACACACACACACACACACACACACACATATATATATATATATATATATATATATATATATATATATATATATCACATTTTCTTTCTCAATTCATTCCATAGGCATCTGGGCTGATACCTGGTTTTAGAATTGCAGATAGTATTACAATAAAAATGAATGTGCATTGATACTATTTTATCAGTATTATGTCTTTAATTTCTTCAGATATGAACTCAGAAGTGATATAGCTGGGTGTTACTGTATTTTCTCTTATATGCAAAATCAATATTTATATATGAATATATATTTATACAAATAATCGACATGGAAATAAAAGGATTTGAAAGGAAGGTGAAGATGTTTTAAATGAAGTATATATAGCAGTGGTTAATGGAGGCGCAAATAAAAAATGTAACATGTTTTGTCAAATTTTCTTCATCTATTTATCCACACAAATGTTGTTATATTTACATAAAGCATAAGAGCTGGATTTGGGGGAAGGAAAAAGACCTCCATGAGGCAGGGAGAAGGAACAGTGAGAGTAGAAAGTAGTAAAATATGCACAAATTACAAAAAGAAATATTTATTAAATCGCTAAAATTAAACTCTATTTTATTTTATTTGCCAAAATTTATTTTTAAGCTTTAGAACTTCAACTTTTTTCCACTTCAAATTCTTTCTTCCAAGGTTATTAGCATGAAAACCACTTCTCTGACCAGATTAAAATACAACACTGTTTGGGAAGCAGTCCACAAGCCCAGCACACACTAGGAAGTTGTTTTACAACTGAACAACATTCCCAAAAATTTATTTCTCATTATTGAACTCTTCTCGGTCATAGAAAGCTCAGTAAGTGCTTTGTCATGTTTGTCTTTCTAACTGGATACTTATTTCTTTGAGAGAAAAGACAACCAAGATTACACACACACAAACACACACACACACACACACACACACACACACACACACACACACACACACATAAAAGTCTATGTATAGAACAGCTGCTCAAAACATCTTCATTGAATTGATAGAATTAAACTGAAGTCAAGAAAGTTCTACACAGGAGGAGGTCTTAACAAATAAAGAAGCTGAGCAGCAGCTGTTGGAAGTTATAACGTTAGCATCGATCTGAAGGTTGTTTGGAAGCTTCTTTCGTTTTATTGCTAATGGCATTAGGGGCTCTGCAGCAGATAACAGGCACTGACATCAAGACCTTAATCCAGGCAGTCTGCAGAAGCCTTGACCTTCTAGGAGTGCAGACATTGATCAGCACAGAGAGGGTGGAGGGTCAGAGATTGAGAGCCATACAGAACTGAAAAACACAAAGCTGCTGACCCTCTACCTTAGGGAGAGCCATATTCAGTCAAGCTTCTGAAGAGATACATGCAGAGGTGGCCTGTAGAAGAGCTACATCAACACCCTGGATCATCTCTTGAAATTTAATGAGACCTCGGGTGTCTTCAATACCAGGCCAGTCCTACCATAAGGGAATCAGACAAATACTCTGATACCATATCAAATCCTGCCATACATATCCAATATCATGTTTCTGCAGATGTGAAGTGAAAATATGATTGGATTTTAACTTTTTAAAAAGTTAAGTCATTGGAACTTAATTAGCTTTTATGAAAAATTATCTTTGCCCAAGTTTCATCCTTAGATTTTCCTTTACATGAACCACATTGTGTGAATTTAATGCTTCTTCCATATTAACTGTGTCACAGTCATATTTTTTCTGTGTCACAGAACTTCACAGCAGAAGGGAACTTTGTGCTATTTCTTTTAAGATCCATATGTTATTCATTGTAATTTTCTTTCTCATAGTCTCACATCTGTTCTAAATATGAAAACCTTTCATTTTAATTTGCTAAGGTAATAGATTACATAGGTTGAGAAATTATTCTCAAAGAGAGAATGTCATTGATAAATATTATTTCTAATAAACCAAGACCATGGAGAAAGCAGACATCTAATCTAAATGTCTATTGCAGTTGTTACAGGAATATGATATATATATATATTAGCATTTAATTATGGAATAAGTAGTGACCTACATCAAATAAAATTTCTTTCAACAAGCTTTGGATACTTTGATAAGGTATCAGAAAATAATAATAATAATCACAAAGACTCACTAGACTGTGATATATATTTTTTCTCTATTGAATTCTCTCACACACTCACACACTCACACATGCACACATACCCAGAGGCTCCTATGTATTTAGAATATTTAGATAAGATTGTTGTTAAATGAACCTATACTGAAGGCAGAAAAAAACAAATTTAGTTATGGATTTATTAGAGTATTTCACAAAAGTGGCATGTTTAGGCAAGGTTTGTTATTTATATATATATAATTTTACAAAAAGTACATTAAACAGAATATTGTTTAATGGTCCATTTGAATCATGATCAATATGTAAGAAAGAAAACACTTGAGAGCTGTGATGATTGGGAAGAGCAACCAATAAAAGATAAATACAACATAAACAAATTCTAGAGTTGACCCAATTTCATTAAAAACTCTGCAAATGAGAATCATCACATTGTTATAATAAGAAAAAATTATATAGTTTGGATATAAAAGCAAGGCTTACTAAATATTCCTTTTTTGAAAAACCCAAATATATTTTAAAAACACACAAAGCTAAATGATTCAAACCAAGTTCACACCAAATCAAGAAAATTTCCCAAGTTAGAAAAGAATATTTTATAATGATAAGGAAATCAGTGAAAGATAAACCTGATGATCACAAGTATATGTTTTTAATAATGTTTCCTCAAAATATATACACAATGGAACATCCAGAAAGAATGGGAAGGCATTAACTATATATAAAGCTTTAAGGTTTACCCAATCATATATAACATAGGCAGAAAGTAATTCATTAGGGATAAAAAAAAGTCATTGAAGCAATTTTTATAAAATTTAATAGATTAGTCTAGTCAACTAACAAAAGATTATAAATTATTTTCCTGTGTCCACTAATAATAAAGAGTAATTGTACGAATGAAGAATTTACACATTTCTATTTTAGTATTTCTTATGACCTGACAGCATTTCTCATCACATAGTAATAGCACAAAGAAAAAGAAGACACTGTGATGGTAGAGAGATACTACAAGGAATAAAGATAAAGCAAGTTTACTCATTAGGGTCTAAGACCTTCTCAGCGATGGGGTTTTAACAGAGTTTACAATAATTGACATGGAGTCTTTCTTCTGGATTAGGTTGCAAAAGGAATCACAACTAACTAACATAAATGGTAGGTTTATACTCAGACAAATTGCTACTCTCAGAGAAACTTGTCTTTGTAGCAAAAGACAGAAAATACAGAGACATTCAACTGCCCAAGATAATCAGAGTAAGTAATGATCAGGTGTTCAGCCCTAAACAACTTGTTCTTATCACATCTTCTAAGTACTGAGAATGGTAGAAAGAACATCTCCCATGCTATGAAACTCAAAGAATCTTCTGTTTCAAGTGTCACACACATGTTACAGAGACTAAAGACTGAACAAAGAGATGAGAATAAGCACCTGTGAGTACTTAACAATAATTGGGACATCTGAGACTGGAGAGATAGATTAGAGATTAAGAACATTGACAGATCTTCCAGATGTCGTAAGTTCAAATCCCAGCATCCACATAACAATAAGGTCTGGTGCTCTCTTCTGACCTGCAGGTATACATAGAGGCAGAGCATTGTATTCATAACAAATAAATAAATCTTTAAAAATAAAATAAATGGAAAATCTGAATCAACCCCCACCTAAGAAAAGCTTAGGAACACCTCAGCAAAGGGGAGTGGAAATAATGTAAGATATTGAGGATGGGGAACAGGGCTTCGGAATGCTTTCTTCTAGACATGACATGGCTATTACATTTTTGAACTCACAAGAGCTACGGTTACCTTTCAAAAACCTACACAAGAGAAAGCCAATCAAAATTCAACCATAGAAAGGAAGGGCAAAAACAAGGTTACACTTGAAGATAAAGAGTGCTAAGAGGAAAACTCATAGCTTTGAGTGCCTCCAAAAAGAAACAGGAGAGAGCATACACTAGCAGCTTAACAACACACCTGAAAGCCCTAGCACAAAAAGAAGCGAATACACCCAAGAGGAGTAGAAGGCAGGAAATAATCAAACTCAGGGCTGAAATCAACCAAGTAGAAACAAAAAGAACTATACAAAGAATCAACAAAACCAGGAGTTGGTTCTTCAAGAAAATCAACAAGATAGATAAACCCCTAGCCAGGCTAACCAGAGGGCACAGATACAGAATCCAAATTAACAAAATTAGAAATGAAAAGGGAGACATAACAACAGATCCTGAGGAAATCCAAAAAATCATCAGGTCCTACTACAAAGGCCTATACTCAACAAAACGGCAAAATCTGGAGGAAATGGACAATTTCCTAGACAGATATCAAATACCAAAGCTAAGCCAGGGTCAGATAAACCATCTAAACAGTCCCATAATGCCTAAAGAAATAGAGGCAGACATTAAAAGTCTCCCAACCAAAAAAAAACCCAGGTCCAGAGGGGTTCATTGCAGAATTCTATCAGACCTTCAAAGAAGACCTAATACCAATACTCTTCAATCTATTCCACAAAATAGAAACAGAAGGAACACTACCCAACTCCTTCTATGAGGCCACAATCACATTGATACCAAAACCTCACAAAGACCCAACAAAGAAAGAAAACTTCAGGCCAATTTCCCTTATGAATACCGATGCAAAATTACTCAATAAAATTCTCTCAAACCGAATCCAAGAACACATCAAAACGATCATTCATCATGATCAAGTAGGCTTCATCCCAGGTATGCA
>CM052715.1:14650431-14682343 GCA_028551405.1 Uromys caudimaculatus | reverse complement strand
CATCAGAGGAATGGATACAGAAAATGTGGTACATTTACACAATGGATTACTACTCAGCTATTAAAAACAATGACTTTATGAAATTTGCAGGCAAATGGATGGAACTTGAAAATATCATCCTGAGCGAGGTAACTCAGTCACAAAAGAAGGAACATGGTATGTACTCACTGATAAGCGGATATTAGCCCAAAAGTTCAGAATGCCCAAGTTTCACTTATCAGTAACCGCTGGACTGAGAGTGAGGTACCAGATGGAGTGGTTGGAGAAAGGTCTGAAGGAGCTGAGGGTATTTGTAGCCCCATGGAGGGAGCAAGAGGGTCAATGGGTCCGAACCCCCCCCCCCGGTCTTCCTGGAGTTTGGACCACCAACCAAAGAACACACATCTATTGACCCATGGTTCGGACTACATATGTGGCAGAGGATGACCTCAATGGCCATCAGGGAGAAAGGAGAGGCCCTTGGGCCTGAGGGTGCTAGAGGCCCCAGTAAAGGGGAATGTCAAGGTGGGAATATGGGGATGGGTGGGCGGGTAGGTGGGAAGAGGAATTCCCTCACAGAGGCGGGGGGGGGGGATACGGGGTTTCCAAAGAGGAGACCCAGAAAAGGGGAAACATTGGAAAATGTAAATCAAGTATTAAAAATAAAAAAGAAAAAAGAGTTACTGGCAGTTAATGGTACTTGGAGGAGAGTCAATTTTCTTTTTGAGTGTGGTAACTGTTCTGTAGACAGGTTACTCATAACCTAGTGAGTGACTCTACATCCATTTGAATATGGGCAGCACAAATTGGATAAAGAGGAAAGAGAAAGGAGAAAGGAGAAGAGATGAAGTTAGAAGAGCGACATGACGGATGCCTATGAGGAGTTGGAAGGGAAAGATGAGGGCTGGCTGGGACAGACTACATACTCATAAGGTATTCGCAAAAATTAAATACAAGAGAAAATACACATTCACACAATGAAGTTACACAAATGTTTATAGTAGCATTATTTTAATACCCATAATACAACCAATAAATAGGAACAATAAAAGCACTTGTTAATTAATTAATGACAATTAAACTCTGTCATATTTACATAGTGAAATATTGTTTGGCAATAAAAACTCATGATTTAATGATACATGATACAATATAAATGGGATTGAAAAATGTTTGCTGTGTGAAAAAAACTTGTCATGAAATATTGAATACTACATAGTTTGGATCAAATGGAATTGAAGGAACAGGCTATATCAACAGAGGCAAAGAAAAAGTAGCAACTGTCTATGGCTGGCGATTTAGTGAAAGGAAAACAGGGACTCACAGGTAATGAAGGTGTGTGCTCTGTGTGTGTGTGTGTGTGTGTGTGTGTGTATAATGTAGATGGTATGGTTTTAAGAGGTACACTCATGCTGCTGTGCAGGTCTGAGCACCTATGCACATACATGTGGAGACCGTAGGAGGACATGAGGTGTCTTTATCTTGGGGCATTATGGCCTTAAGGCTGGGTCTCTCACTGAAGCAGAAGCTGTAGTTTTCAGCTAGACTTTTGGCCAGAAAGTTGTGGGGATATACCTGACTCTGCCAACAGGTATTTAACGGAGTGGTCAGGATTCAAACCTACATCTTTGTGTTTATAGTGCAAAAACTTCCACTGAAACATTTTCTCCAAAATGAAGCATTTGAAGAGGAGATTGTTTTGGATTATTACACAGTCCTAGAACAGTAAAAATCAATTAATTATACAGTCTAAATCAGTAAATAAGAGTATATGAACATAATTCTAAAACATATTTGAAAGTACTGTAACTGCCCATGTGGAATACTTCACATTCTGAAAATCCTAATTCTGTTGGAAAATAATTATGCAGTTAATTCAATCTCAGTTACAGTCATTTATTAAAAGGGAAAATTGACTCTAATTTTTGTGGATAGGTTAACAACATTCTTGAAACAATTGCAATATTTATAGTTATACAATAAAACTTACTGAAATAAAATAAGATGAAATAACAAATCTTGAATGTCAGGTTAGACCATCCTAAGATAGAAATGCATGTCCGCAGACCATTGATTTCACATAGGCTATGCTGGGAGATGGATCACTCATAGGCTCAGAGCCACTATATCCCAGTTGTAATGCACAGATGTTAACAAATCTGTATTAAAGACAGTGTCCACAGCTATTGGATTGGAAAATCTGACCACTTGATGACTTGCTTTTTAAAATATGCCTACATTTTCTATAGGATAAATATAAAGCTTACAATTCTGTACTGTAAGAATTGACTATCAAAAGTTTCTATGAACATTCTATATAATTCAAACCTAGATTATCCCACTTATGTGTGGAAACACAGTCTCCACATGGCAATGTAGAGAACAGAGACTATGGAGATATAATGTCAGTTATATATCATAAAAATGTTTTATCAAGCACATATAAATGTTGAAATAAACAGTAAATGATGGCAAGGAAATAGAAAATAAAATGAAAACTTTAAGGCAGAATTTATAACAAAAAAATAATAACCAATGAAAGCATAATAAAATTGTATGGATGGGCCCAATTAAAAAACTGAAGGTTAGGTGACAGACTGGTGGTAGGACTGATCAAGTATTAGCAATAGAAAGAAAAACAACTTCGAAAAATTAACAAAGATAATGGTGGCTCAGCAGTTAAGAGCACAAATTGTTCTTCAGAGGACAAAGATTCCAATACAGACCCATCCTATTGGCTCAGCACCACCTACAGCTCCAGTTCTGGAGGATCTGAAAACATCTTCTGCCCTTTGAGGACACAAGGCAAGCTTGTGGTGTATATTTATACATGTGTGCAAAAAACACTTAAACATAAGATTTTTTTTTAAAAGTTCCTATAAATAAATAACCTAGTAAAAGTGAACATAGAGCCAGGAACTGCATCTTTGGGTGTGAAACAGATAGATCCGGTAAATAAATTTAAAGTAATTTTTGCAGAGAGTTCCAAAACTTATCATGAGACATGAAAGTATAGACGTGCAGAACTCTGTGGAGTTGAAACAGGCGATTACAGCATTATGGGTGTAAGAGCAAAGTGCCTGTGGATTGGTGAGCTTTGACAGGATTTTACATTGCATTTGAATCCATAAAATATAGACTATAAACATTGAATTTGTGCATTACAAAAATCTAGAAATTTAATTAAATTTCTCACTCATTAAAATGAAGTCTAAGAAATATAGTAACAAATATATAACAACTGAAGCATAAAATCTAATTCCAAGTAAAGTTCAAACACACAGAGAGAGAGAGAGAGAGAGAGAGAGAGAGAGAGAGAGAGAGAGAAAGAGAGAGAGAGAGAGAGAGAGAGGGAGGGAGGGAGGGAGGGGGCGAGGGAGAGGGAGAGGGAGAGGGAAAGGGAGAGGCAGAGGGAGAGGGAGAGGGAGAGGGAGAGAGAAAATGCAAAAGCAAGTTACAATCCTGAATGTATGTATACCTATCAAGAGAGCTTCAAATAATGTAATGTAAGATATAAAAGAAATGTGATTTACTCTCAGCAAAAAAAAATACAAAAACAAAAACTAATAAATAAACAGCCCATATATAAATAACATCACTATTTAACAGACACTAAAACAAAGTTCAATTGATGTGTATAATATACTTTAAACAGCCATCATAATTGGTTGTATCCTAAATAATTTAACAACCCTTTCATAGAAAGCTTTGAAATTAAAGTCATTGAAAACTATTTATTATAAAAACAGAATAAAATTTGAAGTCAATATCAGAAAATTAAGATGATAATCAATATGTATTTGGAAATTAAATATTCTGATCATAAATTATCAATGGTTTAAGGATAAACAGACAGTAATTTAAACAATGATGTAAAAAATATAAATATGACACATCAATATTAGTTTGTTGCAGCTGAAAACATCATGGGAGTACTTCAGGACATGAAGTGTTTTGATTGGTCAATAACTGTCTCAATACAAATAGGCTGGTACATACCAGCAACCCAAACACTTGGGAAGCTGAGGATGGAGAAGTGCAGCCTGCATTCACAGTCAGATGGAAGAAAAGAGGGGCTGGGAGAAGGAGGAGGAGGGAGAGGAGAAGAGAGAATTGATGGATTGTATCAATACTAGGAATGAAAGAGAAAAACTCCTGAAAGCATCTTTTAATGAAAGGCTATCTAAACCATCTGCACATCGACACAGAGGAAGCATGTGCAACAAAAGGAAATAATCTTGGCTGAGCTAAAATTTCCTATAGACCGCATCAGGGGTAAAGTCAAAAGTTGCCCTCAGTTTCGAAGTAATATGAAAATGCCCTACATACTAGTCAAAATTTTTTCAGTCATCAAAATTAAAGATTAGTTTTAATCATTTAGGTGACCGTGTCTTACTTTTCTCTCCAATGGATTACTATTTTATTTTTGTATTAAAAAAAAACAATTATTTTATGTTTTTGTACGACCGATTTTGTGTGTCAACTTGACACAAGCTGAAGTTATCACAGAAAAAGGAGCCTCCCTTGAGAAAATGCCTCCATGAGATCCAGCTGTAAGGCATTTTCTCAATTAGTGATCAAGGGTGGGAGGGCCCATTGTGGGTGGTGCCATCCCTGGGCTGGTAGTCTTGGGCTCTATAAGACAGCAGGCTGAGCAAGCCAGGGGAAGCAAGCCAGTAAGAAACATCCCTTCATGGCCTCTGCATCAGCTCCTGCTTCCTCACCTGCTTGAGTTCCAGTCCTGACTTCCTTTGGTGATGAACAGCAGTGTTGAAATGTCAGCTGAATAAACCCTTTCTTCCCCAAATTGCTTCTCGGTCATGATATTTTGTGCAGGAATACAAACCCTGAATAAGACAGTTTTATCTGCATTAACTTTTTCACAAATTCCCTGCCTATTTGTTTAAATTTAATTTATTTCTTTTTTTTTTTTTTTTTAGGTTTTATATTCTATCTTAAACAAATCATAATTGTTTTTTTTTTCTTATTTGCCTTTTAGTTTTCTAAAGGAAGTTTCTGCTGATTTAAATAGTTCTTGACTCATCGTATTCTCTGATATTTTCTGAGATCTGTGTTTTTATCTTACTTGAGGTGACTTTCATACTTCCCTTACGTCACTGGGCTTTCCAGCTTTATTGTGGACTACTAACATCCTTAGATCTGCAGTGATTTTTATTCTGTGATTTGTTTCCTATGAGCTGCTATTAATGATATAAATATGGAGCCTGACTTTTCTTCCAAATGAGTTTGCAAATATCCTGACATTCTTTTTACATCTATTACTTTTCCATGTGTATTCAAAAAAAAAAAAAAAAAAGAGAGAGGTAACTAAATAATGACTGCCATCCTGTGGCTAAGGACTTCTTCTTCCCCTTCCTCTACTTGCTTACTTTTCACCTATATGAATCATGTCCATAAAAGCTGTTTAACACATATTAATAGCAGGAAAATTAAATGACCCTTCACACAGCCTACTGTGGGTGGCAAAATTCCCTAGGCAAGCGGTCCTGAGGTATATAAAATATTACCTAAATATAGACCTGTGAGCCAGACAACAAGAACATTCTTCTATGACTTCCACTAATCCTGGGTTGTGAGTGAGTTCTCTAGTTAGAGGAAATGGTGTCTGGAGTACCAAGCAGATATATCTTCAAGTTCCTCTTTGACTTCTTTGCCTGTCGCCGCCTTCTTCTTCTTCTTCTTCTTCTTCTTCTTCTTCTTCTTCTTCTTCTTCTTCTTCTTCTTCTTCTTCTTCTTCTTCTTCTTCTTCTTTTTCTTCTTCTTCCTATATGTTTTAAAGTTTATTTATTTATGTATTTATTTATTTTGATTATTTTATTATTTGCATTTCAAATGTAGCCCCACTTTCCAGTCTACCCTCCATAAACCCCCAATTCCATCCCCCCTCCTCTTTGCCTCTAAGAGGTTGCTCCGCCACCCACCCATTCCTGCCTCACAGCTCTAGCATCCCTCTATGCTGGGGCATCAAGCGACCACAGGAGGAAGGGCCTCCTTTCCCACTGGTTCCAAATAAGACAGTCCTCTGCTACCTATGTAGCTGGAGCCATGAACCCGTCACTGTATACTCTTTGATTGGTCGTTTATTCCCTAGGAGCTATGAGGGATCCAGTTAGTTGATATTGCTGTTCTTCCTATGGGGTTGCAATCCCCTTCAGCTCCTTCAGTCCTTCCCCCAACTTTTCTATTAGGGTCCCAGGGGCCAGTCCAATGGTTGGCTGTGAGTATCTGCATATGTATTAGTCAGGTGCTGGCAGAGACTCTCAGGGGACATCTATAAAGGCTCCTGTCAGCAAGCTCTTCTTGGCATTGGCCCTAGTGTCTGGATTTGGTGTCTGCATATGGGATAGATCCCCAGGTGGGGCAGTCTCTAGATGGCCTTTCCTTCAGTTTCTACTCCATTTTTGTCCCTGCATTTCCTTTTAGACAGGAACAATTCTGGGTTAAAAAATTTGAGATGGAGCCTGCCTTCTTTTAATGATACATTTTAACATGTTAGCAGAAATATACTTTTCTTCTCCTTAGTTGCTTTTAGTCCTGGCATTTGTCACAGCAACAGAGTAAAACTAGAACATATAAGCTTACAGACTTGTCAAATTTAGTAAAAATGTTAAAGACCATTAATTTTTTTCTTTGACAGTACAAAATTTTCATGCTAATTTGGAAACATCAGCACCGGTAACAAGTTCCAAAGTTCATCCATCTTCTTAGACTTGCTTTCTTGGTCTGTTATCCAGGCATCTGCTCTTTCCCCCAATACAGAAGCTGTCATTAAGGCACTTGCTACATTATTATGGTCACTCCCACTGTTATATAGATGTAATGATAACATTATCTTTCTCTTTCTAATGCCACTAATAACTCATAGGTATCACACTCATCATTAATTACCATAAATTTCATAATATTTCACACCAAACAGAAACACCTAGTTCAATAACGATGGCTTTAATTGGGAATGAGAATAGTAAGTAATCAGAGTAGGATTTAAGAACAGAAAAGCTATACTTGTGTTCTGTGTGTGTAAATGGAGTGACATATGAAGGAAAAGAAACATACTTAGAGTCTAAGATTCTATGTACTTGTAGAATCAGCCTGGCTTCTGCCATCAGAAATTGAAATCAGTTTTTCAAAAACAAACATCTTTAATTTTTTAATAGGTTTGTAATTGAAATAGAATTATATAATTATACCATCCATTTCCTCCCTTCATCCCCTCCCACCCTCCCAGTTATCCTCCTCCAAATTCCTTTCACGTCCTTCATTTTCCAACAAATATCCATTCTTTGATTATTGTTATGTTTGTCTGCATATGTGTGTACATACACACACACACACACACACACACACACACACATATACATGTCCTGTTAACTCTATTTTTGTTGAACAAATATGTTGAACATGCATTGAACATATATGTTGAATACATGTATGTATATGTATATATGAATATGTGTATATATATGAATATATACATGAATATATATGAATACACCCACACACACACATATTTAAAAGAATTATGCCAATTTAGCTAAGTGGCAATAGTAAATTCTTTTTAAAGTCCATGAGATCACTAACTCTGGGAAGCTGGCTAGATATCAGTATCGGGTATACTTTCCCTTCAGATAACTGGACCTTAAGTTCAATTAGAGAGCTATGGGTTGCCAACACCATGTGAGTGTAACGTCTTATGCTTTTATAAATATCTTATACTGCTGGTAGTTGCTATAGTTCATAGGTGTTGTTCATTGGTATTAACTTAATTATTTTTAGTTAGTTCCCCACCTTGGCAACTTGCAAGTGTTATTAGAATTGTTGCAGTGACTGTTGGAAAGAAGCTTTCAGTTCAGATTCAATTAGAATCACATATTCTACGTGTGTCTGTTGCGGGAAATATTTAAAAAGGAACTGACACTTTCCCAGTGCTAGGGCCATCAACTCTCTGCCCTGTCAGCCTAGCCAGCCATGTGCTGGCAGGCAATGACCGACTTGTTTTATGTCGTGGAGATTCTGACACAGAGCTCCATGATCTCTTCACCCAGCTTGCTAGGTTCGCACTGGCAGGTCTCTACCATGACATTCCCAAGCTTCAAATCCCCCACAGCCTCTGTGATGCACATCAGGCAAACACATGCTTTGCCATAGTACCTTTCTCTCTGGAACCCTGGAGAAGAAAAACACAACACAAACTTAGTTGAGAAATAGTGGTAACTCAATATCTGGGCTCAACAACTAAGACCTAATCTTGTTAGCCTTATTAAGATCCAATTCCTCTGGTGGTGAATCCTTGTGGATTTGCCATGAAATGTAGAAACTCTAGCAGCTACATCTTGCCCTAATGCTATCCCAGTTCCAAAGGTCCTCCAACTCTCCTCCTTCCCCCTTCCTCTGTCCAACCCAAAAGTCCTGCCTACTCGCCCAGTGATTGGTCCATTTATTCATTCAGGGAGGTTTACAAGAAGCAACCTGAGTATGTGACTCATTCCTCATTCCAGACAACCCCTCCAGGGAGAGCAGAATTAACATAAAAATACAAGCAGCAAGAGCCATCCAATAAGGGCCTATCCTCATCCATTGAGGGGCAATCTAGGGCTTTGTGGTGATTTGGAAAAGAATGCCTCACATAAACTCCTATATTCAAATGTTTAGTCAACAGAAAGTGAGACTACTTGAAAGGATTAAAAGGATTAGGACATATGGATTTGTCAGAGGGACTGTGTCACTGGGCATGGACTTTGAGGATTCTAAACCCCATGCAAAGGCCAGTCTCTCTCTCTCTGTCTTTCTCTCTCTCTCTCTCTCTCTCTCTCTCTCTCTCTCTCTCTCTCTCTCTTTCTCTCTCTCCCTCCCTTTCCCCCTGTCTCTCCTCTTTCTCTTTCTCTTTCTCTTTCTCTTTCTCTTTCTCTTTCTCTTTCTCTTTCTCTTTCTCTTTCTCTGCCTGTAGATACAGATTTCAGCTACTGCTCAAATACCAAGTGTTGCATCAGCACCAGCATAGTAATGCTTTCTTCCATGATGATAATGGAATAACCTGCAATTGTTAGAAAGCACCAGCTTAAATAATTTGTTTCATAAGAATTGTCTTGATGTCTTGATCCTGCTGTCTTTTCACAGCAATAGAACAGTGACTAAGGGAGTAGTTAGTGACAAAGACAGGACAATCTACAACTTACACTGTTTCAGACAACTCTTGGAATACCCTATTTCAAAAGAAAAAGCACTATAGAAAACCCTCAAAAAGCTAAAAGTAAAAATTGTACCATAAATTCAGTTATACCACTCCTTGGCACCCTGAGAACTTGATACTCTTACTCTACAGATACTTCTCAGCAATGTTTATTGCTGCCATATTCATAGTATTCAGGAAATAGAGACAACCTAAATGCCCCCTAATGGGTAAACAGATAAAAAAAATGTGATATATATTCACAATGGAATACACATGTGAGGTTAAGAAAGACACAGGTGCAGATCTATGTGATTTTGGTTAAAAGTATCTGAGCCTGTGGCCGAGATTGTGTGATCATCCGATGGCAATGACAAGGATAAAACTTGTCCCTAATCAGCAATGTTGGCATACCAGTGAGCAATGTAGAGATAAGAACTCATGGCCTCCATATTATACAGATTCTCTTGTGAGAGTTGCAGTCTGCCTTTGCAACCCTAATACTGGCCTCCCTTTCAGCTTGCTTTATCCAACTGAATGGGCATGAAACGGGCTGATCGAGTTCTAGGATCTAGAACAAACGTTAGGGCAGATTTCACTTAGTTCTCCAGGGATTGCTATAGCCTATCAGTGTGAGTGTTGAAGATGGTTAAAGGAAAGATAAGAAACTTTTGGGACAAAGAGTATTCAGTACCCAGGTCTCAACAATGCAAATGAGGACATTGTAGACATCCCCACTGTGCTAAGTTTCACCTGCTGACATTAACCAGAAATGAGTCTAAGTTTTGGTTATTTCCTATTTTTGAATTTGAGACTGGATCATGCTTTGTAGCTGTACTGACTGGTTTTGTGTCAACTTGACACAAGCTGGAGTTATCACAGAGAAAGGAGTTTCAGTTGAGAAAATGCCTCCATGAAATCCAGTGGTAAGGCATTTTCTCAATTAGTGATCAAGGTGGGAGGGCCCTTGTGAGTGGTATCATCTGTGGGCTGGTACTCTTGGGCTCTATAAGAAAGCCAGCTGAGCCGGGCAGTGGTGGCGCACGCCTTTAATCCCAGCACTTGGGAAGCAGAGACAGGCAGATTTCTGAGTTTGAGGCCAGCCTGGTCTACACAGTGAGTTCCAGGACAGCCAGGGCTACACAGAGAAACCCTGTCTCGAAAAACCAAAAAAAAAAAAAAAAGAAGAAGAAGAAAGCCAGCTGAGCAAACCAGGAGAATCAAGAAGCAAACCAGTAAGCAGCATCCCTCAATGACCTCTGCATCAGCTCCTCCCCAACTTGCATCTTGGTCATGATGTTTGTGCAGGAATAGAAACTCTGACTAAGAAGTAGTCCTACCTGGTCTTCAACACACAACATTCCTACCTTCATCTCCTGAGTCCTACAATTACATCATTACAAATATACAACTAATGTTAATTCTCATTTTAAAATTAATTTAAAGGAGAAGCAAAATATTGATATACTTCTAAATAAGTAGACATGTGCTAGAATACCAAGTCCATGTGGTTTTCTTTTTTTTTTAATTTTAATTTTTTGATACTTTATTTACATTTCAAATGTTTTCCCCTTTCCAGGTCTCCACTTTAGAAGCCCCCTATCCCCTCCCCCCTCCCCTGCCTCTATGAGGGTATTCACCTACCTAACCATCCACTCCAGTCTTCCCACCTTGGCATTCCCCTATACTGGGGCCTCTAACACCCTCAGGCCCAAGGTTCTTTCCTCCCCCTGATGGCCAACAAGGCCCTCCTCTGCCACATATGTGGTCCGAACCATGGGTCCCTCCATGTGTATTCTTTGGTTGGTGGTCCAGTCTCCAGGAGCACCAGGGGGTCAGGACAGTTGACACTGTTGCTCCCTCCATGAGGCTACAAACTCCCTCAGCTCCTTCAGTCCCTTCTCCAACTCCCAGAAGATGCTCCAACATGTAACAAAAACACATGCTCCACTATGTTCTTAGCAGCCATATTTATAATAGCCAGAAGCTAGAAACAACTCAGATGTCCCTCAACAGAGGAATGGATACAGAAAATGTGGCACATTTATACAATGGAATACTACTCAGCTGTTAAAAATGATGACTTCATGAAATCCGCGGGCAAATGGATGGAACTTGAAAGTATCATCCTGGCGAGGTAACTCAGTCACAAAAGAATGAACATGGTATGTACTCACTGATAAGTGGATATTAGCCCAAAATTTAGGAATACCCAAGTTTCACTTCACAGTACCCAATGGACTGAGTGTGAAGTCCCATGTGGTTTTCTAATCATGATTGAATTGCAGTGAAATAGACAAAGAAAAACATAATGGGACTTTTATCCATCCCCCTAACCCAAGGCTCAGTACACGCAATCTCTGTGTTCTAGCACTCTGTGTCTCTCCTCTTCCCACTGATCCCAAGGAGTTCAAAATTCCTTTAAGTAAAAATTAAAATATGAAATAAAATTGAAAGTGATAAATTCTATTTTTATAATTCTTTTGTTTGTTTGTTGTTTTGTTTGTTTGTTTGTTTGGTCAGCTTTGCACAAACAGCCATTTGGGAAAGGAGAAACTCAATTGAAAGAAAAATGCCTACAACAGATTGGCTCGTAGGCAAGCCTGTAGTGCATATTTTTCATTAGCGATTGATGTGAATGGGCCTAGACCCTTGGGCAGGTGGGCCTGGATAGTAAAAGAAGGGCTCTGCAAGCCATAGATATCAAGTAAGTGGCCCCTGCTTCAGTTCCTGCTTCCAAATTCCTCCCTTGAATTCCCATGTGATAGACTGTTCCCTGGAAGACAGATGAAATAAACTCTTTCCTCCTTAAGTTGAGTTTTGGTTTTGTTGTTTGATCACAGCAGTTGAAACCTGTCTAAGACATACATTGTTATCTTCCTTTGTTCGTGGTTAAATGTTGAGAGGCTCTGTTGGGGTCTGATAATCAATGTGTGGTGAGGCTCACAGGTAGTTCTGAACTCTGATATCACTTCTCCATAACGTGCAAAGGAAGCATTTTACAGCTGTTGACATTAGCTGGACCTACAATATTCACAAACACAGAACGATAGAATGACCAAAAGTCTGAAATAAGAACCTGAGCTCCATAGTTCATTACTGGTGTGAGGGTCCAGGGTATGGCCTCGGCCAGTAGAGTGCCTTTGTCCAACCACTGAAGCCCCCTGTGCCTCCGAGAGTCACAACCACAGCTATCCTGTGCTTTCTGTTCCTTCATTCTCCTCCTTCCCTGACACATGCTTCCTCTTCCCTCAATTTTCTCTCTTGGACCTCATTTTCTGCTATTTTAAATTCCACATTTAGTTGTACAAATGCTTCATCAAAAAATCTTTTCCACTCATTTATCTCTCAGAGAATCCCTGAGTCCATTTCCATCACTCTCAAACTTCAGGAGGCTCTTCTTCCACAATGTGTTTTGATGTCCAAATGGAAATGAAGTAAACACCATTTCTCTGCGATGGCCAGCTTGTATATGCAACTTCTAGTAACAAATATATTAAATAATAACCAAATCAACTATAAGGAGGTTTCATAACAAGAATTCTGATGTGTGTTTACACCCAGCCAATCATTTTTATAAAAATGTACAAATTTCCTGTTTAGATAGCTAGATTAAGAATATGCTTCTTTTTCTGCCATCATCGAATATAGTTGCTGGCCAGTACCCAGTGCGGCAGAGATGAGGCAGTGGAAATAGTCAAATATTTTGATTCCCATCTGCCCTCTCCTAACAGGACACAACTTATACAAATTGCTTAGTCATCGAAGTTTTTTCCTGGACCCAATGTCAAATATCCATGGACAGACTCTCTGAGACTGTGGAAGTTCCTAAAGATAGGTGGGAATTGTGCTGGGAAGAAATCTAAGCTTTCCATACAGAAGTCCCATGGGAAGACCAGCAATCTCAACTGACCTGGACCCCCAAGATCTCTGAGACACTGATATGAAGCCCCCTACACATACACAGCAGAGGATTGCCTGGTCTGGCCTCAGTGAGAGATGATGCACCTAACACTCAAGAGACTTGAGGACCTAGGGAGTGGGAAGGAAGGAAGGAAGGAAGGAAGGAAGGAAGGAAGGAAGGAAGGAAGGAAGGAAGGAAGGAAGGAAGGAAGGAAGGAAGGAAGGAAAGAAGGAAGGAAGGAAGGAAAGAAGAAAGAAAGAAAGAAAGAAAGAAAGAAAGAAAGAAAGAAAGAAAGAAAGAAAGAAAGAAAGAAAGAAAGAAAGAAAGAAAGAAAGGAAGGAAGAAAGAAAGGAAGAAAGAAAGAAACCTAAGCTTTCTCTCTAGAGAGACTGTGTTACCTTTAAGTTTCAAAGATTACAGGGTCTACACTACACAAATACACACACACACACACACACACACACACACACACACACACACACTCAGAGAGAGAGAGAGAGAGAGAGAGAGAGATGTAGGAACTCCATTTGAGGGTGTAAGTTGCATAGTTAGTTTGTCCATCCTGTAAACTGAACAATCCTTCAAGTCACTTTGGTTTATGTTTGTTCTGATGTCCTTCTTACATGGAAATAATTGAAATATCCTTAGTGAATTTAAACTAACAATAGCTCCATCACCCTGCCTGAGATGCAAAAATATGCTTTATTATAAATGCTTAGCTCAGGTAATTCACTCTTTTTGCATTCATTCGTAATAGTTCTTGATCTCTTTCTCTCTCTCTCTCTCTCTCTCTCTCTCTCTCTCTCTCTCTCTCTCTCTCTCTCTCTCTCTCTCTCTCTCTCTCTCTCTCACACACACACACACATGCACACACACACAAGGCCAGGTATGTATCTTGTCTCCTCTTAGTGTTGCCCTGGGTACTACACCACCCTCATTCCTTCTGCTGTCTTAAATTCCTTTAAATATTTCCTAGGATTTCTTTTGGGCTCCATTTCCCAAGGAGCAGCTATTTCCCATTACCTACCTCACTGCACGAGGTTAAAGAATGTGGAAATTAGGCCTCTCAAACATTCCTGTCTTGATCATCTTTCACTCTTTACCTTCCTTCATAATCTACATAGCTTACCTTCCCAGGAATTTCATTATGCTCCTTTGATGAAACCCTAATTCATCTGCCACTCATGCCAGAACTACTGCTAGAAATAGTCGCTGTCTTTAAAATTCACATTGATTGTTATAATAGGGTTAAAAAGTGAAGCCAACAGATGTTCACATTTTTGATGGGAAAGTGGATGCCCTGAACCAGACCCAAGTTCCAGGCCAACCTGTCCTCACAGCAACACTCTGTCTCTGAACAGAGAAAATCCAAAGGAAAGGATTTTGTGTCTTCAGGAACACCACTTTTATGAATAGAATAATCCATTATCATAATATAGGAATAAATAAGTGGGTTTCATAGCATTCAGCCCCTCATGTTCTAGTTTTTCTTGCCTTTCCTTTTTCCTCCAAGGAATTCCTGGAGCATAAGACCCTCAATGCATACCATTGTAGTACTTAAGACTTCTCAGCTTATAAAAGAGCAAAGTAGAATGGCATTCATCATAAATTATTCAAACTCCAGCATTCTGCTAGATTGGCCCAAAATGTATTAACATTTTGGGCAATCTAGAAAACTTATGTAGGTTAAAATATAAACCATTTTTAAAAATAACTATTAGTCTATCTAACCCACACGAAACCATCAGGGGAGGAAGTATAATTTTTGTCAACAATTTGGGTAACACTTTGGCATTCTCTTTAAACTCCTGTCTTCTCAGCAAGGCCTCCATTTGATTCTTAGGTGAGTAACTCAGAAATGGCATCTATTCACCAAGAGATAAGCATGTGAATGACTATGGAGTACTTTTGTAATAGTATAGCCAGAGAAAATCCACCCTGCAAGTGGAAACAAATGGATTACAAGTCTCAGCATCAACATGGACATCGCAAATAATTATCGTGTGGAACAATGTTAAGTCAAAGGGGAAACATGTGCAATCCATTCACAGTCTAAAGCCAGGTAAAGTAGGTAATATTTGTTTTAAAGCTCTAAGTATAGGTTACAGTGACTACATAAAACAAATATAGCACAGAAGCAGCACTCAGAAATGTGAGTGACGTTCCATGAAAGGGAAAGAAAGGCGTCTATGTAATCAATGGAAATATCAAAATCCCATTAGCATCCTTACTGGTTTCAATGTAGTATATGGACACGTTTAGTAGGTGTTCAGCCCATGCACAGATGGTACCAAATTTATTTAATTTTCCTGTTTTAAGTTGAATGTACAACATTTTTCCATCTATTTTTCAACAAACCACCAATACCTTTCTCTTCCTCTCAGCTCTGAGAGACTGAACATTAAGCTGACCTGAAATTTTCCTTTAAAAAAAGTCATATGTTTTAGTTTTTTTTCAATAAATTAAACCCTCCATAGAATCCAGTGTATACACACACACACACACGCACATATATATATATATATATATATATATATATATATATATATATATATATATATATATATATATAAATAATCACATACAGAGAGTGCATTTGAACTGAACAATGCTTAATTTGGTATTGGGGATTTAGCTGAGTTGGTAGAATAAGTGCCTGATATGCATGAGTCCTATGTTCCATGCTCAGCATGGTATAATCCTGGCATCATGGTACATAACTGTAATCCCATCTCTCTGGAGGAGGAGGCAGGAGCAATATAAATTTAAGTTTGAGGTTACCCTCAATACAGGAAGTTGAATTGTCGCACACTTGAGAACCTATCTTAATGAGAGAGAGGGAAGGTATGTATATATACATACAAGTGTCTTTTTCTGAAGTCAGCAATTAGAAGAGAAAATATTTTCCTCTAGATTTTTTTTTATTATTTTGTTTGATTTAAAAGTGTGTATGTGTGTCACTGGTGTGTGTGTGTTTATAAATGAATTCAGTAACCCAGTTTAGGCAGAAATCTACATGGATCTAGAGTATACAGTAAGATTATTGTATTAACTTTATTTTTCTAAGTTCTTTGTGTACTTCTTAAAAATATTTTAACTTTTAAGTCTGATGAACCAAACTGTAAGTTGTTTGATGAGCTCCTGATAAGTAAATTATTCATAGATTTAAAAATAATAATATTGAAAAACAAAGATTAAAATTTTCATGCCCACAGGAGAGAAGAGAGATGTCCACCATGTTTGGGGAATTTGGAAGGAGACAAGAAGCTGCTCCTGGCCAATGGTCTATCGATTTGGTTTACTTTAATGTTATAATTTCCTATTTTACTAACTTCTTGATGTAAACACACTTTCTGACTCTTCCTCTTCTTTCATAGATAAAGAATCAGCTCTTTGATTGGAGACCACAGCTCACTTCATTCTATTTAACTTAGGTTCTCCTAATGCATAGACAGTAATTCACTCCCCAACAAGATTTTCGAAAGCACAAGTCTTCCATGGTTCCTGGTCCAGACATGTGAAACTTTAATGAAACAAAGGTATAGCGTTTAATCACAGTCCATCTCCCCAGAAGGCTTTATTCAGTTCCTCTGATGTCCCAAGATGGAACTGCCAGAGTAATATTTATGAAAGGCACCTAAGATCCATTCACAATTCATTTCTCTGTGTTTTTAGTGTTTTGTTATTGCTCACACATAGGACCAATGCTGGCTTTCATAAATGTTTTCATCCAAATGTGTAATGTGCTTTGACTCATTCATTTCCTTTATTTCCCCCTCCATATAGCTGCTGTCCCCCCTCCTTCCAGCAGGGAGTTTCTTTCTACTTCGATGCCATTTTTAGTGTGTGTGTGTGTGTGTGTGTGTGTGTGTGTGTGTGTGTGTGTGTGTGTAAATTAAATCAAATGTAAATTAAAACCTCACTGAGTTTCCATCTAACACCAGTCAGAATGGTTATCTGAAGAAACTAATAATAGCAAATGCTGTCTAAAATTCAGGAGTTGGAGATGAGAAACCACAAACCAATGAGTCCAGCCACTATGGAAATGGGTGTGGGGGTTTCTCACAATATTTGAAGTAGAACTACCATATCTTCTCTTTCAGCAATTTGGGGAAAGATTTCAAGGATTTTGAAAAGAGTTTTTGAGTTGACCCCTATATATATATATATATATAATATTATGCATTTCCACCCCATCCCCACAATCTCACTCCTTTAGAAGGGACTCAGAAATGAGTAGCATTTTAAATTGAATTGCACCTATGCAGTGGGACCTTGTTGATATATAGCAGCTAAAAACATATGTAAACAAAACTTGGTATGTTAAAAATGCCTTTAATTCCAGCAACAAAGAGATCTTGCAGGAAGACTGAAGGTTCAAGGCCAGCCTAGGACCCATAGTAAGATGCTGTTTAAACAACCAAAAAGTAGCCTGTCTATAGTTATTTCAGTGATAGGCAGAGAATATGAATGACAGAAAGGAACATCAGAGAAGCTCAACTGGGGCTCGGGGGACCTGCGTGGAAAACATGACTGAGAATCTTTACTAAGATTTTTTAAAATGACAAGAAATTGCATTATCTTCTCAGAGTTGCAGTTTGCAGAATGGAAAGCAAAGCTGGGTAGCAAATTTGTGAATGTAATTGGCTCTGCAGTTATGGACAGGAGCAAGGGCACCTCAGGTGGGCTGCCATAATGAGCAGGATTTGTGATTCTGTGCAGGCAGGTATTCCTGATGGGTGAAGTTTAGTAAGTGCACATACTCTCTGGAGTGCAGCCAATTAGAAATAAGAAATAAAGCCTACCTCTTGACTTCCCTGTGTCCATTAGAACTGAAAGATTAGAATGTATTAGTGTGATACTACTACTGCTTTAAAAATTAGTATAAACTTTGCTCAGATGTCATTTTATTTTGATTGTAAAAAATAACAGGCTAAGGGGGACAAAATAAAACCACAAAACTTAAACATTATTTTCGATCTGCCAAGCATTCTTAAAATGATTTCTCCCGATAGGAGATTCTAGGATGAATGGCTGCACAGACTACCTCAGGCCCCTCAAAGCTACAGATGACCACCAAACCCAAAGTCAAAATAAAAAATTATGCAGAGTGTCTTTCCTAGTGGTTACATTTACTTGAGAGTATTTTGGATTCTATTTGGGATTCAGGGAAATAGATTGCAATCTGTAGCAAGAGAGGGGTGACTAAACTATTTAAATAAGCTATCATTTAAGTGGGGACATGGTCCATTGGAAGTTAGCCACTTAGGCAGCAGGCATGGGTCACTTTTGTTTTGAAATGTCTGGAAGTGTTTTATGGAGTCTGTAAAAGCCCATCACTGCTATCCTTGACTTGGTTCCTGCCATTCAAAACACTAAGCTTTTAAAGACCTTGCCTTTTATGGGTCTTCCATCCCTGTTCACTGAATGGTTGCATAAATGAACACATGAATGAATAATAAAAAGCAAAGCCCTTGGACCTAATCAAGCAGTTAAGGAGACGACATGGAAAGTGCCTTTGTTTGATAGGCTGTTGGGGGGAAGAATCCTCTTCTCTTGCTGAGGTTCCAGACTCACTGAAGGAACATGATGTTCTCAGCTTCTAGGCTTCTTCTCTCCAGAATTTCCTATGAATATGGGAGTTCTGTGGATGGATTGTTAAACACAATAAAAGAAACAAAGGTGTCAAATTGTGTGCAGTGACCTTGTGTTTCCACTTTCCTACTCAGATGGAGTTGTGTTTAACACCTCTCTATAAGCTACAGCTGGCTGAAGGCAGAGTTCTCTGGTGAAAGGGAATTAAGCTCAATTTCAGCTCCACCCGGGCAGGATTGGGCATGTCTTTTCAGGGTGGGACACCCCAAGTGTAGCTGAACTCTGTGTTTGGCTGAGTTTGAAAAAGAAAATATGGAAAGGGAAAGGGAAGGAATAGCTTAGATTTACACAATGAAGAAAGGTAAGCTTGAACACTGTATCAGTCAGGGATCTCTAGAGTCATAGAACCTATAGAAGGGAGTTTATTGTAATGATTTACAGTCTGCAGTTCAATTAACACAACAATGGGCAGATGTAAATGGGAAGTCCAATAATCTAATAGTTGCTCAGTCCAACAAGGCTTGATGTTTCAGCTGGTCTTCTGTATAAGCTGGAATCCTGAAGAAGTAGGTTCCATCAGATGTGCTGGCAAGTACGTGCAAGCCGATGAAGAAAAGAGAATCTTTCTTCTTCCAATGTCCTTAAGTAGACCTCCAGCAGAAGGTGCAGCCCAGATTAAAGGTATAGACCACCATGCCTGGATCCAAAACTTGCTTTGTCCCAGGCTGGCCTTGAACTCAGAGATCTGTTTGCTTCAGTCTCCTGGGATTAAAGGTGTATATTACCTTGCCTAAGCCTAATCTTTTCATGGTCACCATGCCTCCAGATCTCTGTGTCAAGATCCGGGTCAGAAGCCTGCATCTTATCTTCCAGCCTCAAATCTGGATCACAGGTGTGCCATCCATTTCTGGTCTGTAGTTCATTGCAGATACAGTCAAGCTGACAACCAGGAATAGCCATCACAAGCACATAGACACGCCCCTCTGCTGCTGTCTTTCTCTCTCTGAGTACCTTTTCTTAGAATGTTCTGCTCCTAGGATGTAGAATTTATGGCAGAACTTAGTGAGACATTTTTTTGGAGTCAGCACTGACTCAGCAGCTGGACTCCATCTGGGGGCTACAGTTTCCTTATGTACTAGGAAACCAATCCATTGTACTCCAGACAGTAATTATCTAATGAACTTTCTATGCTGCAACTGTTCCTGATTTGCTTTGAAGGAACTCCATCAACTCCCTCTGCATCTGATCCAGAGACAGCTCTCTCTCCTTTGCCATTACTACAGATTGAACAAGTTGCTTCTAACAAGTTTAAAAATGATACAATCCTTTATATTAGGTATTTTTCTAACCACTGAGAAACTAATATACAGCAGTAGGTCATAAGCAGAGGAGAGACTTATAGATGGGAAGATACATTTCATTCTGGTGGGAAGGAACCTTGGTTGGAGGCTCTATGCACCCAGGAGCAGACAGAAGCTACTCTCTCACACCTCAGGGCACTAGGAAGCAGATACAAGACAGGAGGTCCTGACTGAACACCTTGAGACTAGTCCTCTTCTTCAAGAGATACAATTTACTCCAGGCAGGCCCCATCTCTCAGAGTTTTCTACAGAAACTTCCAAATCAATAGCACCAGCTGGAGTCTAGATTAAGCACATGGTCCTGTGACAAATATTTCACATATAAACTTTGGCACTGTCCAGATGACCACAATATCACAGATAAATCTCACAAGAGCATCTTGCTTATGGCTTCTTGTTCATACTCACTTAATAATGATAACTAAATAACAATTGAATGCCAAGATGGATGCCTCATTAAAAACTGGCTACCTTGTACTCTAGCTTGAATAACTTCATATTACCTACAAACCAGTAAGTCTTCATACTAGGACATTGAAACTAGTTATGACCCTGTGTTCTGATATCGCTTTTATGACAACCTGTCATTTAAAAAATAGAAATAAGGAGTTTGAATTGTTCAGCAATTATTTAAATAGCAGAAATCACATTTGGAGACTTGACTCCTAGGCATCGTAGCTCAGCATGACCTGAGAGAATGTTTATTTATGGCCAATTCTAATCAGGGTAAGATTTTTGTTTCTCTCTCTGTCTCTCTATCTCTGTCTCTCTATCTCTCTGTCTCTCTGCCTCTCTCTGTCTCTCTCTGTCTCTATCTGTCTCTGTCTCTCTGTCTGTCTCTCTGTCTCTCTCTCTTTCTCCCTCTTTCTCCCTCCCTCCCTTCCTTTCTCTTCCCCCTGCTCTGCATTAATGTGTATGCCTCTGTGAATTTGGGTGCACCCTTGCCAAAACCATGCATGTAGAGATCATAGTACAAGCTTAGGTGTTGATTCTTATTTTCTGCCTTAATTAAGAATGGTATTCTTGTTCACTGATACATATGTCAGTTTAACTGACTGGCAAGCTTCCTGAAATTCTCCTGACTCTGCAACTCATCTTACTATAGATGCCCTTAGATTGCCAGACAAAGCACTGCTGTGTGTGGCACTACTCAGGTGTTAGGATTTGAACTCTGTTTGTATATACTTGCATAACAAATGCTTTTTTCACTGAGTACTCTCCCCAACCTGTAATCCTGGTAACAACCATTCAGAAGACAAAGAGAATTTACCAACAGCAGATGAGAAGGTAAAGAAGCTCACTGACATCACAACCAATTTTATAGGAGCTTCAAAAGCACAACTTGGAGTCATAGTTATAAAAGTAAGTTGCAAAACCTTTGCATTAGACAGCAATTCTTTAAAAAGAGAGAGAGAGAGAGAGATCCATGTCTTTGGGGACATCACTGAAACATAATTTATATTTTAGCAATGTAATCATCAAAACCAATGAACTGCTTTAAAAAAAAAAACTCTGATAAATTATTTATTTCCAACACTTTCTTACAATTTTTTTGACAAATGCTACTCATCCAAGACATGTATTTCCATGACTTGGACTTAGCAGCAGATTTTATTTAATAATATAAGGTTAGATATATGTAACGTTTATAAGTAATATTTACATTTACCTTCTTAAATTATCATTCTTCCCTAAATTATTGGTCTTATTTTTGCTTAAATTATACAAATACATACATTATTGGCTTTTCCCAGCATCTTTACACATTTTCAGTGTGGTTTTTCTCCTTTGGGTTTCTATATATGAAAGAATTTATAGAAAACAAAACCTAGCTGTTCTACCAGCTGCTTCCAGGTTAGGAATAGTAGTTATCACAGCTGAAGATGCCACACTGCTAGTCCAGAAGCAAAGAAAAGTAAGTAGTTGAGCAGAAAGCTGGTGGGAATGCAGTTCAATGTGTTGAAATGAGTCAAGAAAAGGGCCAGGCATATCCTCAGGGAAGCCACTTGACATGACAACACAGACCAGATTTAAAAGAGGTAAGAATTGGAGAAATGGCAAAGGTCATGCCATGAATTAACTCTAAGGAAAAAGAAAACCTCCAAATGAAAGGATACTGACAGCACTTCCAGGTTGTAAATATTTACTCTATAGTTACAGAGAAGATATGGGTCATACTAAGAATTTATGGACAAAATATTTCTGTAAAAGAGAGTATTATTTCTATTGCTCTCCTATTCTAAGATCTAAAACACAGATGGAAAAGAAATGTGTCTACACAAAACTTTCCTGACTAAAACCAAATCTGAAGACTAATTGACTGGAGTTGAAATCAGTCTTTTGAGTACAGGAGAAGAAGTAGACCAGAGTTGTGGAATACCATGCTTTAAGGTTAGGTCCATATATCCTCCTGCCCTAATCTCTTACGGTAAGCATACTTTGATGGCCAAACAATTAAATTTGATATTCTAAGTTAATAGCTAGTGAGTTAGGAATAACATTTGTTTCTCTAAAAACTTGAAGGTCTACTATGGGGCATATAAAAACGTAATGTTGGATAGAAGGTGCCAGCTATTTTGAAGTTTGAATGATCCTGTACACTGGTAAGGAGTTTTAGAAGAGCTTCAGTGTCCATGATATTGCAGAATGTTAGATTATTTGGCTGTCTAGAAGCCAAAGGTTTTGCGACAGCAAAGCTCTTTCTCCCACTTCCATCTTCTTTCAGTTCAAATATAAACTCCTATAGAAACCTTCCCTTATGCCCAGGCCATCTCAGATGGAAATGTATTATGCACCCACACCAGGAAAACAGTTGTTCTATCTTCTTGTTATTCACTAAAGATTTGCCAAGTTTCACTAAATGTATATCCAAATAAGTAAAGGCATATTTGGGACAGAAATGTGACTTTATAAAATGCCAGATTTAGAGATTCTAAGGCACATGCACTAGTTTGTTTCCTGTTGTTAGGATAAACACCAGACCCAAAGAAACTTTGAAGGAAGAAAAGATTTATCTCAACTTAGAATTTGTAGTCTGCCATCAAGGGACACAAATGCAGAAAACACTGAGAAATATTGTTTTTACTGGCCTGCTTTCCCCAGCTTACACAGCCCATGCCTACCTACCTAGGATTGGCACTGCCCATGGTGGGCTACACCCTCCTACCTCAATTAGAATTCAAGTAAATGTTCCCCACAAATTCATGCAGGGTAATCTGATGGAGGTAATTCTTCAATTGATATTCTGTCTTCCTGAGTGGATCAAGCTGATGACCCAATATTTGTAAAGAAGGTTAGTATGTAAATTGAATCACCATATTCTGCACTCATTATTTACCTGGTAACCTGCCCAGGATTGACACTGCCCATATTGGACTATATCTTCCTAACTTAATTAGAACTCACATAAATGTCTCTGTTCCTCTCACTCTTAAAACTGTGGATGATGTCACATTACTATCTAAATATTACCATGTAATAAACTATAGTCTTCTCTCAATCTGCTGATCAGTCACCAACACTTGCAATTAACCTTGTTTGGTTGTGCCATGAAAAGAAAGGATATGTCTGTTCTAACCTACAGCACTCACTGTAGAGTTAGTTGCACACTAACTCTAATGAACATGCTTCCTTCAGTGTGATATCTGTCATCTGTTCTCTGCAAGAACACGACATACAAAGACTATGTCTCTTTTCTCCCCCTTTTGTTCTATTCATCTAAGCTCTGAGTTAGGGACATAGATGACCCACAGTGTGCCAACTGGCATGAAATTAGCCTTAACAATATGAAAACTAAGCTCAGAAAGCAAGCTCTTTGTCTATTTAGTTCTTCCTGACTTGCCCTAGTTGATTCTAGCAATAAGTAAAGCCACTCAGCATTGGCTGTAGAAGGCAATGGGAAGTAATGGACAGAGACAGAATTGTCCTTTCCTTATTTTGTTATAAATAAACTCCCACAGTGGAAACTTGTTAACCTCAGTCCTTGCCTTCACATCTACTTATATGCAAGACCTCCCTCGACAAATCAATCTTTACACTGCAGTGGCAGTCTCTTGACAAGATATGTTTGGCTTAGCTACTGTTGATATTTGTTCTGGAAATCTCAGTTGTGTGGTGTGGCACACTCTGAGAGCTCAAATGGAGACACTTAGTTGATATGCACAGAGGACAGGCAAGATGCAAACGGAAAGAGACGGTCTACAGCAGGGCAGCCAGAATGGCGGGAGCTGAGCAGCACTTAATTCCTTGTGATGTATTGAATCTACAAGACACTGTTCAATAGCTAGTCAAAGTAAATTTAGAAGGACACAGGAAAGGGATTTATTTCTCATCATTGAAAAATGTTCATTATTTTCTACGCTGATGGTCATGGTCCAGTGGTGTCCTTTGGAGGTCCAGGTGCCCTCAGACTCCTAAACATTTCCACAGACAGAATCAGGTGAGGTTTGCTCAATATGTATTCAAGTCCCCAGGGAGTCATGGCTTTATTGTACTTTGGGATTAGCTTCTCCTGCTGGATTTTGTTTTCTGAAAAGAATACATTAACAAGCTTGACACTCCATCTTTTTTGTTCTCCTTTAGTGTACAGTATGATGAGAGGATCTCTTGGATTTGACTTAGATCATTTACATACAGGCCTGTTTGCCTCATCACACTGCACTTGAAGCAGATTAGGCATCTTTTTCCTTTATGTTTCCCAGAAGAGTGGCCCAGTGCCGAGCACATAGGAAATACTCACAAAATGTTTGCTGTAGAAAAAATATTCATATCCATGAAAAATTATCAATGTAAGAGAGGAAACAAAAAGGTAAACAAAAGCTATTTTGAGCCAACATGAGGGAAGCACAGATACTATTAGATTATTAATTAAAATTTAATTTTGCTTGAAGTAGTCCCCAGAGAAAAAGCTATTCAAGTCTTGTGCTCTAGAGCAACTACCATATAAACATTTCCCTGGGGGCTAGTTTGATGCTAGATTTTATGGCAGAAAATTTAATCAAGTTCTCTATGACAATAGAAAGGCTGGACATTATCTAAGAACAGAAGATGGGGACAAGGACCCACAGTTTTCAGTGAGGTGTGGCGAATCAAATGGAGGAATGGACACAGGATGTACTAAAAGAAGACAGGATGGAACACGGGTCCCATGAGCTAGTATAATTATGGCATTAGGGGGAGGTAAGAAGTTCATTGCTCTGAAGGTCTAGGTGATAGATAACTTGTAGCAGCATACATTGACTCATGCTGCTAATTTATATGAGATCAGAAGAAGAATGAGAGATTTCTTTGTCCTTGGGAAGGAAATTCTCTTTGGTGCTTGTAAAGAATCCTCAGGCCATCACGGTTCTCTTCTATGTAAGAATGGACAAATTGGCTGAAGCGGAACAGATGGGCATGGTGGTGCATGTCTAAAATCCCAGGACTCAGATACATAAAGGTGGCTTTTCACAGAGACATGGATTTTTGAAGCCTGCAAAATAGTCTTTCCCCTCTTAATTTTGTTCACATTTCCCAATCAAAAATTCTTAGAATGCACTTAAACATTTAGTCATGCACATTTCTACATAGAGAGAAATTTTATCCATGAGTAGAAAATTGAGCAGTCAATTGAGGGGATGACTATGAGTAAAACATAGGTTTATGCCAATTACATTTGGCCATTAGTCTTTCAACTTGGGAGGTCCCCAAGTCAACACAGGTAGAAGAAAATTCAGATTTCATGGAAGAAATTTGTCAAGGTTATATGCCTGATTCAGTGTGGACCCACAGTTGAAACTGTTCAAAACAAGCCAAGAGAATTGTGAGTAAGGTGTGGTCAGAGTAAAATGTGTCACTAAACCTCGCTGTGCAAAGGTTAAAAACAAATTTTAAAATGAGAAGGAAGCCAAGATTGAAGGCTTCTGTAACTCATCTCTACACCATCAAGAGAATGGCTCTCTACATGGGATGCAAAAATACATGTCCTTTCCTATGAAACATCAGGTATCTAAAAAAAAAAATGAATAATAAGATAATATAGATGACTAAGATCTAAACCAAAGTTAGAAAGCATGGTAGAACATGGGAAGAAAATAATTGACCTTGAATAGTCAACACGTGATGGAGGATGCTTGAGAAACTGCCAGAGATGGCAGGGATTATATCTGAAAGAAACCATGTCTTACAGAGAGAATCCAAAAGACATGCATGCCAAGAAGGTTTAAAATCAAAGAGGAGACATTGGAAATGTAAATAAAGTATCAAAAATAAAATAAAATAAATAAAAAAAGAAGGTTTAAAAGAACAAAGATCAATGAGTACAGAGTAAAAATATGAAAGACAAACTGGAAGGCAAGTCTTTCCTCAACACAGATAAAACAAGTACCTTGATTAGTCTATAGCTTTTAAACAAAATATGTGGAAAAAAATAATTATGTTTAAATCCACATCCAGCACATCAAGCCTTAGTTATAAAACTGAAGAATGGTAGTGAATGTAAAACGATCAGCATTCAAAGATACAGGATTTTGTTGCCATTAAATTTATCATTTCTAAAGTAAAGTGCTGAAGACAGGGCTACAAGAGTGTATTCATCCTACTGTGAGTTTTGAGAACCCCAAAATTCACACATGATTAGATTTTCTTTCATTTGTAAATGCGCTGTTAATCAAGCATCTCACCTCTCTGGGGAAAGTAAATACTACTTAGAAATATGACTATCAAGGGATTTTAAAGGGAAGAAAGGAAAAACCAAGAAAGTTAAAAAAAAAAAAAAAAAAAAAAAGGAAAGGAAAGGAAAGTAAGAAAAGGAAGGCCATCATTTAAAATGAAATTAAGGTTATTAGAAATAGTTACAAAACAGGTGCCATATGTTACTAACTTGACTGGTAATATGATGAACAACATTAAAAATATCTTTAGTAGGTATGATTAATTTAGGTGCTTTAACAAAAATCCAACCAAGTGACTCAAATGGTGGGATGAATTTCTTGCAGTCTTTGAGGTGGAAATCTGAGATTAACAGTCTGTATGGATGGATGTAGCGTGGTATCACTTCCTGTTACAGACTGACCCTCTTCCTTTGTTTATACATGAATGTGTATAATAACTAGTAGTCCTACTAGCAGTTCCTTCACTCATGACCTAATTTAACCTTAACTATCTCCTAAAAGCCTTATCTACCCAATAGAGCTGCAAGAGAAGTTAGAGCTTCAACACAATAAGTTTGATGAGAATACAATTTTGTGTGTACCAGGGTAAAATCCTTTACTAAATAAGACTGAATGAGAACAGTTTATAACTTCCAAGGGGTGAATAACTAATGCCTTTTCTTGTTTAATGATGTACCAGAGAACAACATGTATTAAATAATAATCTAGAAAACCATAAAAGTCACTATTATTTATTGTTGCTTGCAACCCTGACCAAGACTCCTGGAGGTGGGAGTAATAAGGCACAGAGTCAAGGACACAAATTCCTGGAGTCAGGCCAGTGGTAAAAGCGACTCCTTTATTGCAGCAACTGCAAAAACCTTTGTACCCCTTCCCAGCATCCCATTAGCTCTCAAGTAGCCAGATGTGGCACTGTTTCTTTCTCACTGCCTTGCTCCATGGCCTGATCCAGTATCAGTGGTCACTAGCCATGCCATCAGATTCTTGGTTGGCTTAGGGAGGAAATATCATTGCTATATTCGCCAATATTGTGGCTGGGCCTACTTGGCTAAGTCCCTCCAACAATTTATGCTCAAACATTCTAAAACACATGAAAATTTTTATTATTTTATTTTTGTGGTTATATTGTTGTTACATCTCTCATTTTCCCTTTCCTCCCTCCAAACCCTCCCATATACCAATTCTTATTCTCCATCAAATTCATACTCTCTTTTCATTAATTGTTGTTACATGTATATATGTGTATATATAATTGTTTTTTAAATAAAACATACTTGGTCCATATAATGCCATTTTGTTGGCTTCCTTTCAAGGCTAAGAAGAGATATGGAACACTTACACCAGAGTTGAAGAACAAATAAATAGAAGAGTAGACAGACAAACAACCAAGACTAACTACCAATGAATTTAAATAAAGTTGACTTGGATCAATTCTATAATCATAACACTGAAGATAACGTTTATGTGAAAATAGATAATGTATGCATTTTCTAATATACTTATAAAAAGATGCATCGATGTTAAAAAGCAAGAAAGTGTTTGAAGTTAAAAGGATGAGCAGAAGCTTATATAGTAAATGGAAACAAAGTGAAAGTAGGAATGAGATTAATCAATTCGACCTCAAAATCAAGAGATTATTTCATTGTAAAATGCAATTCACTTTGAAGATACACCGGAGGGGAATTCACATGCATTAGAGTAGGGTTTTGACACATATCAACCAAATTTCCAAATTGCAAGAAATATTTTACAGAAATGCAGGTGTCTTGGGAGAGCTTAACAATATGCACAATCTTTTATATATCCAAAGGGCAAAATAACACAGAGAAGATCTAAAAATCATAACATCTGTTTTAGTAAGAAGTATTCATATATCAGACACAAAGAAAGGGAGATGTGCCAGCTTTCAAACAAACATTGAACCTTGTAAAAACCGATGATGACTGAAATCATAATACCATGATTTGTATTGGACAGAACCACAAAATGACAATGTCGGTTATCGCATCACCAGTAAGCACTCAGTATTCAGAGTGTGCCAGTAAATTCATTAAAGAATTCATGTATATCAGGTTTTCTTCCCTAGCAACACTTTTATTGAGATTGTGCTATTATCCATTTTACATATGAGAGCACACTGACTTCAATTATGCTTTTCCCAGGGTTGCATGGATAGTCACAGATAATTTCTTTGGTTATCAAACAGGGTCCTATGGTGGGCTTGCAGACTTCACACCCAGAGTCTCTAATTCAGGAATGGAGTGTTAGGGTGAGATAGCTTACATTTTCAGCAGTTGCCAGGTGACACTGATATGGATGGTCCAGGACCCTGAACACAGAGAAGCTCTGGGCAAGGTGATGCTAAGCACAGTGCTGTTATCTCTTATACTGCTTAGAAACAGAAATTTCAGAAACCAGGTTCTGACAAAAATGCAATAAATTTAGAAATTTATAATTAGCAAAGCTAAAAAAAAAGTGGTGCTTGAAAATTTAATTAAAAATAAAAAGCAATCATTGCCAAGTTAATCAATTTAATGCATTTCCAATTAAAATTCCAATTGGATTTTTTCTTTGAACGTGACAAAATGATTCTAAACTCCATGTGGTTGAATATAATGGAAAAAATAATAACCAAGACAAATTAGAAAGGAAGAGTGTTTGGGGGTGACTTATTTAACCATATAATAAAACATTATAGATTGCCATACAAGATTGCATAGCCAGCAAATTTTCATTTCATGCTGATATGAAATCTCCACTGGAAGAAAGCTTTGGGGTGTGACAGGTAATATGTCAACAACACAGATGAGGAAGGGGCACATCAAAGACAAGAGAGAGTAGAGTCTTACGGAAGGAGAAACTGTCTAAATGCCAGCAGGTAAAATCAGATGAAGGAACCCTGTGTGACCTGGGTGAAAATACACGGGCATGCATTGTATGGAACCTGGTCAACTTATCCAATCCTGGAGAAAGAACTGGAGGCTCGGAAGTACTTAAGTACTCAGTAGCATGTGGGAGAAATAGAGCTGACAAGAAGAAGGTTCTGTGAAGTAAGGGTATGAATTAGATAGAATTTCCACATCTGATTTTCCTCTTCCCTGTACTTCTCCCTATTTATGTCACAAGAAGCCTGATGTTTGCCGATAGAAACAATTTAAAAGTGTGTTAGTTTTGTCTTTGTTTTTAGCCAATCCGTAGGGAAATGAGATGCTGAAAGCATTCAGAGTAGCAATGGATGAATCTTGCACACATTTAGGGTACATTCTGACAATGTAAGGCCCTTTAGTCTCGGAAAACACCATTTTGTTCTCAAAGTTGAGTAGTCCAAGAGGCAAAGCATCCAATGTTGTTAGAGTTGATTTCTTTAGTAAGAAACAAAAACTACCTCAAAATTCTATCTCCAATAAATTTAAAGAGCAAACAATGAAACAGGGTCGCAACCCAGGAAAGAAAGGCATGCACTAGAGTGAGAACCTCACAGGCAGGCTAGAAGAGACCCCAGTCAAGACCTAGCAAAAGTGACAGGGAAATATCAACATAACT
Source organism: Uromys caudimaculatus (assembly GCA_028551405.1). Classification (NCBI taxonomy): domain Eukaryota; kingdom Metazoa; phylum Chordata; class Mammalia; order Rodentia; family Muridae; genus Uromys; species Uromys caudimaculatus. The sequence continues at coordinate 14,652,121 of CM052715.1, read as the reverse complement.
AAGGGAATAGCTGATGTAATGAAAACTTTTATTTTTATAGGGCAACCATTTAAAGGAAAACATTTTAAGAAGGAGGAAATATAATTCATTAATAATTTCTGTCAAAACAAATGCATGCAATAAATAGATATGACTGATCCATAGTAAGTAGCTTTGCTATAAACAGTAATCAGTCCTTTACTCAGGGAAATGGTACCTGGTTACTACTAGTGGAGGATGGAGAGGCTGGTAAAAGTGAGCTCTAAGTCCCATTTGTAGTAGCAGAAAATGATTGGATAATACTTAAAATCATTATACTATAAACAATAAGGATATAGTTCCTGGGCTAGGGAGATTAATTTTAAAACATATGTTAGCCTCAGTTGCTAAGTTCCTTGACACACAAGCTTAAGAGAACTTGAGTTCAGATTCCCAGCCCCACATACAAACCAGGACCAGCACCTTATGTCTCTAATCTGGGTGCAGTGGAGACAGGAGATTTGTGGATCTCATTGGCTAGCCATCGTAGCTGAAATGGAAAGTTTTAGATTCAGTGAGAGAATATCTTTAAAAAATAGAGGGAGAGAGAGAAAGAAAGAGAGAGAGAGAGAGAAAGAGAAAGAGAGAGAGACTGCATAATCATGTGGATTCAGACTTAGGTACTTATCTGTATATTTCCTCAATCACAAGTTTGTATACAACACACACACAGACACACACACACACAGACACACACACACACACACAGACACACAGACACACAGACACACAGACACACACACACACACACACACACACACACACACAGACAGACACACACACAGACACACTGCTTTAAAATTACTCAAACTGACTGTCTCCAGAAACCAGAACTGGGGGGACTGAACGTGTTGCCAGAATGACTGGTTGTAAATACAGCTTTTTTAAATGCAATGTCTCCAACTGTTCTGTTTCCCTTAATGTTTTCATGAAAAACTAAAAGCCCATGTGGTTAACAAATCATGTAGTATTCCCATTAGCAATATGTTAAGTTTCAGTTTAGCATAAAAAATGTTTTGGGATTATGGTTGTGAGCAGCTCTACTTCAAAATGACTTTCCATCTTTTCAAGCCATCTTCTTCAATGACTTAGAAGATTTTTGTTATTTCTGTAAAGAAACACATGGACATTTGAATGAAAACAGAAATAATGTGATTAAGAGTGCTTACAAATTAAATAGCATATCAATGACCAAATGGATCAGTTATTCTCAGTAAAGATTTTTTTTTTATTTTTGATACTTTATTTATATTTCCAATGTTTCCCCTTTTCTGGGTCTCTTCTTTGGAAGCCCTCTATCCCCTCCCCATCCCTACCACTATGGGGAAATTCCACCTCCCAACCACCCCCCTACCCATCCCCATATTCCCACCTTGACATTCCCCTTTACTGGGGCCTCTAACACCCTCAGGCCCAAGGGCCTCTCCTCTCTCCCTGATGGCCATCGAGGTCGCCCTCTGCCTCATATGTGGTCCGAACCATGGGTCCATAGATGTGTATTCTTTGGTTGGTGGTCCAAACTCCAGGACAATCGGGGGGGGGGGGTGTCAGGCCCATTGACGCTCTTGCTCCTTCCATGGGGCTGCAAATTCCCTCAACTCCTTCAGTCCTTTCTCCAACTCCTCCATCTGGGACCTCACTCTCAGTCCAGCGGTTACTGTTAAGTGAAACT
>CM052715.1:14624296-14649931 GCA_028551405.1 Uromys caudimaculatus | reverse complement strand
GCTTTGTACAAAGATTTTTAAAAAAAAAAAAAAAAAAAGATTTTTTTTTTAAAGGAGTAAGTTCAGAGGACCTGAAGAGATGTTTCTAAGGTATAGAAGCTCTTCCACTGGGCCTGTGTTTGTTTCCTGTACTTATGCCAGTCAGCTCATAAAAGATGGCAACTCCAGATCTAGAAGATATGACTGGCTCTCTGACCACTGAGAACACCTGAACTTGTATGCATAAACACATACACACACACACATACACACACACATACATACACACACATACACACACATACACACACACATACACACACACATACACACACATACACACACACACACTCACACAGGTACACATGGATGCATGCCTACTCACACACACTCATACATTTGCACATACGTACTCACACACAGGCATGCATGCAAACATAAACACAGGTACACACACATGCACACTCACACATGTGCACACAAACACACACACACACACACACACACACACACACACACACAATTTTCAGAGGCTTTTTAGAAAGCCAGACAAGTTCAACACTTCGGCTGTTAGTGGAAAACACCCTCTTGCTATGGATGACAAACTAAGTCTCAAGGTTCTGCCCACACAGCAGGCATTGTTCATAATAGTAGATGTGCTGAGTTCAAGGGAAGGCCATGAAAGGGGACAAAGCTCAGCATTCTTTAGTGGCTGCATAAAAACCATACAGAAAAGCTTAAAATGTTTCTTTTGTCATGCATAGGGATGAACAAATACACTCACAACATTCAATGAACTATGGCTAAAATTAACTTCTTAGCAGGATGCCCTTGTTTCCGACTCAGTGGACACATGCAACATCCTGACAGAACAGCCATTGCTCCCTAGCTAAGTAGAGCCAACCACTTGAGCACTAAACCCTAAGGAAGCCCAGTGTGACCATACCCATGGTAACCAACATTTATGATCCAGCTTCCCTGATTTTTACTAATTCTATAAGGATTAAAATGATAGCTCATGTTTTATGTCTTATTATAAACTTACTTCTTCTAATAAATCTGTTTTTTTATAATTATTTAGCTCTTTTGGAATATGTAGTATCTCCAAATTCTTATCATTTCCTAAGAGGATTAGAATTTTAATTTTCATTAAGTACATATTATTAGCATCTGGCAATTTGTTTGAATTATCCAATAGACATCATTTCACATATTTTATGTACCTTTCTTTCATTTTGCACTGTTTTGTATTTTTTATATTTGACATTATAATATTATTACATAATTTCTCCATTCCCTTTCCTCTACCCAAAGCTTCCCATATACAATTCTTTGTGCTCTTTCAAATTCATAGCCTTTTATTTTTATAAACTGATGTTATATACATGAACATATATGTATCTGGATATATACAAATACATACACACACACATTCCTAAATATAACCTGGTCAGTCTGCATATTTGATTATTTGGTATTGGTGTGCTAATTCCTGTGGAAGACTATTTCTTCTATGATCTGCATTCCTTAATTTCCTGGAGTTTTTCTTGTCATGTCTATTATAGTCTTTATTCAGCTCATGTTTGAGCAGTCATATGGGAGGAACTTGAAACTTTATGGTGATAGCTTCTCATGTTACTAGGAGACACAATCTCAGAACAAACTCCCTAATCCTTTGGTTCCTACAATCTATCCTCCTCCTCTTCCTCAATGTTCCCTGAGACTTAGGTGTTAGTTGTTTGGTATATGTATGTATCCTTTGGGACTGGGCTCCACAACTCTGCATTTTGATTGGTTGTGGTTTTCTGTAATGATCTCTGTTTGCTGCAAAGAGTAGTTTCCTTTATGATGTGTGTTGATTACATTTACCTTTGGTTATAAGAATAAATATTTGGAAAATAGCTAGCGATTATGCTGGTTTTACAAAATGGTGGTTGTTGATTCTCCTTCAAGATAAATGACTTCACTAGCTCTGAGTAGTTATTGAGGTTTGCAGTACCAGGCATGATTTTTCTGTGTTTGACTGGGTCTTAAATCCAAGTAGAGAGGTAGTGATTACTACCAATGCATGCATGCCAATGCTACATCATTAGGATTACCGTACCATACTGGTCATTGCTATGATTTGTAAGGATCATAGATTGGTATGTTTGTTGCTTTCATCATTTGGATGCTTTGATGACACCTTCTGGTACCAGAAAAACTAGATCTTAGGGGAGGAAGCAATCATGTCAACACCAGCACAGGACATCTCAACCTAGGTTTATAGTGGGACAATAGGTACAGTTGCATCAGCATAATGTTTTGGGAGTCCCTATGACAACTCTGCTAACTCAAGAAGAGGGCTGGTTTCTCACGCCTGCCATAGGAATTTTTTGTTAGGTGGTCTTTGGCTCTTGGAGATGTCAGTGTCAGTGCAGATGAAAATATTCCATTTAAACTTTACATATTTATACTCTAACATGAGTATATTAAAGATAATTTTTATATAAATAATAAATAGCATGATTCCTCATAAAAATTTCAAATACTGTTACCATTGTTTTACCTTTCGCCATCCTTTTTCTGTGTTTATCTCCATTCCCCAGCCCTAAAGAGCCAATTCTTTCCCCATTTCCACATCAAGTCTCCTATATCCTGCTATTTCCTTCTATATTTCTCCCCAACCCCCTCTACCTAGTAATGATCTCAACTTACCCTCCTGCTTTCTGTAGTTACTCTAGAATATATACTCACATCTGAAGATTTGGAGCTATAAGCCTCTGATGAGTGAAAACATGCACGTCTTGTATTTCTGGGTCTGGGTGACCACAAACAATATGATCTTTTCAAGTTCCATTTATTTACCTGCTAAATTCCGGATTTCATGATTTATACCTGAATAGTTTTCTAGAGCATATATGTACTCCTTTTCTGGTTTCCCTTCTGGAACCCCCCTATCCCATTTCCCCTCCCCCTGATTCTATGAGGGTGCTCCCCCTCCCACCTATCCACTCCCACCTCACCACCCTGGCCTTCCCCTACACTGGGGTATTGAGACTTCAGAGGACCAACGGCCTCTCCTCCTATTGAGAGTTCATTTGGTAGATCTGTCCTTTGATGAGTATGAAGTGTCCTTCCTTATCTTTTTTGATAAATTTTGGTTGAAAGTCAATTTTATTCAATATTAGAATGGCTACTCCATCTTGTTTCTTGGGACCATTTGCTTGGAAAATTTTTTTCCAGCCTTTTATTCTGAGGTAGTGTTTGTCTTTGTCACTGAGGTGCATTTCCTGTATGCAGCAAAATGCTGAGTCCTGTTTACATGTCCAGTCTGTTAGTCTATGCCTTATTATTGGGGAATTGAGTCCATTGATGTTAGGAGATGTTAAGGAAATGTGATTGTTGCTTCCTGTTATTTTTGTTGTTAGAGGTGGAATTATATTTGTATGGCTATCTTCTTTTGGGTTTGTTAAAAGAAAATTACTTTCTTGCTTTTTCTAGGGTGTATTATCTCTCCTTGTGTTGGAATTTCCATATATTATCTTTTGTAGGGCTGGATTTGTGGAGAGATATTGTGTAAATTTGGTCTTGTCATGGAATATCTTGTTTTCTCCATCCATGGTAATTGAGAGTTTTACTGGGCTGGCATTTGTGTTCTCTTGGGGTCTGTATGACATCTGCCTAGGATCTTCTGGCTTTTTGAGTCTCTATTGAGAAGTCCGGTGTAATTCTGATAGGTCTGCCTTTATATGTTACTTGACCTTTTTCCCTTACTGCTTTTTAATATTCTTTCTTTGTTTTGTACATTTGTGTTTTGATTATTATGGGAGGAGAGGAATTTCTTTTCTGGTCCAGGCTATTGGGTTCTGTAGGCGTCTTGTTGTATATGGGCATCTCTTTATTTAGGCTAGGGAAGTTTCCTTCTATAATTTTGTTGAAGATACTTACTGGCTCTTTAATTTAGGAATCTTTGCTCTCTTCTCTACCTATTATCCTTAGGTTTGGTCTTTTCATTGTGTCCTGGATTGCCTGGATGTTTTGGGTTAGGAGCTTTTTGTATTTTACATTTGTTGACTGTTATGTCAATGTTTTCTATGATATCTTCTGCACCTGAGATTCTCTCTTCTATCTCTAGTATTCTGTTGGTGATGCTTGCATCTATGACTCCTGATCTCTTTCCTAGCTTTTCTATCTCCAGGGTTCTCTCCCTTTGCGATTTCTTTACTGTTTCTATTTCCAATTTTAGATCCTGAATGATTTTGTTCAATTCCTTCACCTGTTTGGTTGTTTTTTCCTGTAATTTTTTAAGGAACTTTTGTGTTTCCTCTTTAAGGGCTTCTACCTTTTTACCTGTGTTCTCCTGTATTTCTTTAGGGGAGTTTTTATGTCCTTCTAAAGTCCTCTATCATCATCATGAGGTAGATTAAATTAAATTATTATTAAATCCTAATATTGCTTTTCCCGTGTGATGTGGTATCCAGGGCTTGCTGTAGTGGGAGAAATGGTTTCTGATGATGCCAAGTGGCCATGGTTTCTGTTGCTTATGTTCTTGTGCTTGCCTCTTGCCATCTAGTTATTTCTAGTGTTACCTGCCCTTTCTGTCTCTGGCTGGAGCCTGTCCCTCCTGTGATCCTGGTTTTGTCAGAACTCCTTAGAATCCAGTCGTCTCTGTGATCCTGTGATTCTGAGATCCTGGGTGTGTCAGAGCTCCTTGAAGTCAAGATGCTTTTGGAATCCTGAAATCCTAGTGTGACCAAGCTCCTCAGATCCTGTTTTGTCAGAGCTCTTGGGAGTCAAGTTTTCTCTGGGTATTGCAGGAGTAGGTGGGGAGCCAGAGTCTTGGGTTGGCTCCAGGCACAGGAATAAGCTGAAAGGAACCAGTGCCTCTGGCTGGGCGGGGGTTTGTGTTTCCCTGGTTCCTGTGGGGGTCCCAGTTACCCTGGGTGTTAGGAAAGATGTTGTGGCCTCAACTGTGATCTTGAGTGTGTCAGAGCTCCAATGATACTGAGTGTGTTCGATCTCCTAGAGTAGAGCTTCCTCTGTGATCCTGTGATCCACTGATCCTGTGACCCTGTGAGGGTTAGAGCTCCGGGGAGCTGAGCTTCCTCTGGGTGTTGTGGGACTGACTGTGATTCTGAGCATTTCAGAGTACCTGGGAGTCAGGCTCCTTCTGGGTGTTGTAGGAGTGGGTACAGAGTCAGCGCCCCAGGTCTGCTCTGTGTGCAGGTTCAAACCAGACAGAAACTGTGCCTCTGGCTGGGTGGGGGTTCCTGTATTCCTCAATCCTGGGGTTCCAGTTACTCCAGGTGTTGGGACAGATGTTGTGACCTCACCTGTGATTCTGGGTGTTTCAGAGCACCTGGGGGTCAGGCTTCCTCTGGGTGTTTTAGGAGTGGGTGCAGAGCCAGTGCCGCAGGTCTACTCCAGGTGCAGGTTCAAACCAGAAGGAACCCGTGCCAGTGGCTGGGTGGGGGTTCCTTCATCCCTGAACCTTGGGGGTTCCAGTTACTCCATGCCAGTACATTTTTATTACTATGGTTTTATATTGTATCTAAAGATTTTGTAAATGCTATAGCATTATTATTTTTGCTCAAGAGAGTTTTAATTATCTGTGTCTTTTGTTGTTTCAAATGAATTTTAGGATAGTTTTTCTTATTTCTGTGAAGAGTCAGATGAGTGGTTGGTTATGATTGCTTTGAATCTGTAAAGAGCTTCTGATAACAGGGTCATTTTCACAACGTCAGCTCTCCCAATCCATGAGCATGCGATATCTTTCCATTTTCTAGTGTCTTTATACCTTTCTTCAGAGGTTTAACTTTTTTATTATAGTAATCTTTTACTGCCTTAGTTAGGTTTATTTCTAAATTTTTCCCCCTTTGTGGTTATTGTGAACGGGACTGTGTCCATGATATTCTTCTCTGGATGCTTGCTCATGGGGCATATATGAATGCTGCAGATTTCTGCAAGTTGATTCTATATTGTGCCACATTGCTGAATTTGTTTATTATTTTAAGAAGTTTTCTGTTAGAACTTTGTGCATCTTTAATGAATAGTATCATGTTATCTGTAAATAGAGATAATTTCAATTCTACATTTCCTGTTTGTATCTCATCAATTTCTCCCAGTTTCTTTATTGCTTTAGCTAATAGTTTAAGCAAATTGTTGAAAATGTATGGGGACAATGGACATCCTGTCCTGTTCTTTACTTCAATGGGATTGATTCAAGCTTTTCTCCATTTCTAATGATGCTGGTTATGAGATCGTTGTGCAGTTTTTTTTTTTTTTCACTGTGTTACAATATGTTGCTTTTGGCTTACATTCTCTAGGACATTTATGATGAAGGCATGTTGGGTTCCTCACACCCCAGGCTTTTTCCGGATGTATTGAGATGACCATGTGACTACTTGTCTTTAAGTCCACTTGTGTGGTGTGCTATATTAATTGGTCTGCACACATGGAATCATCTCTGCATTTCAAGGATAAAGCCAATTTGTTTATAGGAAGTAATCTTTTGATGTCTGTCTGTATTTTGTTTGCAAGTATTGTGTTGAGTATTTTTGAGTACATATTATCATAGATATTGGCTTGTTTTCTTTTTGTTTTTGTATCTTTATATGACCTGGGTATTAGAGTGATTTTGGCTTCGTAGAAGGAATTTTGGACTTAATCTTCTGTCTCTTTTTGGAATAGTTTAAGAAGGACTGGCTATAAGTCTTGAATATCTAGTTCAATTCTGCTGTGAATCCATATGATTCTGGTATTTTTTAGGTGGAAAGGATTTTAATTACTATTTTAATCTCCTTATTTCTGGTGAATCTGTTTACACTGCTGGCTTCTTTGCTTAATCTTCGTGGTTTGGCTGAGTCAAGCAATTCGCCCATTTCTTTTAGGTTTTCCAGCTTAATGGAGTACACATTTTTAAAGCATTTGGTTTTTTTCTTCTAATATTTTGTCTTTGTGATGATTCTTACTGTTCTTTTCTGACTCTGTTAATTTAGATTGCCTCCTATTTCTTTGTATCATTTGGTTAATGGCTCAAAAATTCTAGAACTTTTTAAAGTTGAGATAGTGTTACATCACTTTCCCCTAATTTTCTTTACTTCAGCCCCTGCCAGCTGTTTTCCCTCCTGCCTACCATGTCCTATGTTCTCAAGTTGATAGCCACTTTTCTTCAATTTTTATTGCCTTACACATAAAAAATTGTGAGTATGTATGTATGTATGTGTCAAAACAAATATGTATAAATACAACTTGGTTGATTGGTTTGTTGGAATATACATGATTTCAAGACACTATGATATAGTAAAATGATAATGGGATTCATCACTAAAGAGAGTAATTCTCCTTCTTCCAACAGTCATTAAATGCCTGAAGTTCTTTGTCTAGTGATGGGACCCCATGAAATTTGCCTCTTTCCCATTAGCATATCCTTATGACACTGCCACTTTTCTAGTCTTGTTTATGCAGCTATTTCTAGGAATGAATTAACAATAGTCTTCTGAATATTCTGGCTTATACAATCTTTCCACCTCCTCTTTAGCATAAGTAAATGCAGGAGCTGTGATATAATTGTATCTACTGGTTCTACCTTCCCCATGATATGTTTATATCTGTATTGTGTCCAGGTATGGTTTTCATTGATGGTCTCCATTTGTTTTAATGAAAGACTTCTTTAATGAGGGTGGTAGCCATAATTGTTACTTATCTGTAGATATAAGTATAACTATATTTTTAACATTTAGAATTTAATAAGGGATCATGTTGGTCTAAAAAATTATTATTATTATTATTATTATTATTATTATTATTATTATTACTAAACATGACCTCAATTAGACCTAGGAAGTTGACTAGGTTTCCAGTTCTAGACAATTAGACAGTTGTTGGCTGTTATAGACACAGAGTGCTAGTTTTTCACCTTAAGTCTTATCTTTCTTGTAATTATCATGGTTCATAGGTGCTACAGGTAGGTAGGATTGTTTAACTGCTTTCCTAGCTCAGCATATTGCATAGTATTTTTTCTAGAAACATGGAATCTAGGCCACAAGAGGGAGGCTTTCAGAGCATATGCAGCTATAATCATCTATATACTAAATTCTAAGTATGTGGTGTCTTCAGCAATGTAGACCCGCCCTGAGCCTTTGATAGGCAACCTTATATAGGGTTACATATAATCTACATTGGTTTGAAAGTCAATTGGATTAGCCTGACTAGCCATTCAAAAGGAACTTGCTTGTGCCTGGTACTAGGGTTTGTGTTACAAATCCATAGTTTTTGTGGGAGCATTGCCAACCCAAGAGGCTTAATATCCTGTATATAATTTTTTTATTTAAAAATAGTAAAATAGGACCATGAGGGTATATGAAAGCAATGCATAAGGGGATACCAGGGTAAAAGTGATTCTTCTCTCATAACAGCCTTCTGTTATAATGATTACTAGCTAGAAAAAGGGAGTTTACAGTTCAGTTCCAGCTTGACATCTCTTTACCCTATGATGAAGGTGAAGGGTATCTAAAGCAATCGGATCTTAACATCTAGTTCTGAGGAACATTGGCATTCCTTTGAGGACCTTCCATTTTCATTTGCTAGGGTCCTTTAAACGTGGATGTACAAATTTTGTTGCTGGATATGTTTAATTTGAAATGTATCATTTTGAAAAGAACATATGTTTTGCAATTTTATTATAAAATCAGTTCATTCTAGACAGTATCTCCCCAGTAACACATCATGTGAACATCTTGTTGTCTATTAACAGTGTATTTGTAGCTCTTAGGTTTACACTTATAGCATATTTTAAGTAAAGTCTTATAAGTGTTGTGACATAAAGACCAAGGTTCACTTTACTCGGGAGGCAAGCCTAGGAATCCTATTTTTCTTTGTCCTTCATCCTTACATTCATTTCTCAGGATATTCTTCAATGTCAGCATATGTTCATAAAAATAGAAGTCATCGTTCAGGCTTACATACACATGAAAACATTGTGTGTATTTAGCCAAAATGCATGTACATATATATATATGTATAGAGCATAGATATATATACTTCTACTTTTTATATCAGGCCATTAATCTATGCATTCATTCTTACCAAAACCATCAGATTCTTAGTCAATACAGGTTATTGTAAACTTGCACTCAGGTGGATTAACTGTTCTAGTGGAACCTTTTGTTAAAAGCTCTTTGGGCTACTACATGTACCTTGTATGTTTCTACAAGATATTAATTGTATTGGGGGGAATCTGTGCATAGCTCTGCAGACCATACGTTTCATAGCTGGGTGGGATCTGCTGGTCCAAGAACACAGTAGTCCTTCAGATCTGAGTTTTCCTTAATATCTTTTCTCAATATTATATCCGTTTTAATGTTTGCAAGCTTACAGCTATATGATTAATTTTTTCTTAAGTATGAATCCCTTTAATTTTAAGGATTTATTATTGATTTAATTTTTAATATTTTGTTGAGTAAATATATAGAAACCCAGCTGATATGTATATTGATGTGGTATCCTGAGACGGCGATAAAATTCCTGTATCGGATTTTTGTGAGTTTCTGGGATTTTGTAAGTGAGCAATCTGTAAGTAGAGAGTTTAACCCCTTCCTTTTTCATCTGAGTCTTGCTTATTCTGTTTGCATGCTACACTGTGGTGATAAGTACATCCTCTACAATGGAACATCAGCCCCAAAGAAGGTGGCATCCTTTTGCTCCTACATTAAGGACTGGACTTTCAATTATTTGTTGCAGTCTATAGTGTTTCCTGAGGATTTTTCATATTATGGAGGATCTTTCTTATTCCTGACATATTAAATTTGGAAATATATATATATATTTCCCTCAGTCTTTTGAGTGTTCAACCAACAGTAACTTCTATAAAATTTCTCTACAGAGTCATAACTTTATCTTTTATCTGTATTTCTGTTTCCTTCCATCCGCAGTGGCTTATGTTCTTAAATTCTTGTTTCTGAAGTCACTGTCAAATATAATTCAACAATATACAGACCTGTGTATTGTAAGTGCCTGTGTTAGAAGTGGGTGGTGGAGATAGAGCCTAGAGCCTCACACATAATAAGCAAGTTTTCACTGCTGAGATACATTTATACACCTAATGTATTAATAAACATGTAGCAGCTGTCTTTTTCTGTGATCTAGTTTGTTTTCGTTCAGATGATAAACCAGTTTAACATTTTTCTATCTTTTTTCAGATGTTTGTGGTGAGATTCTCACAAAAAAAGTGCTTTGTCAGGCTATTTGTACTTCTTAGAAGAAAACCATATTATTTTATTATTTTGCTTATTATGGCTTTGTGTTATCTCTTATTTCCTCATATGAATGCATACAGGGTTTTTTCTAACTTCACATAATTCTTCCTGATTTTTCTCCTTTTATTTAAATATTGTATAAAATTTACTCAGTTAAAAATATCTGACCACATATTTAAGGGAAATAAAATTATAATTATAGACTAAATGAATAACTTATATACATGCAATATTTAATTAGTTCATTTAAAAATATAGGTTTTTCATGTATTGCAATTATCTTCGGTGTACTTTTTGACATTCTAAATTTTCTGATAAGTGATAATACAATTTGATTGAGTTTAATTCTTACATACATTAAAGGTTTTATTACTGTTATGGATTGTATTTTTCTTTTTACTTATGACTTCTGATTGACTGTTGCAGGAGCTATTAAATTTTTACAAGTACTTAAATTTTATCTTATATAAACATTGTCAGACTTGCTTAAAATGATGGTTACAGGTGTTTGTTCTATGGCCTTTTCAGAATGGTAAGCACTTCACCTGAAAATAATGATTGTTTTATCTTCCCCAATTTCCTCATTTTCTTTCCAATGCATTAATTCCAATCTTTAAACTTTCCTCAGTATCCTTTTCCCTGCTTTCTACAAGTCCTGTTTTAACAAGCAAGACTCAGATCGGTGTCTGTGCGTAGTACCCGCTATATTTTTCTATAAGAAGTGTTATTTAAATGGGTACCCCTCGGATGTTTTTATGAAACCACTTGTGCCTAGAAATGTAGGTTTTACGTTTTCAAATGCATGTTTTATAATTGTATAGAATAATTGGTTTTGAAATGTTGGAAAACATAGCATGGATCATATTATCTTCTAGATCTCTCCTGAGATGGGAGTGAAGAGCTAGCTCATTTTCATTTACTGTGCCAGACTCAATCTTCCCTCTGTCTAGGCTCCCATTTACCTTTAGTAGCTCTCCTCTGTAGCCTCTGCCTTTTACACTCTTGGACCCCAGATTCTTTGTCAAATGGGAGACAGGGATCAAAGAACGGCATCCCTTTGGGTTCATAAAAGGCTCTTTCCACGCTCCATCCTTGCCTTACTGCAGTTTTTCTACCTGCACTGAGTACAGTCACTGCCCTTTGATGTATACTATCTCCCCAACACAAGAAAATCATTTGCAGTGTGTCAGATTTAACTATCTTCCCTGCTTTCTGGGATTTCTGCATCTTTTGCTAATTCTTTTCACACATCACAAGTACCAGTGAACTGTCTCCTCATTAGTTTTTCTCCACTGACAAACCCTTTGGTAACTAATTTTTGGATGTAATAACAATTTTTATGGTGATCTTTTAAAAAGAATCATTTGCTTATTTGATTTGTATGTGTTCATCTATATGTCCATTTCTATGACTCTGAGTATTTGTACACCTGTGTGTGCAAACATATTTGCATATAAATATACAAGGAAGCCAGAAATTATGTTAGGTGTTCTATTCTATCAGCCTCTGCTTCTCCATTAAGTCAGGACATTTATTTAAATTTGAGGATCATATTTCCTTAGCTAGACTGGAAACCAACAATTTCCAATGATCTCCCATCTCTACCTTTCTCAGAAACAGAGTTACAGGATTGAACTGAACACCTAGCTTTTTATGAAGATGCTGGGATTCCAACTCAAGTCCACATGCGAAATAGGTTCTCTTAAAAATGTTCTGTCTGTTCAATCTTCTCTGACATCTTTTAATCTTAAACTCAGTTTCCTTTCCAAGCTTCTGTGAGCCCATGCGTCTCCAAATGAAAATAGAAAATAAAATCCAAACCATGACAGGACGATTGAGACTTACCAAGTGCTTAATTTGAAACATTGCCACAAAAGAGAGAGACAGAGAAGGAGGGAGAGAGAGAGAGAGAGAGAGAGAGAGAGAGAGAGAGAGAGAGAGAATAATGGAGGGAAGGAGGGAAAGAAGGGGAGGGGAGAGGGAAAGGGATAGGAAGAGGGAGAGAGAGAGAGAAGGAGAGAGAGAGAGAGAGAGAGAGAGAGAGAGAGAGAGAGAGAGAGAGAAAGAAAGAAAGAGGTGTAATTGAATTCCACCATCTCTCCACTTAAACCTTCAGACTGTACTACACATGTCCCAAGCCCTACATCTTGATTTTGACAAGACATTAAGCCACCAACATAGAAAAACATGCAACTCACTCAGGTGCTTGAGTTAACATGATATATATGTAATTCTAAGAATGACCCAATCTGCACTTTATTGGCCTGATCCACTCCTCTGAAATCCAGTGTCCCTGTGGCTCATTTGATGATGTTTATTGCCTCTCCTTACAGCCATATTTTAGTACCATGATTAGAATTTAAAGTATCACATCATTAGAGCAAAAGAACATGGTATGGGAGGATCAGAAGAAGAAAGCCATCTACAGGAAAATCATCTGCTTCCAGGGCTTTCACCAATTTCTTTTAGAAAGACCTATTTCTTGAGAATTTCATAAAGTATACAATAAAATATGATACCCTCATTCATATCTCCACTCCTTCAATACTCCACAATTCATCTGCCTCCCAACTCCATGTCTTTTCGATTTTTTTGTTATTGTTACTCAAAAGGAAGACTGAATCACTTAGATTATAAGAATTCACTTTCCAAAAGTTTATAATGCTTCTGAATTCTCGAGTTCGTCTGTGTATCCAGGAAATCTTCATCGAACATAAAGACAATGCTCTTGCCTATTCAGTGCCCTGGTTTTGCTTTATAAGCCTGCTGTGGGGTCTTTTTCAACTCTAAAACATGTCCCTTCAGACTTTAGATTTGATCTTCACTCATGTCCTATGTATAAATAAAAAGAGAGGAAATTATTTGAAGATCACATGGCAGGCCCTCCAGGTATCTATCCCACCTTGAATGAGAGCTATTCATTTTTTTTTAATTTTTTATTATGTGGTAGACCTTTCAGTGTTGTTGAGCATCTGCCTTATGCACACATCCTATGCAATCATAATTCTTACTCTAATCTCATCAACTGAATCTTCATTAACTGGTCCGCTATCTGCAGTTGACTCTGTATCTTCACCAATGATATTAGCAACTAAAATTACAGATCTGCAATGCCCTCATAGAAATTATCTATGTTACTGAAAGTTGTTACAAATCTACTCCAGAATTTATCTTTAGAGTATGGACGACACTAATATGTACAGCACCAATAACTCTATTGAGTCTCTGTAGAAACACGATGGCATATTGTGCTGTCAGCAAAGTTAAATATCAACAAGGGATGTCCAACCACCCAGAAAAAAGATGGAAGCAATAAACGGAATAAAGCTGTAGTTACTAAAAACTAGTGAAACTGAGGCAACTCTTCCACAGGAATTCTTTGTTTAGAAGAGTTCAGCCCCTGGTGGCCCCATCAAAGAAAATGGAGATTAAGAAGAAAACCTAGGCTGACATGAAAACTCAATCTTTCTATTTCAAATCTCTGTTCTCCTATGTGATTCTCTTCCAACAGTAAGATTAACAAGAAACGAGTGATCAAGGGAACTAAGTGGTCACTAACTCTTGTGTCAGCTTCTAGGGACACTAAGGAAGACAGAATTGGCATAAAGTGGGTATTGATGCCCACTATTTGTTCACCCTTTATGGTAGAATTTGATGGCCATTGTTAGTGATATATAAAAAGTATTTAAGTATTGGAAGCAGTTAGTAACCACCTCTAGCAGTGCGCAATCTAACAACCAAGCTTCTGAGCAGCAGATGTCCAGACAGGTATTTTTTCCACTACCTAGACATTCCCATGAACTCATTAAGTGACTTTCTCCTTTCTTAAGATTCGGAGCTCACAACTCAATTTCACTGAAGTCTAAGATTAGGTGATTTTGCAGTATGACCAACCAACTTGCTTCTATGAAGAACTCTGCTAATGAGCCTGTAGATATGTGGTATTTAGTTTGAATGAGAAAGATCCCCATTGGCTCTTATAATTGAATGTTTGTTCTAAAGTTGGTGTAACTGTTTGAGAATTAGTAGGTGGGGCCTTGTTAGAAGAGGTATGTACCTGGGGGCTTTGAGGTTTCATAATACTTGTTCCATTTCTAGTCCCAGTTCCAGCATGCCCCCTTCTCTCTCTCTCTCTCTTACATTTTTTCTCTCCCCAAGCCCTATGGTTCTGTTTGAATATGTGAACTATTAGCTGATGCTCCAATAGCATGATTCTATGCCTGAAGCTATGGTCCATGTCACGATGATCATTGTCACCTACCGTTTGAAATTGTAAGTCACAAATTAAATGCTTTATTTTATTTTATTTTATTTTATTTTATTTTATTTTATTTTTGATACTTTATTTACATTTCCAATGTCTCCTCTTTGGAAACCCCCTATCCCTTCCCCCTCCCCGCCTCTATGAGGGAATTCCACCTCCCACCCACCCACCCACCCATTCCCGTATTCCCACCTTGACATTCCCCTTTACTGGGGCCTCTGACACCCTCAGGCCCAAGGGCCTCTCCTCTCTCCCTGATGGCCAACAAGGCCATCCTCTGCCACATATGTGGTCCGAACCATGGGTCCACAGATGTGTATTCTTTGGTTGGTGGTCCTAACTCCAGGATGAGAAAAGTAACTAAGGCAAGGTAGTTCCATCAGCACAGTCCTTCCCAGTTGTCACTACTTCTGTCACAGAAAATCTTATATATTACTCTCAGCCTCTGTAGTAGGACTTCCTTAGCATGTGCTCCAACATGTTCCATCAAAATATAACTCCATGTCTACCTTCATTGATGGATTGATGCTGTATTTTGACACAAATTCCTTCCCTCCCACTTTCACCAATGATAAATAGTGGTGAGTGTGTGTGTGTGTGTATATGTGTGTGTGTGTGTGTGTGTGTGTGTGTGTGTGTGTGTGTACATTATTTTCAGGAAATATTTAATAATTAGTTGCTTTTAGGATAACCTTACTGTATTATCTATACACTGAAGGCCTCTCCCAATAACTTGGTCATAATAAATGTAAATTGTAAATTTATTCTTTTTGCTTATGTGTAAATTACCTGTTTGTATGTGTACAACCAGCATGTATGGAATTTCCAAGAGAGTTCAACAGAAGGTATTGGATCTCCCAGAATTGGAGTTACAGAAGGCTTTTGAGCCATCATGTGGGTGCTGGAAAACAAACACAGGTCCTTTGCAAAATCAGAAAGTGTGCTTAGACACTGAGCCATGTCTTTAGTACCATAAATCTGTAACTGTGCCATAAAACAAATGTCCTTGCTCACAAAACAAAAATCCTATCAGAACAGAAACTCTTCAAATTCGTGATTATCATTTTTTATCTAGGTGCTCTTCTCATGCATGTTGGAAGTACATCAATAAGGAACATTGTAAACATAAAATGATATTGCCTCATATAACTAATTTTTTAACAACTACTTGTAAAGCCATGTGCAGACAGGATGGAAGATGGTGATTGCTTTACCCTAGAGCAATTCCAGTGGGAGATGATAATGTTTGTTTTGTTAAACAAACCACTCAAGGGACTAAATGTTTCATAACCTTAAAAATATAGAGTGCACATATAAAGTTTAAGGTACTATGCTTGCTAGCACAACTTTTTACAATTTCTAAAACACATGTGGAGAGTTAGTCTGCCCTGTTCTTCATCCATGATTAGGACAAAGTTTCCCATATTCCAGAACTTAGTGCTAATGCATGTAAGATTTCTTGCAGTTACAGCAATAGTCAGTCAAGAGATGTTGCATACGTAACAGCAGCAAGTCCACTGGAGAGTGTTTTCTTTTGGTTGTTGTTGCTGCTATTTTTTATCGCATCACCCTCCCTGAATACCTACATAGAGGTTGCAACAAATGCTTACATTGTGATCTTCATTATCTTATGAATCAGAAATAGAAACAAATTCCTGTGATATAAAGTCTTAGAAAGTATCAATGTAAAATGTATTTCTTGTCACATTCTTACTTCAGATGCTTTCTTCCTAATTATCTAGGAAGACTGACCAAAAACTTCTGCTTGTGAGTTTCTAGATGACAAATAAGATTTCAAAGCTATTGCTACCTTCTGCTAATGACACACTTCTTGATTTTGGCATGCTGATACTCTGTAATTCCTTTCATTATTGTTCTTTTTACAACTTGACATGATTACCTTACTTTATAAACTTTTGAAAAATAATCATACAGTGCCCAACATACTGACTGTACACAAGCATAATCAAATGCAATGGAGCACCACTCTCTTAGTTCTAGTAGAATGTTTCTGTGTTGTTATTTTGCTCCTCTAGATTATAAGCTTTAAGAACTTCCTCACCTTTGATTCCACTCTTTCTTCTACTAATATTCAGAGCTATATATGGCAATTGAGATTCTCACTCTTTCACTGCAGTATCATGTTATCATTTCAAAAAACCTCATCAAGAGAGTCAATTTTTACTTTAATGTACATCAGTACAATTTCTGTCAGGAACTATTTATTTCTAGAAACTTCCACTAAATTGTCAATGATTAATTTGATCATTCTTTCATATCTGAGATGTTGAGGTGTTTTTGAAAAGAGGGGAGTCCTCCCTCTTCCAGTGGTCTCATTCTTTACCACTTTAGCAGACACTGAAGAAGTGGTAGCAGGAATTTTCCTTTGCAACTTGGCTTGCATTTTTATTCTATTTACATATATGACATACACAAAGGTACTTTATTGTGTGAGACACAGTCTCACTATGCAGCTCATGCTTGCCTAGAACTCATGAGCCTCCTTCTTCAATTTTTCAAGCCCTAAAATCAGAAGCATATAACACTACTCTTAGAAAACACTCAAAATTTTATTAAAAATATGTTAAGTTCTTTTTGAATGTTTCTATTTAGTTACTGTTAAGTGTTTCCTGATGAATCTTAAGTCTTGATTTGTACTCATTTCCACTGTCCCTTCTATACTCACTCTAAATATGTGAATTTAAAGGGAGCTACTTTAATGCATAAGTATATTTTGTTCATACCAAGTGCAATAGGGTACTTTTTCAGAGAGCGTCTATAGATTCATTTTCAGTGAATATAAATTCTGAAGAAACTGTATCTGCAATGATATGGTTACCAATTCTCCATGTTATTGCATAAGGAAATCTATTCCCACCTTCACCCTTCTACCTTTTCCGCCTTGCATTGGATCCTTCCTGTCGTCAGGCAGTCACACTCAAGTAGACATTCATATCGATGGAGTTTCTGCTTTGGGGATCATAAAATTGTCATCCAAATAATTTAAGGACTTCTTGAAAGCCATTTGGACAAAAGATATAGCTTGATAATTGCAGCCATGGAAGGCAGAAAAATGGAGTGGCTACCTTGAATGTTGATCTCAAACCTACTGTTTCACTTCTTTCCAGTTATTAGGATGGTCCAAAGACTTGGTTCACATTTCCTTTTTGCATTGCCATTTAATTATACTGTCTTTTCACCCTCCATAGTTTTTTACTATTCATAGTTATAGCCATATCTACATTTACAACATAAAAGGGGGCACATATATTATTCATTTTAGTAATAGTTTGAAAAAATACTAATCTGTTACACCAACCATACATTGTGCCATAGCCAATTGTGTATGTGTGTATTCATGTCTTCGGTGATGTCTTCTCTCTTTAAACTTCCTTTCCTCTTTTGTCCCATTATTATTTATTCCATGTTCAGTATTTTCCCTTTCCTATAAGCATTTATCATAACATAAACCCAACTTAAAATATGATCCTCCAAGTGGTATTTTCTATACTAAAATTATAAATAACAAAAGGGATGATTTTCCAGTGGGAAGGAATGTGAGAAAAACTATGAAGACAGAAGAATTGTGGGGTTCAGAATCACTGTAGATCTTTAAAATATATAAAATGACGACATCATATTCTTTCTAAGGCTAAACCCATAGTCGACAAAGGCATGATGTTGTGATGTAAGAAACTCACATGAGTAAAGCTATTTATCTAGAAAAATGGGATTTTCTAAGAATCTGCCTTCTTAAACCCTACTCTAAGCATACTGTTCCATGTATAAGCAGACTGTTCCATGAATACACCATGCCTAGGAAACGGTTCCCAACGGTGTGTCAAAATCACAGGCTTCTCACTTGCTATGCAGAATATTATAGCCATAGTCATGTTGTTTGTGATTTTAATTAGTTTTCCAAACATACAACAAAACTAAATTGAATAAATCAAACTGACCTTTAAATTTCTAGAGTTATAGCCTATTTAGATGTCCATAATGTTGTAATGATAACCCAAGTTAATAACCATTTCACTCTGCTACCAAAAAGACTCTGGGGTGATACAATGTTATTAATTTTGGCATGATTACAAATTATTCCTATAGTTCAGGTTTAATGCAGTATTGATGCTGTTATTAATATGGATTTGCCAGTAAAGATACAAAACTGAGTTAGTCTCAGCTAATGTCAGTTTTAAGACTGAAAAATAAAAAGTTTTAAAAACTCTACTTTATATGCAGGCAGCTAGGCAAAACCTTTAAAACCAGAGCTTCATTTAAGGATATTTACCTTGTTCTAAGAAAGAATACAAAATGATAAAACAAAAAAAAATACCATAAATCTGTCCATTAGCAAATAACATGTTGTAAAATTATATATTTGTCATGTTTATATACTTTTTAAATTTCTTAGGGGATTGAAAAACCTCTCACGATTACTTCATGAAGTTTGTATAAGGGAAATTTGAGTTAGTATTCAGCATTTGATGAAGAGTATAATTTTGAGTGAGAATCATTTCTTTTTGAAATATCCCAGGTAGCATTTCACTGTGGACCAACTGTATGTATGTGCCTTGGAGAAAAAGATCAATCACCCTGTATAAAACTGTTGTGGCAAAGCACTTTAGCACAGTGGTGGAGAGTTATAGCTGGACTCTAGTGTGAGCTAAAATTTAACATACCTATCTGTTTGCTTGGTTTAATAATTGCTACGTATATTTATACTGAATACTTCATCTGAGGTATTAGATTAAAACATTATTTATCTGAATGTTTGCAATGGGCATATAAAAGGACACATGAGATGTGTTCAACGGTGCCTGCCCATGGTCAATTCATAAGCTCTAGTTAATACATGCAACGGATATGATAGGTTCTTCATGCTATTCCTATACCCAGAGAAATAAAGTAATTTCCACAAGGGCTCTCAGCTATTAAGCGTTTGTGATGGGATTAGAGCAACGTTGCTTTTAGTTACTCAGTCAGTCATCATGCTAGACACACTGCTTAGGGTATTTTCTGAGATCCTAACTAAAGACTGAATGTAACTCAAATATTTTAACATAAAAATTATTTCTTCTTGATTTTTGCTTTAAGTAATTTGAGTAAATCCTTAAAATGAGGCAAAAAGAAAATCTGGGTGATATCTTCTGTGCTTAAAGATATCAAATAATCATAGCTAAATGCGGGTCCATGGGCAAGATGTGAGGAGCAAGGAGTAATTCAGAAAGTCTAAGGAAACACCAGTACTTGCCTTTCCCTTAAATATCTCACCTAATGCCAGAGGAAATGCATGAAAGTGTGCTGATACAAGTTTTTCAATGCATCTGTGTATTGAAATGTTTTTGAGAGAATTTAATTTTTTCTTTGAAATTAACACACAGCAAAGTCAAAAGGTGCTTCTTATAAAGTCCCAGCCTCCCCTTCCTGCTCCACTCCTACTGCTCAGTCATCCTCCAGTAGTGCCTCTGTATGCTTTTGTTGTTGATTATTCAGTATTACAAGGTGTTTTACCCTTTAAAACTCCAAGTTCTCTTCATCCATATGTGAGATAGTCCTTCCAAAGAAAGTGATCTCAGGGTGGTCACTTGTCTGTAGCTGACTTTCCCTTCCCTTTTCAATGAGCATATTCTCTTTTATATGCTGTGCATTTGTATACACACATGCATGTCACTATACATGCACGTAAAGGTTTGGGAGTTGGGGCTTTGACAGTCTTGTGTTTTTATTCTCTTCTGAGTAAAGTTCTGTGGGGCTGAGAGCAGAACTTACACACAGGAACTCCACAGAGCTAATACAAAACTAGGTGGATGGCTTTTGGAACCTCTTGTGAAGAATTACACCTCAAGAATACTACAGTGACAACATTTTGGGACAAACAATAGGCAAAATGTCTTCATTTGGCTGAATTACATTCTTATTAAAGGGTCTAGTTCATCTTTTATTTTAAAAGGTCTTTTCTGTGATGTTTGAGAAACATTACAGAAATGTCTGGTCCTCAAAATGGTGTCAATTGGACAAGGCGGTTGCTGCATTTTACATGTTAGGCTCACTCCTCATTCTTATGGTTTTGGTTTTTTTAAGGTGATCAAGTCACAGCTATCAGGCCAAGCAATGAAAGTTGTTCCAAAGAACAATAGAACTACAAACAGGTCCAAGCAAGGTAGACATTTCTTACTCTCTCATTGACTGCTATGAACTTTCAACTCCATTATCCCCAATTCATAATTTGCCCCCTATCTGGACCAGATGATATTTCCTTTTTTTTCTTTGGACTCCATGGAATATTCAAGCAATGAAAATCCCAACATAGTGACATACATGACCCTTCATTTCTGTTCCACAACCACAATAAACCCCAAACTAATTTTTTAAATGTATTTTCCAAGCATCATCACAGCAGCTTGGAAATATGGTCTCAAGAGAATCTTATCATGTGAGCATTAAACTTCTTGATTCATTTTATAAGACTCATCTTGATATTCAGTTCAAACTTTTGGGAAAGGGTTTTCTCTCTAGTTCTCATCACATCATGAGAAAAGTTGCTCATGATTACCATAAAAAGTTTGATGGAGACTAAAATACATTCCTAGACTGGACAACATTGTGCCTGAGAAGCTGCCTGCTGGGAGCTATAAGTTCCAGACTAAACAAAGTATTTTACCCTGTAGAAAGTAAAATTCCACTAAAGATAACTGACTGGGAAGAGGACAGACTTAATATAGGGCAATGTATATATATGTTGATATTAGTGAGAGGAGTAGCAACAGAAAGAATACAGGATGGAAAAATGACTTAGTAGTTAAAAGCACTCACTATTCTTCTAAAGGACTTGGGATTGAATCTCTGCACCCACATGGCAGCTCAAACCATCTGCAACTCTAGTCATAGGGAATCTGGTATCATCTTCTGGCTTCCATTGAAAACTGGGGCCCATGTGGTACGTAGACATGAGTGCAGCTAAAACACTCACACACATAAAAATAATATACGTATATTCACACACCAGAGTGAGGAGGTGAGCTGACAAGATTAGAGGAAACTTGCTTCCACAATACTAGGTGGTTTTATAGCATTTTCAAAATGAATATCAAGCTTAGGTTAGCTAGTGTTTCTTATCATAAGGATGGTATCAGGATAATAGCTCAATTAGTTGTTGTACACAGTTTTAAGCATCTAAGGTCCAGCATATATGCAATATATCCCATATAATGAACAGTCAGACTGAAAGCAGAATCCAATTGGCTTTCCACAAATCAAAGACTATGTTCTGAATCCCTACTTTAAAGCTTACATCCTGCCTAAGAATCCATGTAAGATAAGCAATGAGGATAGATAAGTACTTCGCTAAAATGAACTAGACCAACGGAAGAAAACCTGGAGATGCATAATTAAGGAGTATTGGTAAACTTGCAAACTTGGGTGTTTTAAAATGCAGATAATATTTCTGAAGGTACAAAGAGTCATTAAAAGTCTGAAGGTATAGTAGGTTAGTATAAGAGTAATTTATTTTAACTGTTATTTTAGCTGTAACAAAACCAGAGTTTTGGTTATTAATTTTGACCACAAAGACATGGGTTCAGAAAGGCTGTAGTCTGCAGGTTCATGATTGTATACTTCAAGGTAACTGAGTACCAAATCTTAACATTATAATTTTATAAAGTTTCTTAAGAGAACATCTATCCATAGATAATTACATTTATCTATCTCTATCTATCTATCTATCTATCTATCTATCTATCTATCTATTGATCTATTGATTTATTTAACATGATAATCACAAATGTCTTGAATATGGCCTCTGCTATTATCTTTTCTTTTAGAGTAATTTGGAGTAATGAAACTTGTCACAACTCTATGAGACTGCTAATACAGACACCTAATGAAAGAGGAGTCTCAAATAGCCATTCCAGTGTTCATTTGCAACAATGGAAAAAATAAACATTTGCTAAGGTGTTAGTGTACATTCTACCACTGGAAGCATTAATAAAGATGTCCAACAGAACATTAAACCACAAAAGTTTAAGCAAATACCTGCACACCTTCTTAGTCATTGAAAGGCTAAGGACTACTCTATGAACAACACAGCTCTGAATTGGAAGAAGTTAGTCTCATGTCCTTCCCTCCAGGGTCACAGGTGTATGTAGGAACTTATCTTCTTTCAAGACTCGATGCAAAGTCATGGAAAGGGCAACTATGTCACATTATATGGCTATACCATAACAGAGAAAACCAAAGCCCTCTTTAAGGCTTCTTTGTTGAATCTTCTTCATGTCTTTATCCTCATATGAATGACCTAATTTGTCTGATGATACTAATCAAAACTTGACTATACTGAGGCATTATTTGCTATGGAAGTAAAAAAGGGAGAGCATTCTTTACACTTCCCTTCGCAATGGCAGCCAATACTTCAAGTTAGAAATTTCTAGTGATAAAAATTTCTGTTACAATAGCTGGCCATAATTAAGGCTAAACTGGGGTAGTGAGGCCTACATAGCTCCTCTCTTCAGTAGCTACCATCTGCTCTGCCTCATATTTCTACAAATGAAGACAAATCCATACATTTTAAAAAATCTTCTCAGAATTTGTATCTTCTGTCCATCTTTCCAAGAATTAATGTCTGCCTGCTACCTCTGTCTCTCTTATTGGCTCATATTGTGTTGCTTTCAGGAAACACAAAACTTTCATTTTACCAATAAGTGTAGCCTCTTCTTAGGTTCTCCAAGTCATAATAAACATCACCAAGTCAGTCTGTTGTTCAAGAAACAGTTAACCAATCATATTATATATGTGCTCTTAGAAACTATTACCTACAGATATTCAATAATATGTTTTAGGTAACTAAATCATTAGAAGAAATAATATTACATTTATATATGAGGAGATGAAAGGCTATTTTCTTCTCCCTCCTTCAAAAACCATCACCTATTAGAGGTGGTGTTCAAATCCCGGAATAATGTTAGCATTGTAAGATTAATTCACATTAATAATT
Organism: Uromys caudimaculatus; assembly: GCA_028551405.1. Classification (NCBI taxonomy): domain Eukaryota; kingdom Metazoa; phylum Chordata; class Mammalia; order Rodentia; family Muridae; genus Uromys; species Uromys caudimaculatus. The sequence goes on along the minus strand of CM052715.1, from coordinate 14,626,458 downwards.
TAAGTGAAATATAAAATAGAAAAGAAGACTATGCTACTGTTGTCCATCTTTCTTTCTTCCCCAGTTCAATATATAGTGATCAAGGATCAAATGTACTTTGTTGGGGCAAATAAAAAAAATGAAAGTTGCTTTTCCTCTGAGAGTGACTCCTAGTGGATTGAATGCCACCAATTCAGCTCAGCTCTTTTCTGGATACCTACTTTTAGCCAATAGGCATATGAGCTTCCCCTGAGATGAACGTTGTCTTGGTAGTCTTGCCTATGGTTGTCTCTTTAATTCTGATTATCATGACTTGAACTAGGTCATGGGTGCTCAGATATTCCCAAGTTGTCTGAAAGGATCATCCTATAGAGAAACCATTTTGCTTCTATTTTCTACAAGTTAAGCTACTCCATGATCAAAGGCAAGCAATAACACTGAAAGTCTCATAATCGTCACAAGGGAGCGGACACTATAGACTACCTATGCAGTGTGAGGGTTACATCTGTCAATCATCCTGAAGCTCAGTAACTTCAAACTGGTTAGGAGCATTTGATGGACCCCTCATCACCATACAATTTAGTAATGCTATGAGTTTTACTGATTGTTTTTTTTTTTTTTTTATTTTAAGATAAAGCAAGAGCAAACATATGGGTAAAATAAAGCAGTTAAACCAATTATAAACACAAAACAACTTCCTTAATAGCATCAAATAACTGAAGGAAAGTTGAGCTTTTGGCCAGCTGGCATGCCCTTAAGACTGTCACTGATACATTATTACATCTTGAAGTTTGTTACTTTAAAATTACGCACTCATAATCTAAAGATGCTTAAAGGAACAATATTTTCTGCCATTCCTTCAGAGTTTTAGGCAGGAGTGATGGTCTCCTCATGTGAGAAAGGATATTCTAAGATAGACCTCAAGATTTCAGGACCCTCTGAGTATTTTTTGAATTCTAGTACATAGAAAATAGAAAGGAAATACTTCAAGTTATGCCATGCCTATAGCTCTCATTGCCTAAAACTCCCAGCTCATTAATTTTGTTTAAAAAAATAAAGAATCCATAAAAGATTGAAAATGGCTTATTAAAAATAATTTCATGTAATAGCTTACAAATACATCCCAATAATTTTGCTCAAACTTGCTTGACACTCCTGGATATTTTTATATAAACTCACATGTATAGCTCCTTCCTCTCAACCTCATTTCTTTATATATCAGAATTTCTTTCTCCCATTAGTAAAAATAAAATCATGTAGGTGCAATTTTGTTTTCTTTATTCTTTGGGGACTAAATTTAACTAATTAACATTTTAATAACATTCCACCATTTGTTCTTGCAAAATTAGGGGACTTGCTGAAGATAGATTAAGATATACTCTGAGCCATCTGGCATTCAAGCAGCTTTGATTTTAAATAAGTTCTTGTTTCTCTATGTGCTCCTGGACATTTTGGAGTGATTAACATATAGGCCATAAGGTAAACTGTGGAAAGAATGAGATTTATTTATTTTTATTACACTTCTCACACTCAAAAGATTCTGAATTGTTTCCCTAAATGAGATTTAGATATCAGTGAATTTCCTGGCAGAACAGACACTTGAGGTAAAGCTGTGTAATCTCACGGATTCAAAATCATCAGAGGGAGCTCAGTCCGTATGGAAAGGGTTTTGAGTAATATGCTTGTCAAGAACAAATATTTTCATTACTTTTAAAAGTATATGCTGTAACTCAAGGTAAAGCATGATTTTTGGCAGCAGTAATATGGCACTGGTTTAATGATTGACGTAAGGTTATTTCTGTGTAAAGTATATGTTGAGTACAACTGTTAGCGTGACGCAAATACTTCCTGATAGGAAAATGGCAAATATAACTTTGCTAAAATTAGAACAAAAGAAAAATTCCTGGATAGGATGCAAGCTACACAGTAGAATATGTTACTAAGAAAGTTGTTTAGAGTCACTTGATTTTAGACTACCGATTGAATTTTTTCATTACAAATATGACAGTATAGGCACAAATGATGATTGTAGACACAGAGAGTCAAAAGAGTTTGAAAAAAGCTGAGAGGGACACCAGGAGTCCATAGCCAAGGAGCGCCATAGAGAGGAAGCCTCACAGGAACTTGGAAGGCCCGGGGAAACCTCTGCCTGTGACACCAGGAGTCCGTAGCCAAGGAGCGCC
>CM052715.1:14598225-14623796 GCA_028551405.1 Uromys caudimaculatus | reverse complement strand
GGTGGAATTCCCTCCTAGAGGCGGGTTGGGGAGGGGATGGGGGGTATACAAAGAGGAGACTCAGAAAAGGGGAAACATTGGAAATGTATATAAAGTATCAAAAATAAAAAAGGAGGAAAAAAAAAAAGAAAAGAAAAAAGCTGAGAGTATGAAAGGGTTAGGTGGAATAAAATGGGAGTCCATATGAACCTATATTATGGGGCCTCTCCCAGGTTTAGCATCATGCCAAGTCCATAAGGGCAAACATGTTGAAACAAAATTCTACTCCCACAGATGGCTCAGAGCTGACTCCCTGATTCCAGGTATAGCTATGCTGGTCCTGTTCTTTCCTCTGCAGATTCTTACTAATAATATGCTCTATGGTAGTTCTTTAAGTATATCCTTAGCACAAATCTCTAGAACTTAGTCCACTCTTTTCCCCACTCTTGCTGTTGCTCATGTTTTCACTATTTTGTTCACACTCTCATCTGTCTGTGCACATGTTTGAAAACAGAATAATAATATACCCATGAGGTTATGTTTGTGACCTAGCTTAATCTTCTCAATAACTTTGAGCTTATATTTTCTTTCTTAATTTGTTTACGTTTGTTATTATTTTGTGTCTGTTATTCATGCATGTATGTCTTACACCACCTGCATGCTTGGTGGTGCCTTTGGAGGTCAGAAGAAGAACTTGGATGCCCTGGAATTGGAGTTACAGATGGTTATAACCCACCGTGTGGATGCTATGAACTAAATCCATGTCCTCTGAGAGATCAAAAGTTGCTCTTAACCACTGAGCCACCTCTTAAGCCTTGACAGTTATTTTTCCTACCCTTTCACAAATTTAAAAAAAAAAAATAAAACTTGGTGTCCAGCAACTTAAGATGCTTCCATCATTTTACAAGGACATTTTCTCATTCAACTTATTTGAACCTAGGAAAAATAGTTTCAATATTGGAAGTTGTAAAAATGATTAAGGATATCCATATAAAAGAGCAAGTCTTCTAAAAATTTCCCAAGTAGATCTAAGGGTAATGGAGTTCTAATACTAATTAAATAACAATGGACATACTATAATTTTGACTCTTGAAGATTGCTTTATTACAAATTTAATTGTAAAGAATACCAAAATTCTAAACCACAAATTTGAATAAAATTTCTGAGCTCCTTCTTTTTCTTATTTATTATCTTTCCAAATATAGATATTTCTGGTATGAAAAAAAGAACATGTTTTCAGAATGAAGCAAGGCAAATGGAGAGCTAGAAAGGCCTCAGTCTTAGTTTTCAAACAAACTATTTAAATTTTTCTGACTGAATCTATTCAAACTTAATGGGGGAAAAAACGGCCAATGGATATGGTAATGAGAACCCAGAATCTACCAAGCTCAAGGCCAGTTTCCAAGCACCAGCTCTTACATCTCTATTGAGTCAGAGATTCACTGCTATCTTTAGTGGACTGGACCACACACTTTCCATAAGGAACTATCAACACCACCATTCTGTTATGAAAGTAGCCTTGAACAACACACAACTGACATTCAAGCATTTGTTTCAATAAAGCTTTATTTTCAAAGAAGTCATGCTCCAACAAAGATTTAACTGTAAGAGGCATCTTCACAACTCGAAAATCTACTCCACGTTTGAAAATAATTTGAGATAAAGATAAAATGTGTGATAGAGGGGCCAGAAAAATGACTCAGGACATGAGGTACTTACCAGATAAACATGATATCATGGGTTTAAATCCTCATGACCTACACAAGAATTTGGGTATGGCAGCACATTCCTATAATCCCAGGGCATGCAATTCAGAGGCAGCATTCTCAGAGAAAGCTAGCCAACTCGCCTAAATGAATCTATGCGAGACCTTATACCAAAATTAAGCAACTAAAAACATGCCTTGACATCAACAGCTGGTCTCTACATGCACACATGCATGAACACATCCGTAAATGCATGTGTGCATTCACACACATGCATAGAGATATATGCAGGTTCACATTTATACACGTAAGGAAAATGTGTAACATAGTAATAAAACCAGTCTCATCCCCAAAAGCACTTTAACAACTTTCACTCTTGATATGATTTTAAAGCACTAAGAATCTTTATCAAGTGCCTGGCATTTTCTACTATAACCGAATTGAAACTGGGTTAATAAAGACTACCACTGATTCCCTTGACTTCAGAGTCAGTGTGATATAAACGTAAAGAGAAATAAAGTGATAGACAACACAGGCTGTGAGGTCAGTCAGCAATGTTCATTCAGAGCCATCTGTAGACTTCTTTGTAGGCTAATGTAAACAAATCCTTTCTTTTGTGGTCATCATGGAAAAGAATAATGAACCCCCTCACTCTCCTACCATCCACAACAGTGTCCCAGATGGGGTGAAGCTTTACCACACAACTTCATTAAGTCTGAGATGACTAGCCACTTTCTACCAGAACAATGTACGTGTCTTAGGCTTCCATTTCGGGTGCAAAATATCTGAGATAATGATTCAAGGAAAAGATTTATTTTGGCTCACAAGAACTGAGTTTTCAATCAATGGTTAGTTGGTTACATAGCTTCTCTATCACAGTGAAGGGAAATTTCATCGTTTTGATCAAGGTTTATTAGAGAACCAATTGCATCAAATGAAAATGTATCAAAAGAGGATGGATTAGATCGGCTTACATGATATGGGCTGGGTAGTCCAGCAATAACCATCTGCACCCTAGAGAGACTGAGCAGCTGGGAGAACTCAGCAGATGCTCAATCCACCAAATTGAGTAACTCAGCAGCCCCAATCTTGTTCTGGATTGCCAGGAAGAGCCACTAGTCTTCACCCCACCCTGGATAGCTGAGGAAAATGGGCTCCAGTCCATGAAGAATAGTAATGGCAATGGCATAAAGCCACAGTACAGGGCAAAGAAATACCAGAAGAAGATATAAGACAAGCAGGAAAAAAAGAGAATTCAAAAGAGCTTGCTTTTTCAGATTCCCTTGTAATCGAGCACCTTCTGCAAAGGTTACATTCACAATTAGTGTGAGTCTTCATTCTATAAATAACGTAAGCAAGACAATCTTCACAGATGTGCTTAGATGCTTGTCTCATCAGTGATTCTAGGTTCTTTCAACTGACAATCAACATTACACAACAATCACAGTGACACAAGTGCTATTTGTTAGCCTGTGATAGCCAAGAAAGACAAGGGAGAATCGCAAAACAAAACCTTTCAAAGACATGTCTCCCCTACCCAGGCACCAATATTCAAATTTCCACCACCTGCCAATATTCTGTTCAAATTTTGAAACTGTTAATTGATGATTGTACTAACAAGGGCAGAAAACTTACTATTCGATCCCTTTACAAAAGCCCCATATCTGAGGACTGGGTGCATCAGAGACCAAGCTTCCATACTTTTGCTTTTGTAGGACAATGCACTACTTCCCAGGAGTTCTCATGTTCATTATATCACATTTAGCAAATGTTGACTTACATTTTCTACAAGAGCATAACCTGTCCTTGCCCTGCAATATTACTGTCTAAACAACAGTCTTTTATCCTTAGTTATACGTAGATGACTATCAAATTTTATTTAACAACACTTTAAAAAATTAAAAGCCTTTTTTAACATTTTCTATATTTTGTCCACTAGTGTGAAATACATAAGCAGGGATTTTTATTGATAACTTGTTTTAAAACAGTACCTTTGCAAAAAATATTATGTATACTTATCATATCCTTCAAGTAATCAGTAGAAATTATTTTAACACCCTGTCCTCCTACTGAACTCATTACAAGAAATTTTCAACCTTCTCTGGGTAATGACACTTGATCTTTGGGTTGCAAGCATTAATAGTTACTTTGTTTAGTTCTCAATATATACTTCCTAATTTCCTAACGTACATTTGAGAATATTTCAGAAATCCTCAGTACTTAATTAGAATATATATATATATATATATACATTAAATGTCTTACTTGATGTCTAATATTCTTTCAACATAGATCAGGAAACTAACAGAAAGCCAATTCATAAGAATATAATTTTTTCCTTCTATTCTAGAAGACTAGGTTTATTATAGATTCTATATGCTTAAAATATGTTCAGGTTATAAAACATCTTCCCTGGAAGGAAAAGTAAGTATGTATGAAGGTCTTCAACTTTAGTTAAGGAATTACAAAGTATATGTAGAGAAGGAAGAAGCAGAGGTGAGATACATTATTCACCTTGAACTTTAGACATGCCAATCATCTCATCTCATGAAATAAATGCAAATGCAGACTGCTCAGAAAGCAAGTAGGTGTAGGAGGGAGGGAGAAATAGCCCACTGAAAGAAGAAACCATGCAAGTCCTGATTCTTATAAGATTCTAAACTAATATGCATTGTAGAATCTTCTGAGATGATGATACTCAGTTTGGCAACTGCATGGCTAGCTATGACACTAGAACAGGAATCAGAAAGATAAACAACAAGACAGATGTCTTCTAAGATGGTCTTCATAACGTATGCCCTAGGGAAGAAAGAGGTCTGAGCATGATCCTTCCTAAGAGTGTTCTTGTTCAACTAACTAGACAACAGCAGCTGCTGCAGTACCCTCTTGAAGATTCAAAATGCAAACAAATGGTAGGTATCCTAAAGTAAAGAGTCTTAAGTATGAAAGGTGTTTAATATGAAAAATGTGTATAGTACTAAAGCCAATCCCTGAACTCCCACTTCAGATTAAGTAACACCATGCTTTCTTGTTTAAGATGCCTTTTCCTGATTATAGAAGCTTTCCTGGTACAATTGAACACTCAAAACAATCTTCCCATCCTTCTTTAGAGGCTCCTTACTCCAAAACATGTTTAGCCTCAAAACTTTCTTATAATGTCATGTATATTAACAGTCCGTGAAAGATCTGAAACTAGCTTACAGTTGTTAAAACACTGATTTAAGATTCTTATCTGCTTTTCAAAAATCATGCTAGTGATTCTGCTTCATCAGAGAGAAATAGATCAAGAAAGAAAGAAAGAAGCCAGAGTGCACAGTGATTCTTGAAGAAATGAAACCTGCAGTGTCAGAACTGACCTGGAGATGCCAGAGCACAAAGGATGAATTTTATGAGAAAATATGAAACATCGCTGTTCCTCCCAGGGACCCACCAAAGATCCAGGAAGGCTTAATCTATGCTGGATAGAATATTCTAAGATTCATCTTCTTATAAACGAGAAACAAGTTCTGAGAAGAGGAAATAAAATAACAACTTCTAGAACTAACAGCATCCTGAGTGGATATTCAAACTACAGGTAAAGCATCAGGTCTAATATGATCCCCTATAGAGACAAAGTTCCTGTAAGAGACTCAGTTCTGTTGACACCTAAATCTGGGACATGTTTTTGTGTCCCTCTGTGCCCTCCAAAAACCAAGCACTTCTTCCATTTTTCCTGAAGCCTCAGTAATTTTGGTTGATGTTATTGGTTTAGATTTTTGTCTGTCTCATTCCCTCCACAGATACAAGGAAATGGTCATACCCATCCATCTCAGCTGAGTCCAATTTTCTTTTACCAAATTGAAGGGCAGGGGAGCAATAATGACTGAGTTCTGCTGAGGGACTGTAGCTGAGTTACACTTGCAATAACTTCACAGAAAGAGAGAGATGATATACACCCTGAGCTATGCCCTGCTCTTCAGATCCTTCTGAAATGGAGCCAATACAGTTGGTGCGGCTAATATATTCTCAGATGTATGTTTTGGGAATTTGCGGTAGCTCTTTGGACTATTTTAACTAGCCCATCATTGGTACATGTGTTTTCCATTAAGGAAAACACTCACTTAGCAGTTCAAGAGTCTAGGTGTGATGGACCACTTTTCAACTTTCTAACCCTAGAAAAAGCAAGCCCCCTCTGAATATAGCCATGATCACATGCTCTATCTGTTTACAGAGAGTTGCATGAGCTAAGATGCACACTGCATTTGTCCTAGTATGGAGCAAGTTATTAAGCCTCAAAACTAAATATATTTTTGTCTAGATATTATTATAAATAACTGCAAAACAAAACAAAAGCAAGGTGTGATTGTTTTGAAAGATTTAAAAGAATAAAATCTTCTAGAAATACTTCCAGACAGCAAAACCAAGTAGAGAACAATGAAAACAGACAAGATGAGCAGACACATGTGATCTAATAGGGTCAGGAAAGGGAGGGGCTAATATATATTTAATTGATATTGCACCAGCCTAAAATAGACATGTAATTCCTGGATACTATCAAACATAGCTTGTCCCAGATCTCTCTCCTCTCTGGAAACTCCTGCCCCACCCTCCTAATATGTTCCAATGCTATGGAGTAATGAACTTAGGTCAAAATCGCACATTTAAAAGGAAAAGACGGATTGTCTTCCTTCATCCTTTCATCAACATCGAAAAATTAACAAAGTCTTATACTAACCAAGGAATGTATAGCAGGGCTGGATCAAGTGACCTGGACAGTCCAGAAGCACACCCTGCTCTGGCTCTGAGGATGCTCCATAGAAATCTGTCCTTTCAGTGTTTGGCTACTTTTGTGCAGCACTTGTTTAGCGTATCTAATTTCTTTTTTCTCCCCCACACCCTGTCTATCTGAGATTATTCTATCCCATATCACAGCATCTATGTCCTGTCTTCTTGAACCTCTTCACTGAGCCCATCAGTCTCACCATGTGTAGTTAGTACTGACCTGACCAGGATAAGCATGGCTGAGTGCTTAACACCTGTACTGTTCTAAGGTTACATGATAATTCTAGATGTGTCACCTGCAATGAGACTATAAGCTCCTTTGGGGTACAAACCGTACCTTCTATATTTCTTTAAGATGCTATCTTAAAAGTGAGCAGATGAAAACTAATAAATGCCAACAAAAAAAAATAAAGGATGTTTTTGAAATCTAAGTTTAAAATGCACCTAGATCATTCTCTAGAGACATAGGTAATTTTAGAATAGTCCAAGTTCAAATGCATTTCACCCCTGCAAACGCAGTTAGAAAGGGTCTCCACTGCTGCCCCAGAGAGCTGTGAAGGTATCTGCCAAGCAAGCTTGAAATGTAGTGATGTCATTCAGATGGAAAATAGAATCACTTATGAGATCGGGGCTCATTGTCAATTCTCTATATATTTGCATTTATTGTGACAGATGCTGTCGAATCTCATCCTAGCTCTATTATTCTACAGAAATAGATTGGCCCTCGTGCTATACAATAATAATTAGAATAATATCATCTATTAACTCTCCATGCTCCTTTCTGTCTGGAAGGCTCAGAGAAAGCTTTGATGATTATAAGCTCTATTACCAGTTTCAACTGGACCCTCACTTTATCCAAAAATTTCATTTTTGACTGAAATATTTCATGGGCTATTCACATCCCAAAGGGGATTTTTTTCAGACTTTGAGATAATGGGTTTCCTCCATCTTGACTTGGAGTAGAATGAATAAATGCATTTTCTCCACAGAAAATTCATAATGCCTTAAGCTGAGTTTGTGCCTATGACATATTCTTAACCACCTCCTGAATTGCTTTCTCTTCATTTCTAAGGTTAAATGGGATGCCAGCAGCTTATAGGAGAATTCTACCTTATGTACTGATGGAAAATTTTCAAAAAAAAACTAATAAAAAATAGTTTTATAGGTATTGGCTGCACAGGGAATACAATGAAAACTTTCCAACAACTTCCAACAAGATGCTCACTGCTTATTACGATCAACAGACACCTAATTTGCAAAATTACGTGGCCAGTGCTTTAAATATAAGGTATTTGTTTATGTTTCCATTTTAAGAGCATTTACATTTTAAGAAAGAAGAAAGAATGTGTGAAGTCTGTGCTTTTTCAAGAGTATTCTACTTACTTGGAGGCATTAGGAATATCTCAACATTAATCAGCCATGCAAGGGAAACTAACCCATGCTAAATTGAATAGGGTGGCCTGAAAATGTTGACTGTGTTTCTCAGCAAGTTAAAATAGTGTGGATCTTATGGCTTGTGCCTTTAACATCAAATTGGTTGAAAATTTTCAGTACTGGGATCTTAACATTCTTATATCTTGAAAATTGCATTGAAGAATATCTGGATGTCTGAGGAAAAAATCTGGCCATGAAAAAATTCCAGTGATAATATCCATCATAAACTAAGAGAACTTACAGGTACCCAGCCATCACTCTGCCAAGTAGTTTAAAGATGAAAATGTATCCTAATAACAAAAGCGAAAATTGACACATGGGCACATAGGGGTAGCCATGTAGAAATATCCTGTGAGGCCTGGAGGCCTCAAGTTGAATTCTGAAGGACATCAAGACAAATAATTGTTAACTCTGATAAAATACTTAAGTCTGGGAGCCTAAGTCTAAGAAAAATGGGCAGAGATGATATAATTTATAAACCTTCCATTTACCTATAAGCAACCATGCGTCTCTCTTTTTCAGCTCAAATGTTAGATTTTGCCAAAACATAAAGGCCTACAATAATATGAGACATTAGAAATGATAAAATCAGCCATGAGGAAAATTTTGGGTTCTGAGAAACACTTGCAACATGAGACATCCACAAAGCTGACTTAAAATGTGGAGATTAAATTATTTTTAACTCTTTATGAATTAATAAGGGAAATACACATTTAGCTATCCTAAACCCTTAAAGAAAATATCAGCTCTAATTTCTTCCATCTGTCTTAGCAGACGTCCTATTTTCTAGAAATAATGCGAACTCTTTCCTATATATTGTTAATGTTCTATATTTGAAGTACAGTTCATGACTTCCTACTGCATTTTAATTTTATGCATATTTTCAGTAATTAAAGAGTCTCTTCAGTTGTGTATTTTGTTTATAATGTGTCATAGTTGTGGTTATCCTTTACAAGGAATGTGTTGGCTCTGCTTTTGTCTCCCTCTCTTCTTTATCTTCTTACAATGGAACTCTTTATTAAATTATATGGAACATACACTGATCTTCTATCTGACTACACTGAATGTTGAGTTCATGTTGTACTGTCCATATTGGTTATTCTATTGTTCATGTTCTTGACTTCTGAAAACTCTCAAGTCTGGACATTATTGGCCGCACTTATATTTAAAGGAAGATTTGATCTGATGGCACTCTCTGGCTGTTATATGCGGCTTCTCTTAGAAGAAATATGTGGACTAAATTGGACAAGATGCAAACATAATGATTCAAGGTCATTGTTGCTTTTGGGGGAGATATTTCTGCTTTCCTACTTTGTGATGGAAGGTAACTCATGTCACAGAAGCAGGGAAAATGTGGTGAGAGTTCCTCACCCAAGCTGCCAGGCATCCAGTTTTTGAATCACTTTTCTAAAGTCTTTGAACTTTGCTCTATTGGACATCTAAATGTTCACATATATCCATCTGTTGAATTTCTCCAAAGATTTAAACTGAGTTCTTCAGCACATAACGTAGGAGAGAAGCTATAGATGAAGAAGATCATCTCCACTAGTAGAAAGGAAGAGAGTTTGACTGTTTCTCTGACCTAAATGTTCATAGGGCCTCCTGGCTCTGAGCTATTCTAGGATTTTAGGGGGAAATAACCCCACTAATTACTCAGCACCTCTCAGCAAGCACATGGCCACCCCTGTCTTTCCTCTTCCATGGCAGTTATGGCTCTATTACCATACCTATACCCCAGTATGTTTATTAAATTCCATCGCTACTAAACAACAACTTGTCACTTTAAAGAGAACTCCGATATTTTTGTAAATCTATTAAACTCTTCTTATTTATTTTCAAACAGGGTAGTCCTGAATATAGACTATTGATAGAATTGTTGGACATTGTTATTCCCTAGAGATAATCTAGATTAAGGTTTATCCTACTTCTCTTTATGGTTTCATGCTGGCATGAAAACAACTTGGATCTGGACACGGGGTAGAAAAAGTATTCATTTCTCACAGATTAGGGAGTACCCCAGTCAATTCTGTTTTGTTTATCTTCAATATCCTAATTGTGTGATGTTGTAGAGTTCATTCTAAAATAAGTTAGACTATGGGAACAAACCTGCCAGGTAGAGAGTGAAGCCCCGTGTGTCCACCCTGAGTGCTCGTGGCTCCTGAGTGAAGCGTGGGACACACAGTCTATTGGGACACCGCCCGTGGTTGGGGGAGGGGGCCATTCCCGGGGAATGCTGCAGCCAGCTTTGAAGTTCCCAGGCTCTGGACATCTTGGACGCCACTGGATGCCTAGGGACCTGGGAACAGACGAGCCGCAGAGTGTAGCTGGCATCCGGCCACGGGACCCGGTTTTGCACACCTTAGGGCTCTGGCCAGCTGCTTTGGCTTAGGTGAATGGGTGCCATCTGGAAGCATTGAGATGCTCTCTGCGAGAGATTAAATGTGGCTCCTTAATCGAAGTCTGGATCCCTCGCTTCCCATGGCAGGTCAAGATGAATAAAGACAGTCCATAATTCTAAGGCATTTATTGACATTGTGATAAGTGGCGTGGGTGAGATTATAACCATGATCTCTGGGAGGGGCGAGGCAGATATAGTAACTGGGAATGGGCATGGCTAAGTCTCTAAGTGTCTCATTAACTTGGGGGTGGTTTGGGGTTGTATGGCCATGCCACTACCTGAGGAGGGGCTGGGGAGCGTGACCCTTTTTTAAGTGACCAAATGTCACAGATCTATGGAGAGATGTAGCCACGTGTTAGAAGCTGTATTCTAGGAACTTGGGCAAACAGCTGCCATCCCTTATAGGCAGAAGATAGCCTATTGGGCCTTCAGCATTCAAACCTTAGCTCTACCAGAAAAACAGTCTTCCAATCGTGCCCAACATTAAACTAGAAAAGATTTGTCTGAAAATCAGAAAGATCTGAGATGCACACTAGGTTCACAGAAACTATAAAGATGGTTGAATGGAACTGTGAGGTCTATTTTAGCTTCTCTCAGTAGAAAAGCCAAAAGAGGCAATCATGTCTTAGTGTCAGCTGTAATATTCCAGTAGAGCTGGATTCTATCCTGCCTTGATGTTGGTGTGATGTTCAATAGAACTTTTCTCATACTGTTCCTGTCTTTGCATCATAGTTTATGTATCTAGAAGAGTAGATAAGAATGTTATACTTTAAAGCCTTAATAAATTTCATTTTGATTGGAAAAGAAATGTGAGTCTTACTAATGTGTCTGAATTCTTCCAGGAAAGAGGAATTGGATACTTCACAAATCCATATACTTTATTTTCAACTAGGTTTTCAGAGTAAAAATTTTGTATTTATTTATAATGTTTATCATTGCTGTAATGTTAATTTAATCTCTTTGAGAAAAAAATCTTCAGGCTGGTAATAAATGATATACTGGGAAATAGGGAATTGATAATACTTACTGATTTCAAACTGTCTGAAATTATAGCTTAAATTTACACTTAGGAATTATTTATATGCTCTTGTGCCATATCAATTTAAATAATATCCCACTCACTGGGGCATAAAAATAATGCTAATATTAAAGTTTTATAAAATGTTTGCTAATTGCATATGAAATGCTTATGTCCCCTGCATTTAGGGTGTTTTTTATTTAATATTACTGTATTATAAAATCTATAAATTTAAGTATATTGAAATTATTCAATTTAAATATTGAATAATAAAATAATTATTCCTAAGATCAGTCCTAAATAGTGTATCTTGAATAAGCCTTTCTGACACAGGAAGCAGGAAGTAGCAAGGAGTTTGTTCTGATCTTGTTGTTAGAAAAGAATGATTTACTCCCATTTGAAAATACCAAATCTACATTTAAATAGCCATTTTATTCATGAACATTGTGTTATAGAATCAATGGTGTCATAGATTTTGTAAAACTCAAACCAAAATGAAATAAATCTTAATACAAGAAAGGTGAATCTGGTCCTAAAGGCATATATACCAACTATAAGTAACTTACTCCACGTTCTTAGGTTGATTCTAATATTCAGAATTTCTATATGCAACTTTATCAGGAAACTTGATATTGGGGCTGTGAGGTGAGCACAGAATGAAATTTATAAGCAGATATAACCACACAGCTGTTCAAGCTTCTTAGCCTTAGTAACACTGTTTACCTTCTCTGAGCCTTAGTGATAAGTGGAATATGCTCTTAAATATATTTTATTCCCTAAAAATACAAAGATGATTAAAAGAATAATAAAATTAAATAGGAGAAATTGTACATGTGAATATATTGTCATTCATGTATGATGAACTGAGTTCAATCCTCAGAACCCATGTAAAAGTTGCCAGACATTGGAACAAATACTTGTAATCCTAGTACTGGGAAAGCAAATCTGGGAGTATTTATTAAGCTCCAAGGCAGGTGTACTGGCTAGGTTTGTGTGTCAACTTGACACAAGCTGAAGTTACCACAGAGAAAGGAGCTTCAGTTGAGAAAATGCCTCCATGAGATTCAGTGGTAAGGCATTTTCTCAATTAGTGATCAAGGGGGGAGGCCCCCTTGTGAGTGGTACCATCTGTGGGCTGGTAGTCTTGGGTTCTATAAGAAAGCAGGCTGAGCAAGCCAGGAGAAGCAAGCAAGCCAGTAAGGAACACCCCCTCCATGGCCTCTACATCAGCTCCTGCTCCTTGACCTGCCTCAGTTCCAGTCCTGACTTCCTTTTGTGATGAACAGCAGCATGGAAGTGTAAGCTCAATAAACCCCTTCCTCCCCAACTTGTTTCTTGGTCATGATGTTTGTGCAGGAATAGAAACCCTGACTTAGACAGCAGGCATTTAAGCATATTTAGTGAGTTCCATGTCAACAAGGGAATTCTGTTTCTAAAAAATAATTTTAATGATATCTGTGAAAGATTGACTGATGCTGACTTCAGACCTCTACATACATGTACATGCATCTGTGTGCACATATACAAGCACCTGAGTTCACAAACATGTTCAATTACATATGTGAGCACACACACAAACCTTCCCCCCCACACACACACAAGGGTATACATGCATTCACATTAATTTCTATATATATAGAAAGGAGATTTATCAGAATGACTGAAGGCTGTGGTTCAACTAATCCAATAATGGCTGCCTAGGTACAGAAAGTTCAAGAACCAGTTTAGTCTATAAAGGTAGAAGTTTCTGCTTCAATATATTCCAGAATTTTAAAGAAGTAAGTTCTAATGCAAAGTGAATGAATGAACTTATTAGTGAGAAGAGAACCAACAGGCCAAGATCAAAAACTTCATGATGTAGTCTTCCAGTAGAAGGAATTGCTCAGAGAAGAGGTAGGTCTTCTCATCTCAAAAGATCAGTATAAAAGGTATGTCTTTGGCCTGTATCACACAGCTCCATAACCAACTAGCACAGGGAAAGAGCTAGCCTCCCAGGGGTGTGGACAAGCCTTTGAGCAGGAGTAAGGCCAGCACCTCTGCTCAGAGGGGCCTGCAAGGAACCCTCAGGACCCAAGGACTGAGGAGCAGCCAGGGACAGGAACCTTCCAGTTTCCATCTGTGGCGGGGGATCTTCAGCCTGTGCCACAGGGTTCCACAGACAAATAGCGCTGGAAGAAAGCAGCATCCCAGGAGTGTGGACAAGCCTGTAAGAGGAGGTAATACCAACACCACTGCTCAGCGGGACCAACCTAGAACCCTCAGGACACAGAGACTGAGGAGTGGCCTTCCAGGTTCCTTCTGTGGCTGGGGAGATGATCCTGTGACACAGGGCTCCATACTCAAATACTGCCAGGAGAGAGCTGGTCTCCCAGGAGTACCGACACACCTTCGAGCACAGGCAAGACCACAACTTCTTTTCAAATTCCTGGCTCAAGAGGGACCCTCAGAGAGTCACCAGGGCACAGTAACCATGGAACAGCTGGGGACAGGATCCTTCTGGTTTCTGTCTGAACCCCAGAGCTGACCCTGTACCACAGCTCTCCATACCCAAATTCCTCTCAGAGAGAACTGGTCTCCAAGGAGTACTGACACAGAAGCTTGCAGGAGGGACAAGCCACAGTCAGAGAGAGTAAGACCAGCTAACACCAGAGATAACCAGATGGTGAAAGGCAAGGGCAAGAACATAAGGAACAGAAACCAAGGCAACTTGGAATCACCAGAACCCAGTTCTCCCACCACAGTGAGCCCTGTATACACCAACACACCAGAAAAGCAAGACTCAGATTTAAAATCACATCTCATACTGATGATAGAAGACTTCAAGAAGGGAATAAATAACATCCTTAAAGAAATACAATAGAACACAAGTAAACAACTAGTAGCCCTTAAAGAGGAAACATAAAAATCCCTTAAAGAATTACAGGAAGCACAGTCAATCAAACAAGCAAAGGAAATGAACAAAACCATCCAGGATCTAAAAATGGAAATAGAAAAAATAAAGAAATCAAAAAGGGAGACAACTCTGGAGATAGAAAACCTAGAAAGAGATCAGGAGTCATAGATGCAAGCATCACCAACAGAATACGAGAGAGAGAAGAGAGAATCTTAGGTGCAGAAGATACCATAGAAAACATTGACACAACAGTCAAAGAAAACGCAAAACTCAAAAGGCTCCTAACCGAAAACATCCAGGAAATCCAGGACAAAATGAGAAGACCAATCCTAAAAATAATAGGTGTGGCAGAGAGTGAAGTTTCACAAATTAAAGGGCCAGTAAATATCTTCAAATAAATTATAAAGAAAACTTCCCTAACCTAAAGAGAGAGATGAACATAAACATTCCAGAAGCCTACAGAACTCAAAATAGATTGGACCAGAAAAGAAATTCTTCCCATCACATAACAGTCAAAACACCAAATACACAAACCAAGGAAAGAATATTAAAAGTAGTAAGGGGAAAAGTTCAAGTAACATATAAAGGCAGACCTATCAGAATTACACCAGAAATCTCACCAAAGACTATGAAAGCTAGACTATCCTAGGAAGATCTCATATAGACCCTAAGAGAACACAACTGCCAGCCCAGGCTGCTATACCCAGCAAAACTCTCAATTACCATAGATGGTGAAAACAAGATATTCTATAACCAAACCAAATTTACCCAATATATTTCCACAAACCCAGCCCTACAAAAGATAATAGATGGAAAACACCAACACAAGGAGGAAAACTACACCCAAGAAAAAGCAAGAAAGTAATCTTTCAACAAACTCAAAAGAAGATAGCCACACAAACATAAAAATAACACTGAAAATAACCGGAAGCAACAATCACTATTACTTAATATCTCTAAACATCAATGGACTCAATTCCCCAATAAAAAGACATAGACTAACAGACTGGATACATAAATAGGACCCAGCATTTTGCTGCATGCAGGAAACACACCCCAGTGTTAAGGACAAACGCTACCATAGAATAAAGGGCTGGAAAACAATATTCCAGGCAAATGGTCCCAAGAAACAGGCTGGAATAGCCATTCTAATATCAGATAAAATCGACTTTCAACAAAAAGTCATCAAGAAAGATAAGGAAGGATACTTCATACTCATCAAAGGAAAATTCTACCAAGAAGAACTCTGAATTCTGAACATCTATGTTCCAAATGCAAGGGCACCCACATTCATAAGAGAAACTTTACTAAAGCTCAAAGCACACATTGCATCTCACACAGTAATAGTCGGAGACTTCAACACTCCACTCTCATCAATGGACAGATCTTGGTAACATGAACTAAACAGAGACACAGTGAATCTAACAGAAGTTAAGGACTAAATGGATTTAACAGATATCTATAGAACATTTCATCCTAAATAAAAGGAATATACCTTCTTCTCAGCACCTCATGGTACCTTCTCCACATCTGACCACATATTCAGTCACAAAACAAACCTCAACAGAGATAAGAAGATTGAAATAACCCCATGCCTCCAATCAGATCACTACAGATTAAGGCTGGTCTTCAATAGCAACAACGATAACAACAGAAAGACCACATACACATGGAAGCCGAAAACACTCTACTCAGTAATAACTTGGTCAAGGAAGAAATACAGAAAGAAATTAAAAACTTCCTAGAATTTAGTTAAGATGAAAGTACAACATACCCAAATTTATGGGACACAATGAAAGCAGTGCTAAGAGGAAAACTCATAGCTCTGAGTGCCTCCAAAAAAAATCCCATTATATATCATTACCACCTGTTCCTTCAGGTTTCTCATCCCTGAAAAAAGTATGTTCCAGCATTTCTAAAGAGGTAATCATTCAGAATGGCTAGCCAGACACCAGAATAACCAATTCTGTACCAGCCTTTCCCATTCCTACTTCTGTTACATGAATATCCACACACAAAATGGGGTTGATAGGTCTATACTTGACTGTTGAATCTTATAACAACATTCATTTTCCTGTCTGTGTATTCCTTAGATTATGAAATGCTCTTAGATTTCTTTATCTCATGAAGATAATATCTGGGTCACAATGCAGGAAAGACTCTGGTACCACCTAAGTACTTTGTCTAGCCACAGTATAGTCAGAGGCAGAAAGATATTTTCTACTGAGGAAAGGAAATAATATGCAAAATTAGAAATGCTCAAGGAAGGTTATCCAAAGCCAGCAAGACTTGAAAAAATGCAGTCAGAGAATTCTTGCCCTGTGAACATGAGGGCCTGAGATCAACCTTCTATGTAAAAAACAACGTTAGTTATAGTGGCACACCTTTGCCATCTCAGCACTGAGGGATGGGGGGCTGGAGATAAGGTGATTATTGAAGCTCATTGGACAAATAGCATAGATAAGTTAATCGACTATTCTAAGTCTTTCCCTTCCCTTGACTCCAACCTACAGGCACACACACACACACACACACACAGAGAGAGAGAGAGAGAGAGAGAGAGAGAGAGAGAGAGAGAGAGAGAGAGAAACAGAGAGAGAGAGACAGACAGAGAGACAGATAAAGACAGACAGATACACGTGTACACAAACATACATACACACAGAGAGAGGGGGTGGGGGCAGAAATTATAGAAATCAAAGTTGTAGGACACAGAAACCAGTTTTGAGACTATTTAGGGAAACATTGAATGGAAGAATGGTTTTAGGTGTCCATGTAAAATGGCAAAAACTAAATCTGCATAGAAGTTTGTAACAGTGAACTCTTTAACATGAGTAATGGTGAGAGGATAATGCAAAACAATGAAAATAGAGGCGGGATAAATAACAGTGGTGGATGTTGCTGAAGGTGGGTGATGCTGCTGCTACTAATTGTAAACACAGTGATGATGCTGATAATGTTGATGATGAGGGTGCCAATGACGGTGACATTGATGATATTGTAATGGAGATGCTAATAATGTCAGTGCTACTGGACACCTCCAGTATATATCACATCCATGTTGATGCTGACAATGCTGACTGATGAATCTGACGAAGGAGATGATATTGATGTAGATGTTGTTATGCTGATATTAATGACATCAAATAGTAACCTCTGATTTTTATAATCTATTGCCAACAAAACCATACATTTCCAATAACAAATTTGTGTAAAATAACTGTTCACACTTCTTTTTATTATGCCTAGGTCATTTTTAAAGCACAATGTTGTACTTACAGCTAAACTACAGTAGAGATGGTTTTAACACAATGGTATCCTATGGTAATACACCCCACCCTTATTAATTGCTATTAATGCCACTCAAGTGACAGGGAAAGCCTTCCCAGCCATGAACTCCCTTTGTAAACTTTGTATACTTTGTAAATTTTGTAAACCCTAAGGGCAAGAAAGAGGCCAGGTCCCCACCTGAGAAGCTCCAGGATCCAGGCCCCTCCCCTAGACTTCTGTAACTGTCATAATGGCATTTCCAGCCTGTAGTTTTCACAGAGGTCATCTGTAGTCCCTCAACAGGACCCTTTCCAGATTATGCTAATTTTAGGTGAAAATCTGAACAAAAGCCCCCAATCCCTGAGTAGGAAAGCCCACCAATCCCTAAATTTCTCACGGAAACCCATCAATCCCTGAGCAAGAAAACCCACCAATATCTGAATAGGAAAACCTACCAATCCCAGAGCTACCCGAGTTCAGGACATAAAAATACCACCAACCCTCATCCTGGAAAACTCTGCCCTAGAAAGCTCTGCCCTTAAGAAACCCAACATAAACTCTGCCCTTTGTCCAATTCCTAGCTGTTTTCTCCCTTCCAGAAGCAGGGGACATCAATCCCTGTATTAGTCCCTCCTCTCCCTAACCCTTAAATAAATCTATTTCATGAGATTTCCTGCCTGGTGTGACTCTCTCATAGGAAGAAGTTAAGAATCAATGAAGAAAACAAGGAACCAAGAGAAGAGAAGGAGCAGGGCTGAGGCTCCTGTGCTCATCACTTCACCTGGGGATACCCTCCTCTGGGAGCTGCAACCCCTCTGCTGAGGAGGCTTACTCTCGGAGTTATGTGGTTACTGGGCCCCCATGTCTCAGAATGCCCTGAAATTGGTACATGGTTCTGTCTCAGAGCTGTGTGGTTCCTGAGCTCCTGTGTCTCAGGATACCCTTCCATAGGGACAATGTCCCAACTCAGAGCTCTGTGGTTTCCAGGCTTCCAAGTCCCAGGACATCCTTCCATCCAAGCAGGAAGATCAACACTTACCAAAAGGAGCAGAAGTGATGATAGTCATATAGTCTGAAGCAGAGCTGACATGTCACTTCTTAAGGGAATGGTTATCATTTCAATCAATTTTCCTAGTGAGGAAATACTTATAGTAAAATATATAATGTTGTAAATTTTATCACTTTCATAGTTTAACTATAGACTCTGATGTTTCATACTTACTGCAATTTGGGAATCATACTGCACCTATGTTCCAAATATTGCCATCTTGCTACCAAGACATAGGACTATATGTGATTATTAGAACCTGGTTAAAAAATCAATTTATTAGCCATTATTTTCTCTGTGTTATTCCTCTCTATAGATCCTACCTAGATTCCTACTATTTTCCAGAGATAGAATCTGTTTCTGGCAAAAACAATTCTAATTTTTTGAAAATGTTATACATACACACAACATGTTTTGGCAATACCCATCCCCATTGCCTCTCCTCCAACATGTCTTCCATACCCGTCACAACTTCATATCTTTGTTTATGAGCCACTGAGTCCTGTTTACACTGTCCCTATGTTCATGTGCACAGGGCCATCTACTGGGTTATGAGCAATGTACTGACAGTTACCATCCACAAAACCAAATTTTCCTTTCTCAGCAGGCAGTGGTGAAGCATCAGAAGGCCCTCATCCATGCAGGAATTTTTAACCCTCTTGAGCATCTGTATTTCTTCCACAAGTAACCACTGTGGCTGTGATGCTGTGTGTTCCCGTATTTAATAGCCATGACATATCCAGAGTACAGCATTTTACAACATTTCTTCCCCTTCCCCTCTGTCTTAAATCCTTTCATCACTTCTTCCAAGATTTCCTCTAAGGCCTGGGAGTGGCAACTGATGTAGATTTTTCCATCTACAATAGAATAGTCAGATCAATTTTAAGTTTGAACAGGTATAATTCCTTACATAATCTCCATCCTTTCTAATAAGAAACTTCTCTGGTCAGAGTTCAGAATAACACAAAGGTATGAATATGAATATAAACTTAAGAGTTTGATTTCATGACCATTAAGCTAAACAGTATCAGTAGAGTCTTCCCTGGGGCCTAGGACTTTGAGCTGTGTTCAGTTTCAGCCTTAAATTCCCTGCTGTGGAGCAAGCCTCAGAACCACTCAAGAGGGTGAATGGGTACCCCTGCAAACACTCTTATCAATCTTAACAGCAGTGAGTACGTATTGCCTAGCAGATTCATATCACAGAATGCATAGTGCTTCACTGGGTAAAACTATTGATGTCTTTTTGTCCCTGGCAGCCTAAATAGCACCTTCCAGAACTATGAAAGTTAGCAAGGAGTAGAGAGTTTTATGGCCACTTCAAGATTTATTTCTCTATATCCTGCAACTGAAGTGTGTGGCAACCAGGAGCAATGACA
Source organism: Uromys caudimaculatus (assembly GCA_028551405.1). Lineage (NCBI taxonomy): Eukaryota > Metazoa > Chordata > Mammalia > Rodentia > Muridae > Uromys > Uromys caudimaculatus. The sequence continues at coordinate 14,603,913 of CM052715.1, read as the reverse complement.
ATCTGCTGTTGTATTGGGTGCCTCTGAGGCATCCTGACCAATAACTTCTAGGGAAATAACTTGTACCAATCACTGAGATTTCCATCTAGGAACTGAATTTTGAGAGCAGTATTGTTTGTCCATCTAGGATATCGCCTACTTTTAAAAAATCTATCTTTAATCAGTTCGTGAGCAAGTGTGGTTTCATAAGACATTTTTTTCTTTTTTTTCTTTTCTTTTTTTTTTTCTTTTATTTTTATTTTTATTTTTTTGATACTTTATTTACATTTCCAATGTTTCCCCCTTTCTAGGTCTCCTCTTTGGAGACCCCCTATCCCCTCCCCCTCCCCCACCTCTATGAGGGTATTCCACCTCCCACCCACCCGCTCACCCACTCCCTCACCCACTCCTGTATTCCTACCTTGACATTCCCCTTTACTGGGGCCTCTAACGCCCTCAGGCCCAAGGACCTCTCCTCCCCCTAATGGCCAACAAGGCCCTCCTCTGACACATATGTGGTCCGAGCCATGGGTCCCTCCATGTGTATTCTTTGCTTGGTGGTCCAGCCTCCAGGAAGACCAGGAAGGTCAGGCCAGTGACACTGTTGCTCCCTCCATGGGGCTGCAAACTCCCTCAGCTCCTTCAGTCCCTTCTCCCACTCCTCCATCTAGGACCTCACTCTCAGTCCAGCAGTTACTGTGAAGTGAAACTTGGGTATTCCGAACTTTTGGGCTAATATCCACTTATCAGTGAGTACATAACATGTTCGTTCTTTTGTGACTGAGTTACCTCACTCAGGATGATATTTTCAAGTTCCATCCATTTGCCTGCAAATTTCATAAAGTCATTATTTTTAATAGCTGAGCAGTACTCCATTATGTAAATGTACCACATTTTCTATATCCATTCCTCTGATGAGGGACATCTGGGTTGTTTCCAGCATCTGGCTATTATAAATATGGCTGCTATGACCATAGTGAAGCATGTGTCTTTATTACATGTTGAAGCATCTTCTAGGTATATGCTCAGGAGTGGTATAGCTGGATCCTCTGGTAGTATTATGTCCATTTTTCTGAGGGTCCGCCTAACTGATTTCCAGAGTGGTTGTACCAGCTTGCAATCCCACCAACAATGGAGGAGTGTTCCTCTTTCTCCACATCCTTGCCAGCATCTGCTGTCACCTGAGTTTTTGATCTTAGCCATTCTGACTGATGTGAGGTGGAATCTCAAAATTGCAAAGCTTCTGCAAGGCAAAGGACACTGTCATTAGGACAAAACGGCAACCAACAGATTGGGAAAAAATCTTAACCAATCCTACGTTCAATAGAGGGCTAATATCCAATATATACAAAGAACCCAAGAAGTTAGACTCCAGAAAACCAAATAACCCTTTCAAAAAATGGGGAACAGAGCTAAACAGAGAATTCTCAACTGAGGAAATTCGTAGGGCTGAGAAGCACCTAAAGAAATGTTCAACATCTTTAGTCATCTGGGAAATGCAAATCAAAACAAGTCTAAGACCTTTTCATATACCCTCTGACTTAGCACTTATCTTCCGCACCTCTCTGCCTCCATTCATACTTGAAATGTTAGCGCCCAGTATCTATTGTCCATTCTCTAGTATCACATGTTGCCTTTTAATTTAGTTTACTTTGGTTGCAAGATAACTGCAACCCTGTCGATCCTTCATCCATAAATTACTTTGGGTAATGTCTCTTTTTCCCTGCATTCACCTATCAACATTCCTATACTATCTAAACAAACCTTTCTATCCCAGTATTCCTTTCTGATTCTCAAAAGTATTCTTAGTTTCTTGTGTCACTGCACATTTCCAAGAAAAAGAATTCAAGTTGCTCAAACAACAGCTCAATAGTTAAGAGCATGTGTTGTTCTTGCAGAGGAACTGGGTGTGATTCCCACAACTAGCTATTGACAACTATCTATAACTCTAATTCCAGAGTATTTGTGTCCTCTGCTAGTCTCCACAAGCACTTTATATTCATTGCATACACACACATATGCAGACAAATACAGACAAATACTTGTATGAACAAAATAAAAATGGTGTTTTAAAATAAAGAAAAATGATGCATCTCATATACAAATTTCACTTACGAAAGACAACAAAAACTAAATTCCTAGAAATGTAACCCTCATAATAGAATTATGTAGTGTAAGATTCTCATGCAATTGCCTGGAGAAAATAAATGTTCTTGAACAGTATTTCTCAACCTGTGGGCCACCCTCTGGCCATCCAATGACTCTTTTATAGTGATTGCATATCAAATATCCTGTCTATCAGATATTTACGTTATGATTCATAACAGGAGCAAAATTACAGTTATGAAGTAGCAAGAAAATAATTTTGTTCTTTGGGGTCACTATTGCATGAAGAAGTATGTTAAAGGGCCATAGCATCAAGAAGGTTGAGAAACACTATTACAGAAGGTTAGGAAAGATTTAGGTTTGGGGGGAGTCCTTCACAATAATGATTCAATTAAAATTACGGCAAAAATATTACTATCAGTTAGGAAAAATCTTTGTATCTCGAGAAGCCTGTGCCAACATTCCAAACAATATAAAATAGAGGGTAACTGCTATACTTAGAACAACGTTGATGGGCATGGGTCTACAATACTCAACTCTAGCAAGTGTATAAATATCATCCCTTGAAATATTCTTTACAAACAATGATTATTGTTATTATTTGTAGTAATCTATAAATTTACAGACCATGTTTGTTGAGTGTTTTTGTTCTTTGAAGCTAAGCATAGATTTCTGGCTAATAGAATTAAGCTCAAGAATATATACAGGGACACATTTATAGTTAATTTTTTTAAATAATTTAATTTGAAAGTTTGTAGTTGACTGATGAACAGTAATGCCAGTTTAATAAATGCAGATATTGACTAACCAAGAAATCAATGGCAGCTTAATGCATTCAAAGAAAATACAAATATATCATACTTATTTAACCAGATTATATATTTCTTTTAAATTACTTACAAAAAATGAGATTTGTTAGGCAAGAAAAGAACACCAAATGTTTAATTAAAAATATATTATTAGTGCTGTCATTATTCAAAATCAACCAGAAAGAATAAAATGAGGAAAGGGAGAGAGGGTAGAGTGAAAAAGAAAAGATAGTAAACAGATTTACTCCTCACTGAGCTCATACAAAGACAATGATAAACGCAGAGAGACACAGCACAGTCTTCCCACGACTGCTGGTGCAAGGGACCTCTTCATGGCAACATGGTACAAAGTCTTGAGAGCATGTATCTCCACACATTAACACAAATACTACATAAGGTCAAATGTTTGAGCACTTCACCAATATATTCACTGGAACTGGAAATTTTACTGCTAAATCTCAGGTCTCTGAATAGAATGCTTTTCTGAAACACTGCTGGAAAAAAAACTCTAAGACCTTAAATTCAAAAAAGACCTAAATGCAAAATGGATCTTAATATCTATCTGTTAATTAGTTTATCAAAATAATAGTGATCAAGAAGAGTGATAGATACAAAACCGATAGTGCAGGGGAGGAAATGCACACATTGAACCACAAATACATTTAGCAGAGTTAAAAAGGACAATATGGCACCTGGCACATGATACTCATAAAGTCATTTATTTCAACGTTTTGAGCAACACTTGATCTATAACATATTATCATTGTATGCCTAGTACTCTTCAGTGACTTGTAAATCTCTTCCAAAATGCAACTATTTTCTGATTGCCCCATTACAAAAAGCACTGCTATCTTCTCTTGGTGCCCAACTATTTAACTATACCTCCCTCTCTCTCTCTCTCTCTCAACTTCATTTCCCACAAATCTATGCCCTACCACACTCCATTCTATTTTCTGCTATCAATTATCCACACTCTAATCATTTATCATTTGGATTATTGCTTCCCTTCCTAATTTTATGCTGTCACTAGAATGATCTATTTAAAATGCAAATCAAGGAACTTTATTACCTTGGGAAGAAGAAGAAACTGTTTGGCTGACATAATAATGGTGGAGGGAATAATGATGGAGGTGGTAGAAATTTAAAGAGAAAAGTTAAACATCAGGTTTGAGAATTACCACATGCAGAGAAATCAGCAACTGGAATTCCACACTGATGAGTTTGTTGAAGAGTCAAACACACATGAAAAGAATCACAATGGCACAAAATGATCCTATTTGTTGGTAGCTGCTGATGTTTCTGAGACCCCAATCTATATGGGTTTGGTGAAACCTGGACAGAGGCACTTGTCATGTAACTCTAGGATATAGTTGTGTCTTCATATCTGCCAAGCCAAGCTACAAATTAGCAAGAATGGGCAATTTTTAGAAAGAAAAAGTTAGGTCTACAGATCAATATTTGCTAGGATAGCAGAAGAAAGTACAAACTCTACCTTGCTTTTCCCAAAGAATAAGATGGCGCTCAAGATAAAGAACTGAAGCCCCAGAGAAAAATCTAAAACTTGCTATAGTCACCTGACCACTAAGAAATATGACAGCAAGCACACTACTCCAGACTCTCACTTACCTCGTAATGTTTCCCTCCTTTGGCAAAAGATGGTTAGAGGATGTGTACAGAGGGCATGGGGGAAGGGAGAATTAAACACCCAGTGTTGTTACCAGAACAGTCTCTATTCTCAGACACCAAGAATGTTTACCGCAAATGAAGACAAAGACATACAGGAATCCATTCTTATCTACTTGTAGTAAGCAATTCAGTTCCCAACATAGTTGTTCAAGGTATGTTTTCCCTTAGTAAGGCCATTCACTATATAAAAGAATAGAAATGTTAAGCATTATCAAAGTTAAAGATAGGAGTAAGGATGTAAATTATTTTGAATATCAAGAGAAATAGTTTAATTAATCCAGACAAGAGGCACAGTGGAAAGAATCTCTGGACACAACAATGTGAAAATCAATAGGCAGAAGGCATGTGTCTAGGCATGGGACATGATCAAAAGAATGGTCCTTGAACAAATAGTCTTCAAAGATCAGTCAAGAAGAAAGGTACTAGATGGAGAGAATAAAAAAAAAAATCAACACGGGGAACCTCAGCTTGGGCCACAGGGCTCCATAGCAAATTAGCGCCGGGACAAAGATCCCTTTCAGGAGCTCGGAAAAGCTGGGAGAGGGCCAAAGACACGTCCCACAGCTCACCAGGAACTGCCCTGAACTCGCAAGACACAGGGACCGAGGTAGGCGGGCTTAGAAACCCCCCTGGATGCCAACAGCGGGTGGCTGAGGCAGGAAACTTTTGCCTGGGACACTAGGATTCCATAGTCAAGCAGCTCAGGGAGAAAATTTTCTCTCCCAGGAACACGGAAAAGCCCGGAGCGGGGGCAAAACGGGCCCCAGAGCTCACTGACTCCACCCGCTTTCCGAGGGCCACAGAGACTGACGGTCAGCAACTTCCGGCGGCGGCCGGGAACCTCAGCTTGGGCCACAGGGCTCCACAGCTAATCAGCGCCAGGACAAAGATCCCTCTCAGGAGATCGCAAGACCCAGGAGAGGGCCAAAGACATGCCCCACAGCTCACCAGGTACTGCCCCGAACCCGAGAGACACAGGGACTGAGATCAGACCTGGTGCCACAGCTCTCCAAACCCAAACACCTCTCAGAGAGAGCTGGTCTTCAAGGAGTACTGACACAGAGACCTGCAGGAGGAGCAAGCTACAACCAGACAGAGTAAGATCAGC